>CM076579.1:1223771607-1224189228 GCA_034641835.2 Pinus albicaulis
TTGTAACACCTGTTCAGGCTTCAAATTAGACATTTGAACATAAATCCATAGGGGAGTGGACCCCAATGGATTTTTATTGTGTGGATGTGGTTAATTATTGATGAAAAATAAATAATTAACATTTTGTATGCACTATGACCAGATAAGAAATAGAGATCACTTGCCAAATCCATGAGGATGGATAAGGCAACAAATCCCCAAAAATCTTTCAAAAATCCTTGAAAGAAATTTATTTAGATTTGAGGAGGAATCTAAATTTTCCCAATGAAGAGGAGTAGTTGGGAAGAGGTGAGAAAAAGCTGGAAAATCTGAGGAAGAGCTTAAAGCAGCTTTAAAGAATCCCAAAATGGAGTTTAGGCTAAACAGAAAGACATCCTCAAGCATACCTGACGCTTAATTAGAAACATGCTTTGGGAATACAGCTGATAGCTTCTCTAGAGTGGGAGGTTGATCTGCTCTAGGAGGTGATCTCTCATCTGGGGTGAGTTCGAGATAGACGAACTTACTGGGAGGACTGGCTATAGTAGCGGTATGCATGCATAATTTTGGAAGATTTATTTAAGATCGTATTAAATATATCATGAATTGTGATGTTATGGTTCATTATGAAATTTATGAATTGTTATGTTATGGTTCATTATGCAAATTAGATCGATTATTTGTCCGTGAATCATAACAAACAGAATATTACAGCGTGACAAATACAATTATAGGGATGATTACCTTGTAGTAAAGAAGTAGAGATGATAGATTGTTTGAATATCTAATCTAATAACAATGTAGCTTGATGTCTTTTAAATGAATGTTATTTGCTGTGGGTATAAACAGAAAATGTTAGCAAGACAGTAACCAGGAACAACAAGTACAAAACCCCTAAACCGGTCATAACAGTATTAATGGCAGTAGAATGATCATACTGAAATGACAAGGATTGTCGAATGCAGAAGTGTAATATTTTATGTCAGGGAAGTTTAATTATGTGAAACAAAAATTTAACTCCTAACTAAGAACGAGGAACTAAATCTAGAGAGTATAAAATATCAATTTCGGTTTCCTTACTCCTAGTTGATTTGAGAAAAATTTCTAAATCCTATATTTCCAAGGGAAAAGTTTAAGAGGCATCAGAATTGCAAGTATGTTGAATAGTCATAACAATAAAATATGGCAGCGCCCTACAGTATCTGTGATAAAAGTATGTGTAAAGGAAGATTGTAAGCCTATTTAAAAATACTAAGAAAAGAGCATCTAATTGCCTTCCATATAAACTGCTGAAAAAATAGTTGGAGCAACGAAGGTTAACCAAATATAGATAGATGTATATGTGGATGCATACATCTATACCTTGATGCTGAAACTTTATGATTTTGGATGCAAACCTGGAAAGTTTGAGGAAGGGCCTATTGGTCAGCTGGAGTTGGACAAAACTCTGAAAAAAATGACCTGCGAAATACCGAATAACAGTATAAAATTGAAATTGATTCAATAGAAAACTTTTGAATGATATCTGGTGCATGAAACAGAGTGTATTTGAGGTTATGTTATGTGGAAAAAAAAAGTTGGGTCTGGGAGACGTGACAAATGGTATCGGAGCCCAAGTTGAGAAAACTGGGCAAGTTATGTGCTCACTTAAGAAAAAAATGTTGAGTTACTGTACATTGAACAATTTTCATTTAAGGATGAAGAATGATTTGATTTCCAGATTGCATATAACTATCCTTGGATTTGTTTCAGTTGAACAAGTTAGAAGTTTTAATGAAGTATGTATTCCATGCATTTAACAAAACTGGTCTAGTAGAAAATTTGGAGTGCTAGAGTTGCATGAGAGAAGGCTGGGAAGAACCATCTCCTAAAAATCTCTAAATCTGTGATGGATTTAATCTGAGGATAGGTATCTTCCAGCATTTTTAATGAACATAGTCTTAAATAAAACTTCTAAAAACAAATCTACGCTTTAATTTTGCATAATGGAATGAGAAAGTATTTCTGGTAGAAAAGTCGCAGATGTTTCAGGAATTACAAGTCTAAAGGCTATAATATATTATGCAAAATTTAACGATACAAATCTATTAAAGTGGAGGCCTAGCAAGCTCTTCTTGATGATGGAAATCAGTTGCTGCGACATTGTGGAGTTCTCCGCTGGTAAGATTCATATCAAACCACCCGCCATGTTCTATTGGTTCTCCAACAGAGGGAGAATAATACTGTCTAAAGAAGTCATCTTCACTCTGATTATCACATATCAGACAATCGGCATCCTCCGACACAAATTTCAGAAAAAAAAAACACTTTCAGATTTTGTATAATTGTAGATCAGAAATCCATAGAGTAGAAACTCCAGAAACTCTAAACCAAGGTCGGTTTGAATCTGAAGTTACTTAATCTCCACAGATAAATAATATGATCTTGAATTATGTAGATACAAAGGTGACAATATGTGCTCATATGTATAATAGAAAAACATGGTAGCAGAACTAAAGTTACAGGGTACAAAAAAAAAAAAAAAAAGCCCCGACATTAGACGATGATGCCCGAAATTTTTTCAAGATAAGGAAGAAATCTTACTCTATAGTAGTACTATAGCAATTATATCAATTGTTGTAATCTATCTCAAAAAAAAACAAACTTGAATTAAATACCATAGGCAATAGACTTAATCTAGGTCTAAAGTACATTGCCAAATGAACTACCAAATAAACGTAGATTCTTTCAAAACATTAACTAGGTATGTAGCGTTGAATCAATATATCCCTTTCACATTGTTTTCAAAGGCAATATGGGTATACGATTCCTATATGTACATATAGGAACGAACCATATATGTAAACAGGAAGTATATAAATCAAAAGAGAAAAAAAAATATAGAACATAAGCGCCATGCATTAAACCAATAACCATATATATATATGCATTAAACTCAGCTATAACATCCACGAGTCGAACCCATATCTCCTTATAACAACGAGCATAAAGGAATAGTTGGGCGAGGAGATTATATGGGTAAAGCTATAATACGCCGAGAGTAGGTACAGGTAAATATATATACAATATGAAAGTTACGAAAATACCATTTAAATCAATCATTATAATAGTATTATTAAAGCGTTGAGTGGAACGGGCATGACCGCGCCTTATAGATAATTCGTCTACAGTGCGAAGTATCTACACTGATTATTGGAGCTTTCAAATCTGCCGGTATAAAGACTATCCCAAAGAAGTGCCGCGGTCAACCAACATTACAAATCACTGCAACGATATTTCAGATTAACATAAAACGAATGAAAAAAAAAAACCAGGATAAAGGTGGGAAGGTAAACACGACAAAATCGTTAAGTCTTCATTAACAGGGTTAGAATAATTTAATCCAACACGTAAACCTCATGCGCACCAGAAATGTATAAGTACCAGCTATGAATAAAATAGCGTAGCCATGCCTGCACAACTTTAAAATGTATCATACCAGGCAAACGCCGTGGTATCGGCTAGGTTGGGGTTTAGAAAACAGAAATACAGGTTCTCGTTTTCGTGCGGCAATTATAACGGAGGAGTATACAATTAGAAACCAGGAGGTATTCACTACCCTTTCCATCCCAGGATAAATAACAAGTACAGTGAAATCATGGCCGCCTGTAGTTGACTCAACGACGCGGCATGATAAACCAAAACGATGATAAGTTAGTAGATTCCGATCAACTAAAATCTGTAAACAAAAAAAAATAATAATAATAAATGGAGAATATCGAAAATGTTAAATACAAGCCTGACCGTGGTTAAGAATGATCGAGTTGTACTGCTTGGGGTCTTACCATCGAACTCGGCACAACGCTAGTCATAGAACGAAATCCTTCCCAGTGCTTACATGAACTGCGGAATATGAGTAGTTCAAAAAATTTTAAACGCGCGGCTCAGCCGTGCTAACAAAAAGCGAAGGCCTCCATAGAATACCGACTAAATACAAACTGAACCTTCCATTGCAAATCAAAGGACCTAAAAATAAGGGTTTCGAAAAGGAATGAGTATGTAAGAGGAAAAATTGTCACCAGACATTAATCAGCAGAAATGCATTGGTTAAAGCAAGGCACGGCATGTGAAATACTCTCACGACTATCACGTGTTCGTGTAAACGAGGATGTCCTCGCCGAACCTCTGGCAGCGATCCTTTCGAACCAAGAACTAACCGGAGGGAGAACTTTGGGTGGGGAAGCTGTAGCAAAATTCCTGTAAACAAAACATGACATGAACACCATAAAGAAGCTTTCAGCTCAGCACCATTAATAGAAAATCAGCAATACGACCCTATGAATAAAGAATAGGAATACCCGGCCATCAAAATGCTGCAGACAACTCGCTTGCCTCTAGCAACCCTGTCAAGCGAACCAGATCTGGAAGCTGCGGGAGAAGAAACAAACAAAATAAAAATGAACGGGGCATGCAAAAGAAACGAGGTATGGAAAAATAGAATACCAAGCAGCGGACAGGGGTTTAAAAAGGCGAATCGCCATTCGACGTCCACTGATCCACAGCTGTGCACACTGCAACAATTCTGGTTGAATGTATAGGGCAACCATCATTAACCCTAAATGAAAAGGACCGAGTAGTGCACAAAATCCCGAGGGGGATTTGACAAACCCTAGCAGGTAAAACCAGTGGTACCTGTTAAGTGTGGTTATTGTATTTAATCATAAATTCTCAGTACAGCACAGGCGGTAGTTCGGCCCAAGCGCTACTATCTGTACTGCCAATACGAACTGTAACAAAATGGCCTCCTAACTTGGGTCGACACCTGCCGGGTTCAGCATGCCGAAGTACAGGGGTGGGAAACCCCATATTTCTAAAAAAAAATAGCCGCCCACTCCAACCTGTACCCGTAAACATCTCAGCGCATGGGCGTGAGACACGTAGGAGTTCCTACCTCTCAAAATGGTTTGACGGGCGGTGGTAGGTACTCGCACCGAGGCATACGGAACCTTGCCGTGGCAGATTCCTCCATCTAAACACTCCAGCAAAATGATAAAACGTTAGTTCCTAACGCACCAATAAACGACACTTGTAATAATGTTGTGTAAGAAATCCACTATGAGCTATTGCGGATTTAATTCACACTATCGTGGCGGCTCATGAAATATAGAGGTTGAACTAATAAACCGGGAAAAGGTTTATTGATCGTTGATTGATATGGTGGAAACATATCTACACATAAAGGTTTCATATGTCCATTGTATATATAACGACTCCCTTAGACTATGTTATAATCATAATTGATGTGAACCTTTTATATCCCTTTGTTACATTGGTTGTAATTAAATAAGGGTTAAATGATTATATTATAATAAAAATTGATGTGAACACTATATATCCCTTTATTACCTTGGTGGTAATTAAAGAATAGTTAAACGGTTTTGTATCATGGGATTCGAAAGGGGTAATACCCCCATTTCTTACATTATATGTAATTAATTAATAGTTAAAGGCTTTTGTACCATTGGGTTTGAAAAAGGTAATGTATCCATGTTATGTTAAGGGGGTGTAAAGGAAAATAAAATAAGGTTAGGAGAGGTGGATTTTAATTAAAGTAGAATTTAAACTTTAATTTAAAGAGGTGGATTTTAAATTAAAGTTTAATTAGTTTAATAATTTCAGAAGAGGTGGATTTAGGTTAATGAATAGGAATAATTAAAAAAATAAAAAATAAAATAAAATAAAAAATAAAATAAAATTGGAGGGGTTACAAGCTAAGGAATAAACCCTTGTTATTAGAAAAGGAGATTTTAAAATCTTAAGTTGATGTCATGGGGTTCTTATTTAGTATTTTTATTAATGATCGGTAAAAGGATGGCATATTATTATGGAAAGTGAAGAACTTAATAGAAACATAAAATATCGTGTGAGGGTTGGGAAACATAACCCCCTATTAAGTTATGACTGGATGTCGAGGTATAACATGGCATGTGAAGTGAATTATAAAAAGAGACGAGTTAACCTATCGGTTTCACAATTATTATCGAGAAAGAATATCTCTAAGAAGAAATGTTATAATTGAGGTTGGATAATTGGATGATCATTCCAACTAGAAATATACCTAATGAATTAAGAAAAGAGGTGAAATGAGAAAGATTACAAGCACTTATGTAAGTGTAAGTCAAAGTAACAAATAAATATTCAAGGTCGAAAGTTGGGATGATAAACATATATAATGGCTTTGAATGAACACATAATTTCATATGTGACATATGAAATTTAGATTTAGTAAATATATGGAATGGTTGTTAAGAAATCTTAAAAAGAAAAAAAATTAATACACCTATAAACCCCACTAGAGTGTGGTGGAATTGAGTATAAATAATTATATGGGAAAGAATATATATCTATAAGGAAATTAACCTTTAGGATAAGGTTAAGAAATGGATATAGGTAATTAAAACTGAAGTTAAAAGTTGGGAGTGTTAAGACAACTAAATTAGAATTTTATTAATATTCATTATAACAATAAGTTGATTTAAAAGCATGAAAAAGATATAAATGAATAATTGTGAGGTGATATATGTTCCTAACATGTTATATAATACTATGTGTTACCATAGTTATTGGAACAAAAAGAAGAAGGAAAGTTTATATTGGAACATATCGAGAAAGGTGGATAATGGAAAAATGACAAGTATATTTAATAGAGGTATGTTGAATATAAGTCGTAAATTCTTAAATTTCTATTAAAAATATATATATATATATATATATATATATATATATATATATATAATAATTATCATGAGAAATGATAGATTAAAAATGAAAACAAATTGCACGTGGGACATAAGTTAAATCTACAATTAACATTATAAATATAATTGACCTTGTTATATGTTATAATGTTAACCTTGTTGAGTAGTATGAATATAATATCTTCATACATGTTAATTTATTTCAGTTCGTAAGTTTCAAACTTTATACCCACGGGATTAAGGGAAGAAGAAATAATTCACTGGGGAATATTAAAAGTGAATTCACCTTAAAAGCTGCAAGTAAAGTGGAAGGACATATTTTACCATATGGCCGAATATTATGGTGGTAGATTAAGTGGCAAAAGTATAATGCGAAAAGTGGTAAAAGTATAATGGTCATTCTTTGGAAAAGGGGAAATTGTGTCAAATTCCATTTTGACATTATCAAGTAGTAATACTTGTGAATGTGATGAATGATAGTAATTACATGCATTCACACTATAAAATTTTGTTGGTGTAAATTTTATGTAAATTCCCTGAGTCTTAAATTCAAAGATAGGGAAATCATGTGAAATCATACAGCTACCAAAAAGGAAAAAAAATATGAGAAGGTACTGGAAGTACAGCTATGAACTGAGAAAGGGTAAGCATAATTATGCATATGATACCATTGTTTTCTTTCATTTATGAGTACTAATGAAAAGTTGTAAAATTGTTCAGCCAAGTGTGTAACAGGAAATTGTGCACTCTGGAGACAAGGAGAAAAAAAAGTGAAGATAAATCACCTAGAAAATCAAGAAAAGCTGAACTAGACCAAGTTGAGTGAGGAAGGAATCTCACTGAAAAACAAGAAAGGATAAGTAGTGTACTAAAAGTGCACTAAACTATTATGAACCTGAACGGTTTGACTAATAACTGAATTTCTTAAGTTTATTGAAATGCAGAATGTTGTTATGGATTATCAATTTTATGTACCTGACATTACTTACATTGGTATGAATTGTGGACAGAGAAAACAAAATAAAAGATTTTCCAGACAGACTTCTTGCAAAGAAGTAGGAAGAAAATCAACTGCATAAAGCGGGAAAGTACTCTGCTGGAAACTAAGCAAGTACGAAGAAGAAATCTTCGTCAAAGTTGAAAAAGTCAACGTTAAAGTGTAACACCGAGGAAGGTGTTGGAAAGGGGGAAACTAATGGCTTGTAAACTAGCCATTACCCTTGCCTATTAAATTTCATGATGTGTTTCATATCTCCTTGTTGGAAAAATAAAATTTTTGTACATGATGCTTCTCACATTATTGATTGGAATGTGGTCCAGGTGGAACCAGAAGAGGAATTCCTTCCAGAGCCGCTTCAAATCTGAAAGCGAAATCGAATAGTAGCTAGAGTAAAGGTGCAGTGGAGCACTTTACTGCTGAAAAGCTACATGGAACAGTGAAGCTGAGATGATGGAAAAGCATTCATATTTATGTTCAAAATAAACTAAGTAGATAGTTGTCAACATCGAGGACGGTGTTTATTTTCAGAGGGGGAATATGTAACACCCCCAAGTTCTATGCTTTTCAAATTAGACATTTGAACATAAATCCATAGGGGAGTGGACCCCAATGGATTTTTATTGTGTGGATGTGGTTAATTATTGATGAAAAATAAATAATTAACATTTTGTATGCACTATGACCAGATAAGAAATAGAGATCACTTGCCAAATCCATGAGGATGGATAAGGCAACAAATCCCCAAAAATCTTTCAAAAATCCTTGAAAGAAATTTATTTAGATTTGAGGAGGAATCTAAATTTTCCCAATGAAGAGGAGTAGTTGGGAAGAGGTGAGAAAATGAAAGCTTCGAGGAAAGCTTAAAGCAATCCTATATTCCGGGACGTTTCACTTAAACATGTTTGGGGGAAATATGAGCTTAAATAAGTCGTCTTGTCCAATCGAGGTTGATCTCGTTCTGGAGGGTGATCTCTCATTTCTGGGGTGAGTTCTCGAGATAGACGAACTCTACTGTTGGGATCGGCTAGTGTAGCTGTGATGCATGCATAGTTTTGGAGATTTATTCCACCGTATTAATATAAAAAAGAAAATATATCAATGCTTTAGGAATTGTGATGTTATGGTTCATTATGAAATTTATGAATTGTTATGTTATGGTTCATTATGCAAATTTTAGATTGATTATTTGTTCAATAACTCATGCAAATGCAAACTAGAGCTGTTGATAGCAGAGACAAATGGTTGGATTATAGGGATGATTACCTTGTAGTAAAGAAGTAGAGATGATAGATTGTTTGAATATCTAATCTAATAACAATGTAGCTTGCTGTCTTTTAAATGAATGTTTAATTGTTGTGGGTATAAAAAGAAAATGTTAGTAAGACAGTAACCAGGAACAGCAAGTACAAAACCACTAAACCGGTCATAACAGTATTGATGGCAGTAGAAGGATCATACAGAAATAACAAGGATTGTAGGATGCAGAAGTGTATTGTTTTATGTCATGGAAGTTTAATTATGTGAAACAAAAATTTAACTCCTAACTAAGAACGAGGAACGAAATCTAGAGAGTATAAAATATCAATTTCGGTTTCCTTACTCCTAGTTGATTTGAGAAAAATTTCTAAGTCCTATGTTTCCAAGGGAAAAGTTTAAGAGGCATCAGAATTGCAAGTATGTTGAATAGTCATAACAATAAAATACAAATACTATGGCAAGATCATTTCTCACCTTGACATGATTCATGATTGCTACATGGCTTTATGGGCACCCCTTCCTACAGACTTGGACAAATTCACTTAAAAACAGTGGAAAATCCTTCATACGCGACTATGCCCGTGTTTTTCCGCGTGTATACGCGAGTACAGTTAGACTTTTCCGCGTATGGCGAGTACAACTAGACTTTTCCGCGTATGCCATTTTAAATGATTAAAAAAATATATAAAAATCCCTAATTTCGCGCTGGGTTGATGGTTACTCAGGTAGTTCAACCACCCCAGCCCGTGGCCAACTGTTTCCAACTGCTGAAACTACTTGGAGGGACTATAAAAGACCTCATATGTATGGCCTAAGGGAGAGAGGGAATTATTATTATTATACTCTGTTGGTTCCCTATCCAAGTCTGATTCCCCGTGCCTCCTGCACTTTCCCAGTTCATTTCAGGAAACCCTTGTTTCCTTGAGATACACATCCCTTTATATGTTATCTCGTATGCACCTGTTTGGAAGGATTCTTAGCGAGGCAAGGGCTGGACGGATCCGGACGACGGTCTGCGAAGGCCTTGGAAGGATCAGGTGATCTCTCCACTTACTTTTGTACGTACTATTTTATAATACAGAAGCATCATGCTGTTCCCGAAATAAACGTGTTAGTGTATGCTTTTATGTATGAGAATATTTGTTATATAAGCATTCGATATGATTTATTTAATGTTTTATATGAATCTCACTAACATATAGAGTAGAAATATACTGTACAACTTGTCCTTTGTGCTGGTTTCTTCTTGTATTTCAGGTTGAGGAGGAAGGACGGTTGCAGGGAGTTTGAACTCCACGTGGATCTACTACAAACGTAGGACCAACGGGTAAACCTCTCATTCTGCTCTATTTCGTTTTTATGAATGTGCATGATCGTGTGAGTCTCTGTTAAGTAGTACGCCCCTACTCTGTGGAGGTTGAATCCCAACCAACCTCTAGGGTGTTAAATCCCCGAAACAGAACTGGCGACTCCGCTGGGGATCACATTTTTGTGATTCTCCTGTTGGGTTGTTTCAGTTGTTTGGTAGGTTGCCAACAGTTTCTTCTGTCTTTTACAGTCCAGTTTGCTTTCTTGCAGTCAGTCTGAAGCTTTGATATCTTTCCCAGGCTTGTAATTTTTGTTTTTCATTATCTTTCTTTGTATACGCCTTTTTTCTTGCACACAGTCGCGTATACCCGCGAGTTTGTGTAGAAGGAACCGCGTATACGCGGGTTTCCCTCAACACAGACGCGTATACACGCTTGTTGCATAACTGCAAGGTCGCGTATACATAGGCTGAGTTTGAAATTTTAAGATTCTGGTGTTTTTGGTCTTTTCTGGCTGTGGAGGCCTGTGTCTGCAGAGTCTCTGTACTTACTGGAGTGTGACAGAAGTGGTTTCAAGTCTTGTTTCTCTTTCGTTTGTCCGAAAACTGATCTCTTTGGCGAAGTGTTCTTGTTGGTGCAAGCACTCCTGGATTGAGTTCCAAGATCGCTTTCTGAGTGTTCTTGGCTGTTCTGCTTTACCAGAACAGAGAGCTTCTGCTCACTGACTCGCTCCTATCTTTGTGTTGTGCTTTGCATTGCGTTCTTTGCTTTGTTTTCGATTGGTTTTCTTGAGTTTCATAAGCTAGGGTTTTGTTGCATTTTTCAAAGAACTTTTCTTGTTTCTTTGGAGTTTAGTGTTGCAACGAATTTGCACTATTTCTCTTGGCTGTTTGATTGAGTTTTTAGTCTTCCATTGCTCTTATTGATCTTGCTATCATTAGCTTTATAAGGTTTGGGGGCATAGTTGAAGTTTATGCTTGAAATTCGGTCTCGTTTTGGCTTAGATTGGGATAGTTGTTCTTGGTTTTCTTGAAGCTCTTGTTTTATAAAACTAAAAAGCCCAAAAACATTTGTTTTGCTTTTTGTTTTTTCATATCAAAAACTCAAAAAACATTGTTTCTTGTTTTTGTTTTTGTTGTTGCGTTTTTCATTTTCGTTTGGCTTCATCTTTTGAGACTTTAGTGAAGTTTCTTGCTTCTAGTTTTCAGCTTGATTTTGAGGAGAGGTTGTCTTTTGATTTCTTCTTCTTCTTGTTGAGTATTTTTGGTGTCTTATATTGAGAGTTCTTGTTTGCAAGAATTGGCTTTCTGGATATCAAAAGATGAGTTAAAACTGAAGGAGCCTTTTTGGGAAATTTCACCTTGTTTCAAGGGACTTTTTGCATCTTAGGATTTACATGCTAGTGGTTATTTGCATTAGGTGCATTGAATCATTTAGTTAGCTTCTTAGTTTTTGTGAGTGTGAGTTTGTAATTCGAAAAGAAAAATACATTTTTTTTAGTCTCGTAGAACTTACATAGAAATTGCTCTTCATCGAAAGACAAAGAACTGCATGTGCATGTAGTCAGGTTTTTATTAATTTCTTTTGCGTCAGAACATCATTGGTTTCAACTCCATATCCTTATGACTTAATACGACAGCGCTTAAAATAAGCGATTTAATCTAAAATCAACTAGCAAGTTTTATTAAGTGTCAATCACCAACTAGCTAGGTTGTAGGGCCTTGGAATAGGAGAGAGGAGAGTTAACTCTCCAAGGCCGCTCAAACAAACTTAGAAGTTTATTAATTGAGTGAAATCCAACTCCGTGAGGTGGACTGGGAAAGCTCTCATCCGAGAGTCAAGCGCGAGGGGAAGTGAAGGTTAAGAAGAGGGATACCCCCCCTCCGATTAGCTGAATCTAACCTCAAGACCGTTCCACCCAGCTTCTGATACGGATTGGTGTCCATAGTTGTTGTTCCTAGGTTCCACACAGGTGACTGTGGGGGGGAATACCCGTGGTACCTGAGGCAGACGTCGCATCACTTTCAGCAGTACCTCTGGGGGGTGCCCTTGCGAAGCTTGGGTGCTTGAGCCGGCAAAGGCTGTCGTTAGGAGGTCGGCGTAACTGTTTCTGATACCTTCGCTAGTTGTTCTGGGCCCTAATCATCCCAGACTGCTTTCGGAAGGCCCTATACTTCGCTTTTCTGTATTTTGGTGTCCGGTCCTCATCACCCGGAGCGGAAATACTTGAAGGCTGTTTGCTTGCTGTTTCTCAGGGATTTTTATTTTAGTGAGTGCTCTTTGCTCCTAGCTTGCCTAGCTTTTCACTTTTCTTGGGTCTAATATAATAAATTTGTAAAAGTGGCTGATCAAGCGCCTCGACGTTCGAGGAGAGTCCGGGGGTTATCTCCCGAGAGTGCAGAGCCTTCTTCGAGAAGGCGTAGGAGCGATCTAGCAGGTGGTTTTCACCCTGTAGAGTCTGACGTTGTGGAGAGAGATCCTCCACTAAGGTCTGAAGGTTTCGTTGCTGATTCCGGTGTCGGTTCCGAGAGGAGCGTTCCGCTCACCTCGAGAGTATTGTTTCCTCAGGAAGAAGATTTTCAGATAGAAGATATACCTGAGCCTGCAGCTACAGGTCCATCTCCTCTTCCTCTTGATCATCCGTTTGTTATTCAGTACGTCGGACCGGAGTTTGAGAGACCGCCGGATCTTCCATATCTTTCTTATCTTTCGATGGCCACGACTGGGAACGCGGCTTCTACCGTGAGTGCTGCGGGCATTCAGACCCCTGCTTCTGTCGAGGCAGGGGGCACTCTTGCTCTATCTTCGAGTGCTTCTAGCACTGCTATGTTTGGCTCTGGGTTCACCCAAGCATATGCTTCCCAATCTGGTCCCTTTGTTTCAGGGATGTCCATTGCTGGAAATCCCTCTTTTTCCTTTACCGCCGGTGCAGCTGGATCTACGCCCATGTCCAACATGGCTAGTGGATCAGCTTCTTTTCAGGGTTTCCCCTTTGGGACTGGGCATATTCCTAGTCCTAATCCTTCTTTAGGGTCATTTCCTTTTACGTCCCATACCCAAAGTTTTAATCCTTGGGCTCAAGGGCCAAGTTCGACTGCTTTTATGGGGTGGAATCCTATGTTTGCAACGTCAGGGGCAGGGAATCAGTTCATCGCGAGTCATCCAGGGAATGCTTCTTTCCCTGCATCGAGTGCTTATCAGTCTTTTTCTCCTCTATCTAATGCATGGAACCCCTACCAGGGGCTTACATCTTCACTTCAGCGGGGGGAACTAGTCTGGGTCTTGGTAACTCGGCGTGGGGAGGAGGTTCTTCTCCGTTTTCTACGGGTCCTTTCTGGCAGCCTGGTGCCTCATCAAATCCAGGCTATTCTTTTCATAATGTGGGAAATCCATCCCATCAAGGATGGAATTCTCAGGCTCCGCCGCGATTACCATTTCTGGCAACGTTAAACTTGCCAGACTTGGCGAAGTTAACTAATGACCCGATTCGGTATAGTCCGAGGTGGCCTCCGGTTCCAACCAAACTTCCTTCAGACATTCCTAAGTTTGAAGGTAAGAATGGTGAAGATCCGGCGGACCACGTCACCACATTCCACTTATGGTGCTCATCGAACTCTCTGATCGACGACTCGATTAGATTGAGATTATTTCAGCGCACCTTAACTGGAAATGCCGCGAAGTGGTATATAGAGCTCACTGGGGGCAGTTTCGCCACATTTGGAGAACTGGCTGTCACTTTTCTTAACCATTTTCAGTTGCCCGTCAGATATGAGGCTGGGACCGAACTCCTGGCTAATTTTAAGCAGGATGAGGCAACTCACATTTCTGATCATATTCAAGAATGGAGGAGAAGGAAGAGGCTTATCAAAGCCCATATTCCAGGTGAGTTCCTTCTCGAGTGGTTTTTGAAATCGCTTCAGTCAGATATTTCAAAGGATGTATCCATGTCGGGGGTATATTCCGAGGAGCAGGCCATCTTTAGGGCCCAGCAGTTAGAGTTGATCTATTCTCAGTCTGGCATGCTTTACAAGTATTTTCCTAATGCTCCTCGCTCCAAATTGGATCTATCGAAACCCAAACCTGGTCCGCATGGTGACGGACTTGTCGGATCGGTCGGTAGTAGTGCAGCCAGCCTGCTTTCTCAATTGCAGCAGTTGTCTTTACAATCTGCTTCTTCTGGTCAGGCTGTGCCTGCTGATTCTTCACCTTCCCAGTCTTTGTCCATTAATGATGTCCAATCTTCTGAACCCAAAGGAAATCAACAGTCCGATGGGAAGAAGAAGGGACGTAATAACAAGAAGAAGGGCAAGAATGGGAAGGGCAATGCAAATAAGACCAACGAGCGTGTTGGTGAAGGGCAAGAGGAGAAAAAGAAAGTTAAGTTTCCGTGCAAGCTTTGTGCTGGAGACCATCTCACGCATCTTCTTGAGAAAAATTCGGGATGCTCGGCGCACATTATCTCGGCGGGGGTTCTTCTAGTTGCCAGGCTGTGTTAACAAACCCTTTTCCCCCAGGGCAGCAATTAGTTGTTGGCGCGAACCAAAATCCTGGGGCTTCCTCTGGGGGCACCCAGGAAGGGGAAATTCCATCGAACATTTTTATGATGAGTGCTCACGTGGATATCGCTACGAGATCCCGTGATTATGGCGGAGAAGAGTCTTCGAAAGCTAAGGATACTCCTGATGCTACTGAGCCGCTTCACATTACGAAGCCTACTGTTGAGTCTATGCCTCGGATGCCCAAAGCATCTTCTAAGCGATCAACGATTAATCCAAATGCGAGGGCTGCCCAGAACTACTCGATTGTATAAGATCTCGCACAGATTCCTTGTGCTATGTCGGCTTTAGAGGTACTCCAGTCTTGTCCGGCTCAGCGCAGTGCTTTGCTCACTGCCATTGGGGCTATTGATCCGAAAAATTCTCTTCTGATTACCTTTGATATGAAGAATTTTAAGAAGAGACTTCCTCATCATATGACCTTCCATATTAAATCATCGTATCAGAAGACTAATATCTTTCGCACGGTTGTTGATGAGGGTGCTTCTACTTGCGTGATGTCTCTCGCATGCTGGAAGACACTTGGATCTCCCAAAGCTGTTCCATCTAGCACTATTCTTACTGCATTCGATGGTCATTCTCATAGGCCCCATGGTATTGTCCCGGCTTTGCCCATCTGTGTTGGGGGAAAAACCGTTAACATAGAGGTTGAGGTAGTAGAAGCAGCCTTGGACTACAACCTTCTGTTGGGGAGGAACTGGATATATGATATGGATGCCATTGCATCTTCACTATTTCGGATAGTATGTTTCCCCCACGAAGGGAGGATAGTTACGGTGGATCAACTGGACTGTCCTCCTGTAGACCTAGATGCGCCTCCTGACTCATCTGTTCCTAAGTTGGACAATATGAAGGCACCTATCGAGAATCTGGGAGTTGGAATGTATTCTTCCCTGATGGGATCTTTTGATCTTCCTCCTCCTAAGGTGTCTATCAATGCTATTTCATCCTCCAAGGCTCCCCTTCGAAGAGAGTTCTTTCGAACTCATTATTTTTCGGATCCTTGGACCTTACCTTCCCCAACCGCCACTTTGGAGGAAGGGCAAGTGGGTGGAATGGCATTCTCGATTTCTGCAGCTGAGATTGCATATCAGTCTGTTGTTGACACTGCAGAGTCTGATCCAGCTCCTCTTTCGCCGGAAGAGTTGGATGGTGATGTGGCTCCGGCTTGGACGCTTACTTCTTCTTCTGCCCAGGATTGTCTAGATACCACTCTTCCATATGAAGAGGCCATCCTGGAAGCAATGACAGGTATAGAGAGACCGTGGGATGACTTGCATCATCGGTCTTACTTCCTACCTGACTTGAGCGAAGTCGAAGCTAGTTTTCCAAGTCCTCAGTCTCCTGGACCTGTTCACCCAGTCTTGAGCCCCTTAGCACCGGCACAGGTTTATGCTGAAGGGAACATGGCTGTGATCTCTCCGACTATCCCGGTGAACATCTCCAGGAATCCCAACATTATCGAGAACGTTTTCATTGGAGCTGAATGTTCCCGTGAAGAAGTTCAAATCTATACCGAGCTCTTCAAAGAGTATAGGGATGTTTTTTCTTGGTCTTATGAGGAAATGCCTGGCATAGACCCATCTATCGTCCAGCATGAGATCAAGACGTATGAAAACGCTAAGCCGGTCAGGCAAAAACTTCGTTCGGTTAATCCTAGGAAGGCAGCAGCCATCAAAGCTGAAGTTGAAAAGCTGCTTAAGGCGGGATTCATTTTCCCAGTTCCTCTGACTGAATGGGTTTCAAACCCCGTTCCGGTAGATAAAAAGCAAGGAACGATTCGAGTGTGCATCGATTTCAGAGACCTGAATAAGGTGTGTCCTAAAGATAATTACCCCACACCGTTCATTGATCAGATTATTGACGAGTGTGCCGGTAACGAGATTTTCTCCTTCATGGACGGTTTCTCTGGTTATAATCAAATTACTATCCGTCGAGAAGATCAACATAAGACCGCATTTATTTGTCCCTGGGGTACGTTTGCATATAAGAAAATGCCTTTTGGTCTTAAAAATGCTGGAGCTACCTTTCAGCGGGCCATGTCTTACGCCTTCCACGACATCAAGAAAATTATTGAGGCATACTTAGATGATCTAGCTGCTCATTCTCGAAAGAGGATGGATCATCCAGGTCACCTCCGGCAAATATTTGAAAGATGTCGTTTTTATAAAATTCGTTTGAATTCGAACAAGTGCGTTTTCGCGGTAACATCCGGTCGGCTGTTGGGATTTATTGTGTCTAGTGAAGGTATAAGGGTAGATTGGCATATTAATCATTCAATACAATAAAATCTAATCATCAAAAACATCATACATTTGATACATTTATCACATCACATCAAAATATCGCTGTATATATATCATCAGTATGTCAAAAAACTTTACAAAATTTTGGATCCATCAATGCCGTACAAAATTTGGGCTTATGCCCCATCATGTTCAGTCTCAAAAAATATACAGTCATCTAATATGTAAAATCTATCTACTCCTGAGGACCCTGCCCAGCGTTCCTATAGAACATCACTGCAGTGGCCACATGGCGGAACAGTCTAACCCAGTCCCGGGGTACTCCTACAACCCGTCTCTGGACGGCTTCTGGCAAGTCCTCCACAGCAGCCAGAGGGATTTGGCGGGTCAGTCCCTCCAAGTTTCTCTGAACGGCCTGGAGAGTCCTGTCAGAATCCGCTGTCTTTGCTTCACCTTTGCGGCGCTTGTGACGTGCTAGGCCCTCAGGACGCACTGGTCCAACATCTGAAACATGATCATTTTTTATTTTTTTGTCAGTCATTATGAATCCAATCCAAAAACATGTTTGTTTTTCATTTTTCATACATATTTGAAAAATCCAAAAAAATCATATAAGTTAAATTTTTTTGAAAAAACTTACCGACTGCTCCCCATGCTGCACCGGGTGGAAGTACTAGATCTGGATCTCCTCGGAAATCCATCCCGGCATAGGGATAGTCGTCTACTGCGAGGATCTGTTCTCTCCACCATAAGAAGAACTCATCGTCCCAGGTAGTTCGGGGTACCTCGCTGCCCCCCAGTCTCTTCATCATGTCTGCCCAACGGGCGATTCTTGGGTCCCGAGGGCTGCTGATAGTCGAGATGACTTTGGGTCTCAAAATTGGAACTCTCTCGAAGAAGAATGTTGTCAAAATGGTTCCATAGCCAAAGTGTTTTGTTTTTGTTTGGCGAATGGAGGTCAGTTGTTGTTTCATGTTCTGTAGCAGGGCAGTGCACCAGTCATACACATGAATTAAGCACTCTACAGCTATGCTCATGTGCGTCCTGGACGCCTGATGCAGTGAGGCAGATCCTGCCACTCTGCCGATGGTGAATAGGAGGATCTTTATGTGCAAATCCCTGATATCTTTGATTGCAATCTGTGTGCCAACTTTCTTTGAATTATCTACGCAATATATTTGGACATAGTCCTCCACGGTCAACCCTCCCAGGGGCTTTCCGTGCAGATCCACTGGGTCTCCCCTCCTGGAGAGTCCAGTGATGAAGTATATATCTTCCACTTCTATGCGTAGTGGCATTTGATCAATGATGAAGCAATCCTGATCCGGTTCCCAATAATTTACCAGCATTTCAAGCAATTTCACATTACTTTTCATATTGGGCATTTTGAAAAATTTGAATAATCCACAGTTTCGGAGGACATTTTGTGCTGCGCGATCTTCCATGACCTCTTGGTCTATTGCGCTGTGCTCACGTTCCCTCCAAGAGATAGTCATCCTGAAAAATTTCATTAAAATTTGCATTAGAAACTTCTTTTTGAGTTATGGACTTGCGCATACGCGACTTTTTCTGTGCACAGTCGCGTGTATACGCGGCTTCACTTCATTGAACCCGCGTATGCGCAGATACGCATTTTTTAAGAAGGGTTTCTAGGCAAAAATTCACTTAATTTTAATTTTTTAAACGGACAAAATGATTAAACAGGATGAATAAGGAGCCTACCTGAAGTTTCGCTGAATTCCGACGGTCGGTTGTTCCTGATTTGACGAAACAATTTTTTAGCTCCAGAGCTCTTTTTCCAAATCAGCTATGCAATAATGAACCAATTGAGAGGTAATTTGTGTATTTATGGCTAAAAATTGAAAATTTTTGCAAAAAATTCCTTATGCTTATTTTTTCGATCTATCTTATGCTGTATAACTTGATTGCTTGGAAGTGCCCAGTTTGGTATGTTTTCAGGTACATTTTGACGATTTTGAGACTTTTCCCGGTTTTTGACCCATGATTTCCGACTCTTCACGGCAGGTATATGATCTTCACTGGCATATAGGTTAGGGAATCACTTTCCGTTGCATCTTGCATACTAGCCTCCATACTGATCACTTGCCTTAGGGTCGATCCCATCAGGTCATGAGCATTATACCCATTTCACTCGCCGATTTTTAAATCATGACTTGATGGTAGAGCCTTCCTTTACATGGGCTTCCTAGTTAGTTCCTCGCTATCACTTGTTGCCCATGCTGCTTTTTATGTAGGCTCGGGAGTCCTCTTTAGTCCCACCATGTCTTTCGTGTTGAAGCTTCATTCTTCTCCTTCATCACTTATCATTTTTCTGGCTTATACCCTAGAGGCTCCCTGGTGTCGTTAAGTTGTATTACTGCATTGCATATTGGCTACTTGTTTATCCTGGCCTTTAGCCGGCTTCATTTAGACTCGATGTTTAAGCCAACTTTTGACCTTGACTTTCTGTACAAGTTAACCATTGCATGCACTTAGCTATCACGACTTGACACCTTTATACCCATGGATGGAACGTTCCTCTGAGTATCACTGACCAGTTTTCGCCACCTTGCATTGAGCATAGGATTGTTCCAATCCCAGGAACTAGTGCATCTGCTTTCTTGATACTCGTTCTATCCATTGTATCATAGCATTCTTTTATTCTTTTTCGGGCTTATTATGAAAAAGACAAAAAAATTAAATATACCAAAAAGAGCGGGAACGGGATGTATCTTCGTTATTTTGATGGCAGTACAGAGTCAGTTTGTCGCCCTTGAACAAAGCACATATACTTATATATATTTCCTTCATTTGGGATGGCTCTAGTTTGACCTAGGTTCAGCCTTTACCATGTTTCACTTGTCAGTTCTCCCCCGGTTGGTTATCTCTTCCAATCATATGGAGAGTTTGTTTTGCCTCCTGCAAGACAGACTTATACAGTGTCACTTTTTACTGCCATGGTCATCACAGAGTCGTACTTTTGTTCAAGGGAAGTCTAGCCTGAGTCGGCCATTCTGCGGTGTCTCTTGACTCATTATTCAGTCGGCCTTCCCGGTCTTGTCAGTATCATGTTCTATCACATCAGATGTTTTGGTCTTCTGCTCGTGCTGGTTTGAGAAGGTCCCCATTGACTTCTTGCTGGTGGGTTTGTCTCTTATCGACTACGACACATTGCTCTGAGAGAAAACCTAGAGCCGCACCCTGGGCCTATTTCCATCATTGATAGGTGACCTTGTGCTTAGCATTTGATCATCATCATGGGTCTTTGACTAAGTGGTTTCCCCTGTGTTCGACGTCAGCACACATTATCACACTTGGGATTCGTGCAGTACCTTGATTTCCATTTGACCCTATCGGTGGATTTCTTGCCTCTGTGTCCGCTTTCATTATTGGTTGGTTCAGAGGGTTTCTTCCGTGCACTAGCTTCATCTTGTGCACATCGGCAACGTACTTCGGTTTTGGTTCCATCACTCTACTTTGTCCGATTCCTTCCAAATCTTGGCCTGCGGGTTACACTCGCGCTGGACTGATGTGGGATGCCTTAATACCTTCCTTCCAGCAGATCTTTTCCCATCGACTCCGACTCATTGCTCTGGGAATAAGGTCTAGAGTCTTTTTGTCAGTACCTTAGGGTTTGCAGTCATCAGTGGCAGACTCTTCGCTATCGACAGTGGGGATTCATCATTGCCTCCTAATTGGTAGATTCTTTCAAGTGTTCGACTTCAACTCATTCATTCACACTTGTCAGATTGTACTGGGGCACCTTGACACTCATTATCATTATCGGTGGGTTGTCTCGCGTTGGTTAACGGGAAACATCATTGCCCGGTAATCCAACGATTTCTCACATGGTCGACTTCAGCTCATTTATTCCAAGTGTGTAGAATTGTGCCGTTGTGATCGGTGAAGACCTCGGGTTGCATCAGCATTTCTCGGTTCACTGTTGACAGTTCTCTCAGTTTCTGCCAGTGTTGCCGTCCACCCTTATATGTTGCAGTTCAGCACAGCAGCATCTTATATGTTGATCCCCGAGTTGCGTGATTGTACCGTTTGATCCGCCTCTTATGATCCAGTACTTGGAGATTCAGTTACTTGATCAGACATCTAGTTGCACTATCTTTGATCAGCTTTCTATATGTGATACTTGGACATTGATACAGATTTGTCTTTCCGGGCCCCGCTCAGATGATTCACTATGTACTTTCAGTTCAGTTATACTTGTATACATGTTGGATCTATTCAGTACTTTCTATATATATGATGTATTTTTGACTGAGCATGGGTATGCCCGCCTCAGCATGGGTTGACTCTCTGGTTTCTTTCATTGGTTTTTGGCAGGCTGAAATCTGGTGAAGTCCTCTCTTGTCCTTGCGAAGTTCTTTCTATGTGCATAATACATTTCGGCCATCATGTACCCCTTTTGACCTCATATATTAGGGGGCATCTGTTATAGCATCATTTCTCACCTTCACATGATTCATGATTGCTTTATGGCTTTTGGGCACCCATTCCTACAGACTTGGACAAATTCACTTAAAAACAGTGTAAAATCCCCCATACGCGACTATGCCCGTGTTTTTCCGCGTGTATACGCGAGTCCAGCTAGAATTTTCCGCGTATGCCATTAAAATGATTAAAAAATATGTAAAAAATCCCTAATTTCGCGCTGGGTCGATGGTTACTTAGGTAGTTCAACCATGACCCGTGTGCTTGTTCCAAGCTGAAACTACTTGGAGGACTATAAAAAGACCTCATGGCCTAGGGAGGGGCCTGATCGTGAGGTGGGTAAAACCTCTCATCAAAGTCCAAGCGAGGAAGTGAAGGTTAAGAAGAGGATACCCCCCTCGGAATTAGGCGAATCTAACCTCAGAACCGTTCTTCAACCACGATACGGATTGGTGTCCTGAGTTCTTGTTCTGGGTTCACAGTGTTGCGGGGGAAATCTTGAAAGTGGTGCAATGAACGTACGCATCACTTTCGACGGTGGCAAAATTGTATGTGACAGGTGCTTGACGACAAAGGCATTAGATTGGAGATAGGCGTATTTGTTTCTGATACCTTCGCTGGTTGTTGCGTTTATAATCATCCCAGTGCTTTGAGCCCTTCGCTGCTGTATTTTTGGTGTCCAGTTATCATCACGGAGCGGAAATAACGGAAGTGTTTGCTTGTTCCTCGGGGTTTTGATTTTAGTCGGTACTCTTTGCTCCTAGCTTGCCTAGCTTTTCACTTTTCTTGAGTCTAATATAATAAATCTGTAAAATTGGCTGATCAAGCGCCTCGACGTTCGAGGAGAATCCGGGGGTTATCTCCCGAGAGTGCTGAGCCTTCTTCGAGAAGGCGTAGGAGCGATTTAGCAGGTGGTTTTCACCCTGTAGAGTCTGACGCTGTGGAGAGAGATCCTCCACTAAGGTCTGAAGGTTTCGTTGCTGATTCCGGTGTCGGTTCCGAGAGGGGCGTTCCGCTCACCTCGAGAGTATTGTTTCCTCAGGAGGGAAGATTTTCGGATAGAAGATATGCCCTGAGCCTCCTGCTACAGGTCCATCTCCTCTTCCTCTTAATCATCCGTTTGTTATAGAGTACATCGGACCGGAGTCTGAGAGACCGCCGGATCTTCCTTATCTTTCTTGTCTTTCGATGGCCACGACTGGGAACGCGGCTTCTACCGTGAGTGCTGCGGGCATTCAGACCCCTGCTTCTGTCGAGGCAGGGGGCACTCTTGCTCTATCTACGAGTGCTTCTAGCACTGCTATGTTTGGCTCTGGGTTCACCCAAGCATATGCTTCTCAATCTGGTCCCTTCGTTTCAGGGATGTCCATTGCTGGAAATCCCTCTTTTTCCTTTACCGCCGGTGCATCTGGATCTACGCCCATGTCTAACATGGCTAGTGGATTAGCTTCGTTTCAGGGTTTCCCCTTTGGGACTGGGCATATTCCTAGTCCCAATCCTTCTTTAGGGTCATTTCCTTTTACGTCCCAGACCCAGAGTTTTAACCCTTGGGCTCAAGGACCAAGTTCGACTGCTTTTATGGGATGGAATCCTATGTTTGCAACGTCGGGGGCAGGGAATCAGTTCATCGCGAGTCATCAAGGGAATGCTTCTTTCCCTGCATCGAGTGCTTATCAGTCTTTTTCTCCTCTGTCTAATGCATGGAACCCCTACCAGGGGCTTACCTCTTCAGTCAATACTTCAGCGGGGGGAACTAGTCTGGGTCTTGGTAACTCGGCGTGGGGAGGAGGTTCTTCTCCGTTTTCTACGGGTCCTTTCTGGCAGCCTGGTGCCTCATCAAATCCAGGCTATTCTTTTCAGAATGTGGGAAATCCATCACATCAAGGATGGAATTCTCAGGCTCCGCCGCGATTACCATTTCTGGCAACGTTAAACTTGCCAGACTTGGCGAAGTTAACTAATGACCCGATTCGGTATAGTCCGGGTTGGCCTCCGGTTCCAACCAAACTTCCTTCAGACATTCCTAAGTTTGAAGGTAAGAATGGTGAAGATCCGGCGGACCACGTCACCACATTCCACTTATGGTGCTCATCGAACTCTCTGATCGATGACTCGATTAGATTGAGATTATTTCAGCGCACCTTAACTGGAAATGTCGCGAAATGGTATATAGAGCTCACTGGGGGCAGTTTCGCCACATTTGGAGAACTGGCTGTCACTTTTCTTAACCATTTTCAGTTGCCCGTCAGATATGAGGCTGGGACCGAACTCCTGGCTAATTTTAAGCAGGATGAGGCAACTCACATTTCTGATCATATTCGGGAATGGAGGAGAAGGAAGAGGCTTATCAAAGCCCATATTCCAGGTGAGTTCCTTCTCGAGTGGTTTTTGAAATCGCTTCAGTCAGATATTTCAAAAGATGTATCCATGTCAGGGGTATATTCCGAGGAGCAGGCCATCTTTAGGGCCCAGCGGTTAGAGTTGATCTATTCTCAGTCTGGCATGCTTTACAAGTATTTGCCTAATGCTCCTCGCTCCAAATTGGATCTATCGAAACCTAAACCTGGTCCGCATGGTGATGGACTTGTCGGATCGGTCAGTAGTAGTGCGTATCTGCTTTCCTCAATTCATGACGGTTAATATTTTAATCACTTCTTCTGGTCAGTACAACACTATGGAACCCATCTATTCCGGAGTCTTTGTCCATTAATGTTGTCCAATCTTACGAACTTCAAAGGAAATCAACGATCCAAAATTGGAAGAAGAAGGAATATGCTCAAGGAAGACGGAAAAGAAATGGAAGAACAGTAAAATAAAATGAACGTGTTGGTGAAGGGCAAAAGGAGAAAAAAGAAAGTTTAAGTTTCCGTGCAAGCATGTGGAACCATCTCACATCTCTGCCGAAAAATTTAGGATGCTCGGCGCTTGTATGTCTCCAATGAGAGTTCTTCTAGTTTGCCCAGTACGTGCTAACAAACATACTTTACAGGCGGCAATTAATTGCTAGCATAGGTAAATCTTTAGGGGCTTTTACGGGAGGTGCCCCGGGGAAAGGAAATTCCATCGAATATCTTTATGATGAGTGCTCACGTGGATGTCGCTACGAGATCCTGTGATTATGGCGGAGAGGAATCTTCGAAAGCTAAGGAAGTTCCTGATGCTACTGAGCCGCTTCACATCACGAAGCCAACTGTTGAGTCTATGCCTCGGATGCCAAAAGCATCTTCTAAACGGTCAACGATTAATCCGAACGCGAGGGCTGCCCAGAACTACTCGATTGTAGAAGATCTGGCGCAGAGTCCTTGTGCTATGTCAGCTTTAGAGGTACTCCAGTCTTGTCCGGCTCAGCGCAGTGCTTTGCTCGCTGCCATTGGGGCTGTTGATCCGAAAAATTCTCTTCTGATCACTTTTGATATGAATAATTTTAAGAAGAGACTTCCTCATCATATGGCCTTCCATATTAAATCATCGTATCGGAAGACTAATATCTTTCGCACGGTTGTTGATGAGGGTGCTTCTACTTGCGTGATGTCTCTCGCATGCTGGAAGACACTAGGATCTCCCAAAGTTGTTCCATCTAGCACTATTCTTACTGCATTCGATGGCCATTCTCATAGGCCCCATGGTATTGTCCCGGCTTTGCCCATCTGTGTTGGGGGAAAAACCGTTAACATAGAGGTTGAGGTAGTAGATGCAGCCTTGGACTACAACCTTCTGTTGGGGAGGAATTGGATATATGATATGGATGCTATTGCATCCTCACTATTTCGAATAGTATGTTTCCCCCACGAAGGGAGGATAGTCACGGTGGATCAACTGGACTGTCCTCCTGTAGACCTGGATGCGCCTCCTGACTCATCTGTTCCTAAGTTGGATAATACCAAGGCACCTATTGAGAATTTAGGAGTGGGAATGTATTCTTCCCTGATGGGTTCTTTTGATATTCCTCCTCCTAAGGTGTCTATTAATGCTATTTCATCCTCCAAGGCTCCCCTTCGAAGAGAGTTCTTTCGAACTCATTATTTTTCGGACCCTTGGACCTTACCTTCCCCAACTGCCACATTGGAGGAAGGGCAAGTGGGTGGAATGGCATTCCCTATTTCTGCAGCTGAGATTGCATATCGATACATTGTTGACTTCTGATCGATCACGGCTCCTCTTTCGGCGGAAGAGTTGGATGGTGATGTGGCTCCGGCTTGGACGCTTACTTCTTCTTCTGCCCAGGATTGTCTAGATACAACTCTTCCATCTGAAGAGGCCATCCTGGAAGCAATGACAGGTATAGAGAGACCGTGGGATGACTTGCATCATCGGTCTTACTTCCTACCTGACTTGAGCGAAGTCGAAGCTGGTTTTCCAAGTCCTCAGTCTCCTGGACCTGTTCACCCAGTCTTGAGCCCCTTAGCACCAGCACAGGTTTATGCTGAAGGGAACATGGCTGTGATCTCTCCGACTATCCCAGTGAACATCTCCAGGAATCCCAACATTATAGGAAGCATTTTCATTGAAATTTGAATATTTGGCTACCATGAAGGCTCAAATCTGTCTGAAATACTTCAAAGAGTATAGGGATGTTTTGCTTTTTTGTCTTATGAAATGCAGCATGAACCCATCTATCGTCCAGCATGAGATCAAGACGTATGAAAACGCTAAGCCGGTCAGGCAAAAACTTCGTCAGGTTAATCCTAGGAAGGCAGCAGCTATCAAAGCTGAAGTTGAAAAGCTGCTTAAGGCGGGATTCATTTTCCCAGTTCCTCTGACTGAATGGGTTTCAAACCCCGTTCCCATTGATAAAAAGCAAGGAACGATTCGAGTGTGCATCGATTTCAGAGACCTGAATAAGGCGTGTCCTAAAGATAATTACCCCACACCCTTCATTGATCAGATTATTGACGAGTGTGCCGGTAACGAGATTTTCTCCTTCATGGACGGTTTCTCTGGTTATAATCAAATTACTATCCGTCCGGAAGATCAACATAAGACCGCATTTATTTGTCCCTGGGGTACGTTTGCATATAAGAAAATGCCTTTTGGTCTTAAAAATGCTGGAGCTACTTTTCAGCGGGCCATGTCTTACGCCTTCCACGACATCAAGAAAATCATCGGGGCATACTTAGATGATCTAGCTGCTCATTCTCGAAAGAGGATGGATCATCCAGGTCACCTCCGGCAAATATTTGATAGATGTCGTTTTTATAAAATTCGATTGAATCCGAACAAGTGCGTTTTGGCGCTTACATCCGGTCGGATATTGGGATTCATTGTGTCTAGGGAAGGGATAAGGGTAGATCCCTTCAAGGTTGAGGCAATAATTCGGTTGCCTCCCCCGTCTTCCATCCGTCAGCTTCAAAGTCTCCAAGGAAAGTCTAATTTTCTTCGGAGGTTTATCGTCAATTATGCTGAGATTACAAAGGGATATATGAGACTGTTGAAGAAAGGAGTTCCTTTTCTTTGGGACGACTACGCTCAACGCTCATTCGATGCTGTGAAAAAGGCATTGACCTCTGCTCCTTTACTGAGTCCACCTGATTATAGCAGAGATTTTCTTTTGTGTACGGCTACGGCGAAGTCTACCATTGTTGTAGTTACCGGATTTCGAGAGGATGCTTTCATTTGAAACATGTACATGTGCTCAAGTTACGAGGGTACAGTGGGACACATGCTAACGATACACCCCGATAGAAAAATTAGCCTTAGCAGCAGTTCATGCTGTGCAGCGACTCCGGCATTATATTATTCTTCGCAAAAATTATGTCTTGGCAGCTGCCAATCCATTTCAGTTTGTCCTCAGCAGGCGAGTGATTGGGGGCAAATATAACAGATGGATTGTGATTTTACAAGAATTTGATCTAGAGTTCATGTCTGCCAAATCCAAGAAGTCATTAGTTTTTGCGGAATTGATCTCTGAGTTGCCTTGTGGAGAGGCGATGATCTATGATGAGTCCTTTCCAGACGAACACTTGTTTCTGATCTCTCCACAAGATCCTTGGTATGGGGACATCATTGTATATCTCCAGACTGCGAAGTTTCCCTCTTCTTTTCGAAAGATGAGCGTCGTAAGCTGCGTCACTTAGCTAAAAGTTATCTGATTATTGGTGATGCTTTGTACCGTCGAGGGGTTGATTCAATCCTAAGACGCTGCTTAACTTTCGAAGAAGTTGAGGCTGTGCTTAATGATTCTCACGGTGGAGCTTGTGGGGGTCATTTATCAGGGCTTGCTACAGCCCAAAAGATTTTGCGCGCTGGCTACTTCTGGCCCTCGATATTCAAAGATTGTATTGAATCGGTCAAGAAGTGTCATCCTTGTCAAGTGTATACTCGAAAAATGCGCGCTCATCCAGCTCCGCTTTTTCCAGTCGTTACTGTCGGACCCTTTACAAAGTGGGGTATGGATTATACTACTTGTAACCCGCCTTCGGCAAAAAGTCACAAGTACATTATCGTAGCAGTAGACTACTTTACGAAGTGGGTCGAAGCTATGCCTACTTTTGGGAACGATGGTGAGACTGCAGCTCTTTTCTTCTTGAACCAAGTTATCGCTCGTTTCGGTATACCTAGAGAGATTGTCACTGACCATGGCAGTCACTTTCAGAACAGTATGATGGCTGAGTTGGCTCTTAAATTGGGTTTCCGGCAGGAGCATTCATCTCCATATTATCCTTAGGCCAATGGCCAGGTGGAAGCCGTGAATAAGTCCTTGAAGACAATTCTTCAACGGACGATTGATAAACATAGATCCAACTGGCACATTATGCTATATCATGCACTCTGGGCATACGGGGACATCGATTAAAGCACATGAGCGGCTTTACTCGGGTTTCGGTTGGTCACGAGTGGAGCTCCAAGTATTTCCCATTGAATGCGAATTCCCCACATTAAGCGAGTTTGTTGAGCTTATTCACGACACTTCTAGTACGGCGAGGAGCGGCTTCTTCATACGGAACATCTTGATGAGCGAGCGTCGAGATGCCGCCACGTTTAACGAGCGACAAAAAGCGGGTCAAAGTTCGGTACGATAAGGCGGTTAAGCCTAGGGTATTTCAAGGCGACCTTGTTTTTGGTCTGTACCCGAAAAGATGCCTTGGGCGAGAAGAAGTTTAAGTCAATGTGGTATGGCCCCTATATCGTTAAGAAGGTCCTTAAGAAAGGAGCGTATACCTTGGTTTACTTCGAAGGGAATGAGTTGCCGGAGCCCCGAAATGGGCTCTATCTGAAGAAGTATTATGCCTAGGCTTTGGCCTAGCATTTTGCTTTGTATATAGTAGTTTTTGTTTTGTACATATCTATTTGATTTTAGATTTTTGATGAGGTGGTGATGTTCTTGATCTGCTTTGGCAGGTTGTGTTGATGTCATGAGTCATTTTGGTTTCGCCGATGGTGCTAGTAGACACACCGGAGCACCAACCATGACTTGGGTCTTCATTGTCCTTAGGTGTTCTTGGTATCCAAGAGAGATGCACGTGGTCCTGCTTCCAATAACGTAGCAGAATACACTGGAGTCATTCATCTACTCTCGGAGGCAATATCTTTGGGTGTTGATTCGTTGGTAGTTTTCTTGGACTCCCAGCTGGTGGTGTCGCAGTTGAACAACACTTATCGGGTACGAGATCCAGTTTTATTACGATTGTTCTTGAGGGTACGTTTGTTACAAAGGTCATTTCAATTTTTAACATTCATTAATATTCCTCGAGCTGACAATTGGTTTGCTGACTCATTGGCTAATCAAGCTTTAGATTGGCATATTAATCATTCAATACAATAAAATCTAATCATCAAAATCATCATACATTTGATACATTTATCACATCACATCAAATATCGCTGTATATATATCATCGGTATGTCAAAAAACTTTACAAAATTTTGGATCCATAAATGCCATACAAAACTTGGGCTTATGCCCCATCATGTTCAGTCTCAAAAAATATACAGTCATCTAATATGTAAAATCTGTCTACTCCTAAGGACCCTGCCCAGAAGTTGCGTTCCTATAGAACATCACTGCAGTGGCCACACGGCGGAAAAGTCTAACCCAGTCCCAGGGTACTCCTACAACCCGTCTCTGGACGGCTTCTGGCAAGTCCTCCACAGCAGCCAGAGGGATTTGGCGGGTCGGTCCCTCCAAGTTTCTCTGCACGGCCTGGAGTGTCCTGTCAGAATCCGCTGTCTCCGCTTCACCTCTGCGGCGCTTGTGACGTGCTAGGCCCTCAGGACGAACTGGTCCAACATCTGAAACATGATCATTTTTAATTGTCAGTCATTATGAATCCAATCCAAAAACATGCTTGTTTTTCATTTTTCATACATAATTGAAAAATCCAAAAAAAAATCATATAAGTTAAAATTTTTGAAAAAACTTACCGACTGCTCCCCATGCTGCACCGGGTGGAAGTACTAGATCTGGATCTCCTCGGAAATCCATCCCGGCATAGGGATAGTCATCTACTGCGATGATCTATTCTCTCCACCATAAGAAGAACTCATCGTCCCAGGTAGTTCGGGGTACCTCGCTGCCCCCCAGTCTCTTCATCATGTCTGCCCAACGGGCGATTCTTGGGTCCCGAGGGCTGCTGATAGTTGAGATGACTTTGGGTCTCAAAGCTAGAACTCTCTCGAAGAAGAATGTAGTCAAAATAGTTCCATAGCCAAAGTGTTTTGTATGTGTTTTGCGAATGGAGGTCAGTTGTTGTTTCATGTTCAGTAGCAGGGCAGTGCACCAATCATACACATGAATTAAGCACTCTACAGCTATGCTCATGTGCGTCCTGGATGCCTGATGCAGTGAGGCAGATCCTGCCACTCTGCCGATGGTGAATAGGAGGATCTTTATGTGCAAGTCCCTGATATCTCTGATTGCAATCTGTGTGCCAACTTTCTTGGAATTATCTACGCAATAGATTTGGACATAGTCCTCCACGGTCAACCCTCCCAAGGGCTTTCCGTGCATATCCACTCGGTCTCCCCTCCTAGAGAGTCCAGTGATGAAGTATATATCTTCCACTTCTATGCGTAGTGGCATTTGATCAATGATGAAGCAATCTTGATCTGGTTCCCAATAATTTACCAGCATTTCAAGCAATCTCACATTACTTTTCATATTGGGCATTTTGAAAAATTTGAATAATCCACAGTTTCGGAGGACATTTTGTGCCGCGCGATCCTGCATGACCTCTTGGTCTATTGCGCTGTGCTCACGTTCCCTCCAAGAGATAGTCATCCTAAAAAATTTCATTAAAAATTTCATTAGAAACTTCTTTTTGAGTTATGGACCTGCTCATACGCGACTTTTCCTGTGCACAGTCGCGTGTATACGCGGCTTCACTTCATTGAACCCGCGTATGCGCATATACGCATTTTTTAAGAAGGGTTTCTAGGCAAAAATTCACTTAATTTTAATTTTTAAACGGACAAAATGATTAAACAGGATGAATAAGGAGCCTACCTGAAGTTTCGCTGAATTCTGACGGTCGGTTGTTCCTGATTTGATGAAACAAGTTTTTAGCTCCAGAGCTCTTTTTCCAAATCAGCTATGCAATAATGAACCAATTGAGAGGTAATTTGTGTATTTATGGCTAAAAAATTGAAAATTTTTGCAAAAATTTCCTTGTGCTTATTTTTTCGATCTGTCTTATGCTGTATAACTCGATTGCTTGGAAGTGCCCAGTTTGGTATGTTTCAGGTACATTTTGACGATTTCGAGATTTTTCCCGGTTTTTTGACCCATGATTTCAGACTCTTCACGGCAGGTATATGATCTTCACTGGCATATAGGTTAGGGAATCACTTTCCGTTGCATCTTGCATTCTAGCCTCCATACTGATCACTTGCCTTAGAGTCGATCCCATCAGGTCATGAGCATTATACCCATTTCACTCGCCAATTTTTAATCATGACTTGATGGTAGAGCCTTCCTTTACATGGGCTTCCTAGTTAGTTCCTCGCTATCACTTGTTGCCCATGCTGCTTTTTATGTAGGCTCGGGAGTCCTCTTTAGTCCCGCCATGTCTTTCGTGTTGAAGCTTCATTCTTCTCCTTCATCACTTATCTTTTTCTGGCTTATACCCTAGAGGCTCCCTGGTGTCGTTAAGTTGTATTACTGCATTGCATATTGGCTGCTTGTTTATCCCGGCCTTTAGCCGGCTTCATTTGGACTCGATGTTTAAGCCAACTTTTGACCTTGACTTTCTGTACAAGTTAACCATTGCATGCACTTAGCTATCACGACTTGACACCTTTGTACCCATGGATGGAACGTTCCTCTGAGTATCACTGACCATTTTTCGCCACCTTGCATTGAGCATAGGATTGTTCCAATCCCAGGAACTAGTGCATCTGCTTTCTTGATACTCGTTCTATCCATTGTACCATAGCATTCTTTTGTTCTTTTTCAGGCTTATTATATGAAAAAGACAAAAAAATCAAATATAACAAAAAGAGCGGGAACGGGATGTATCTTCGTTATTTTGATGGCAGTACAGAGTCAGTTTGTCGCCCTTGAACAAAGCACATATACTTATATATATTTCCTTCATTTTGGATGGTTTTAGTTTTGACCTAGGTTCAGCCTTTACCATGTTTCACTTGTCAGTTCTCCCCCGGTTGGTTATCTCTTCCAATCATATGGAGAGTTTTTTGTGCCTCCTGCATAACAGACTTATACAGTGTCACTTTTTACTGCCATGGTCATCATGAGTCGTGCTTTTGTTCAAGGGAAGTCTAGCCTGAGTCGGCCATTCTGCGGTGTCTCTTGACTCATTATTCAGTCGGCCTTCCCGGTCTTGTCAGTATCATGTTCTATCACATCGGATGTTTTGATCTTCTGCTCGTGCTGGTTTGAGAAGGTCCCCATTGACTTCTTGCCGGCGGGTTTGTCTCTTATCGACTACGACACATTGCTCTGAGAGCAAACCTAGAGCCGCACCTTGGGCCTATTTCCATCATTGATAGGTGACCTCGTGCTCGGCATTTGATCATCATCATGGGTCTTTGACTAAGTGGTTTCCCCTGTGTTCGACGTCAGCACACATTATCACACTTGGGATTCGTGCAGTACCTTGATTTCCATTTGACCCTATCGGTGGATTTCTCGCCTCTGTGTCAGCTTTCATTATTGGTTGGTTCATAGGGTTTCTTCCGTGCGCTAGCTTCATCTTGTGCACGTCGGAAACGTACTTCGGTTTTGGTTCCATCACTCTCCTTCGTCCGATTCCTTCCAAATCTTGGCCTGCGGGTTACACTCGCGCTGGACTGATGTGGGATGCCTTAATGCCTTCCTTCCGGCAGATCTTTTCCCATCGACTCCGACTCATTGCTCTGGGAATAAGGTCTAGAGTCTTTTTGTCAGTACCTTAGGGTTTGCAGTCATCAGTGGCAGACTCTTCGCTATCGACAGTGGGGATTCATCATTGCCTCTTGATTGGTAGATTCTTTCAAGTGTTCGACTTCAACTCATTCATTCACACTTGTCAGATTGTACTGGGGCACCTTGACACTCATTATCATTATCGGTGGGTTGTCTCGCGTTGGTTAACGGGAAACATCATTGCCCGGTAATCCAACGATTTCTCACATGGTCGACTTCAGCTCATTTATTCCCGGTGTGTAGAATTGTGCCGTTGTGATCGGTGAAGACCTCGGGTTGCATCAGCATTTCTCGGTTCACTGTTGACAGTTCTCTCAGTTTCTGCCAGTGTTGCCGTCCACCCTTATATGTTGCAGTTCAGCACAGCAGCATCTTATATGTTGATCCCCGAGTTGCGTGATTGTACCGTTTGATCCGCCTCTTATGATACGGTACTTGGAGATTCAGTTACTTGATCAGATATCCAGTTGCACTATCTTTGCTCAGCTTTCTATATGTGATACTTGGAGATTGATACAGACTTGTCTTTCCGGGCCCTGCTCAGATGATTCACTATGTACTTTCAGTTCAGTTATACTTGTATACATGTTGGATCTATTCAGTGCTTTCTATATATATGATGTATTTTTGACTGAGCATGGGTATGCCCGCCTCAGCATGTGTTGACTCTCTGGTTTCTTTCATTGGTTTTTGGCAGGCTGAAATCTGGTGAAGTCCTCTCTTGTCCTTGCGAAGTTCTTTCTATGTGCATAATACATTTCGTCCATCATGTACCCCTTCTGACCTCATATATTAGGGGGCATCTGTTATAGCATCATTTCTCACTTTGACATGATTCATGATTGCTTTATGGCTTTTTGGGCACCCATTCCTACAGACTTGGACAAATTCACTTAAAAACATTGTAAAATCCCTCATACGCGACTATGCCCATACTTTTCCGCGTGTATACGCGAGTACAGCTAGAATTTTCCGCGTATGCCATTAAAATGATTAAAAAATATATAAAAAATCCCTAATTTCGTGCTGGGTTGATGGTTACTCAGGTAGTTCAACCACCCCAGCCCGTGGCCAACTGTTTCCAACTGCTGAAACTACTTGGAGGGACTATAAAAAGACCTCATGTGTATGGCCTAAGGGAGAGAGAAAAAGTATTGATATTATACTCTGTTGGTTCCCTATCCAAGTCTGATTCCCCGTGCCTCCTGCACTTTCCCAGTTCATTGTAGGAAACCCTTGTTTCCTTGAGATACACATCCCTTTATATGTTATCTCGTATGCACCAGTTTGGAAGGAGTCTTAGCGAGGCAAGAGCTGGACGGATCCGGACGACGGTCTGCGAAGGCCTTGGAAGGATCAGGTGATCTCTCCACTTGATTACTTTTGTACGTACTATTTATAATACAGAAGTATCATGCTGTTCCCGAAATAAACGTGTTAGTGTATGATTTTATGTATGAGAATATTTGTTATACAAGCATTCATTATGATTTATTTAATGTTTTATATGAATCTCACTAACATATAGAGTAGATATATGTTGTACAACTTGTCCTTTGTGTTGGTTTCTTCTTGTATTTCAGGTTAAGGAGGAAGGACGGTTGCAGGGAGTTTGAACTCCACGTGGATCTACTTCAAACGTAGGACCAACGGGTAAACCTCTCATTCTGCTCTATTTAGTTTTTATGAATGTGCATGATCGTGTGAGTCTATGTTAAGTAGTACGCCCCTGCTCTGTGGAGGTTGAATCCCAACCAACCTCTAGGGTGTTAAATCCCCGAAAGCTTGACCCTACAATATACGGCAGTAAAAGTATGTGTAAAGGAAGATTGTAAGCCTATTTAAAAATACTAAGAAAAGAGCATCTAATTGCCTTCCATATAAACTGCTGAAAATGTAGTTGGGAGCAATGAAGGTTAACCGAATATAGATAGATGTATATGTGGATGCATACATCTATACCTTGATGTTGAAACTTTATGATTATAGATGCAAACTGGAAAGTTTGAGGAAGGGCCTATTGATCAGCTAGAGTTGGACAAAACTCTGAAAAGCGGTAGCACTGCTAATCACAGGATAACGATTATAAAATTGAAATTTATTCAATAGAAAACTTTTGTCACACCTCTAATTTAGGGATTTTTTTTTTTTTTTTTTTTCTAGGTACACTTTGAATGTTCTAGTGATCTAAATGATAAGATCATTATTCCACTTAAATAACATTTGAGTCCACCTATGGATACATTTCCCTCATGTACATAACATTTTATTTCATCTCCTACCCTTGTATACATCCCTACTGTTGTTTGTTTTTCTCCAACCTGTACTGGAGCTATATATATCATTTACATACCACATAGAACCCTAATGTATACCAATATAATATTCATATATATTTATTAGGAAATAGAGTTACTTAACTCTCTTATTTTTATGCATGACTTAGATATATATATCTATCTACCATGAGTTAAAGATATTTAACTTCGTACCATTGTGCCTACTTGTTCACATAGATATGTATATATAATTATATATATATATATATATAATTATATATGTATATACATAAATCTTCACCTTATTAAGGTATTCGAGGTCGCATATGATACTCGTACCTATGGATTGAATTGTCATAGTTATAGATTGACCGCTCACGATTATGAACCATATAATAGCCATATATTTAATTCATCATATGACCTACTCTCCGCCGTAGGTATGATTTGATATACGTGTCCACGGTTGATAATTTGAAAAGCTTTGTTTTATTATCATTTTCTTTTCTGTTACTACGTGTCTACCACAATCCATTTCGGTTAACCTGATTTCATAATTATGGTGCGTTGGAATTGTCAGGGTTCGGAGTATATCACGCAGCCGTTCAATTGCAACCACGCCGAACTCTTGTTGTGACAGTCGGCGCGCCTGCGTGTACTCACGCATCCTCTCGCCTGCCCATTCTTTGCTGATTGAGACCGGCGCCAACGCGTCGGATTCTTGCTTTGTCAGTACCATATAGGTGTGCAGGTTTGGGTTCGTAGGAGCCGTCTACCTCCAGGCGAGGTTTGAAAAGTTTTGCGTGTAATTTTGGTCATGATATTTTCTTGGTTTGTTTTTTTTCTTTCCAGGAACAGCCTCTCTCCCATGCGGGAGTAACAACGACGGCGTGCATTGTCCTCTACACTCGACGTGTGGATGTTTCCTTCGTTTGGCCTGTTCAAGTACTCTGAGCGTTGGCTAATGTTCTGACAATATGTAGCTTTCGAATTAAAACTCTGCTCCCGTGCCTACGTCTACCTACACTTCCGGCGCTCATTGACAGATTTTGGGTACTCTTTTCTATCAATCGGCGTCTGCTCAATCTCCCTTGGGATTGTCTGAAGTCATCGGGCAGAGTAATTAGGGTTTCAGGTATTCATTTCCAACCTATTCAACCTAATCACCGGATTGTTCTTTTCGATTATCTCCCTTTGGTTCCATTGCTCAGCTCGAAGGGAGACCTGTGCCGGGAGTTTCAGGGGTGTGGCGTGCTATCAGGTTTCAGAGTTTACATTTTTATGTGAACAATGACTGTACGCTTGAAAGATAGTGCTAACCCTGATTCCCTTCGGCTTCCTCGAGTTGGGTATTGGCTATTACAGTATGGTTTTTTTTTTCTTTCATTTGGATCACTCAGTTAACTGTTTAAAATTCTTCTAGGTTACCGAAGGTATACTTCTGTTGAATTGCTGTGGTCGTTATATGCTTCGGTATTTACTATGTCATTACATTTCCATATATAATTGCTGGGGTAATATTAATGTTCCATCTGAGGTTAGGATACCGATTTGGTTATATCGGCCGTCCACCTCACTGAACCACATATTCAAGCTTTCTCTTCTACGATTTTATTGAGAGTGGCATGCCTTCCTCGCGTGTATTATGACACGCTGGTGTGAGAAGGCTTAACGCACTGTCTTAGGCATAGAATAGTTGTATGGCCGTTAAACCCCAGCAAGAGTGGCGTTGTCGACCCGTATTTGTGTATCTTTGGCTTCTGCACCACCACACGGAGATGCCGCGACCAAGTTGGTATTGGCTCGCCAGCAAATTTTTATTTAATTTAACTTCTGTGTTTCCAGAATAATCAAAATCACCCATATCCCATCGGGACTTGGTTCGAGTTGTGTAGTTATCTTCTCGACTAGTATTTGCTTTAAAATGGGTTTCCTGTTTTGGTTGCTTACCTATACGTTTCAACCATCAGGATTTCGACAAGCGAGGGTAACTCTTCGGTGCGAACAGTAAAATCGTCCCATGCAAATGTGGGTTTGATTCGTATCGACCTGTTTCAGAGCTCTCATGGTCGGTTAATCTTACTGTCAAATTTCCCTTTTCTAATCCGGGATTTGAAGTTTAAATCATCCTTCTATTCGGCGTTACCTGTGTTTAACATTCCGGCGTTCTCCCGTTTATATGTATTACTGTTAGTCAAAATTAAATTTAGAATAAGTTCGAGGCATGTCTATTTTGTTTTTTCTATGACGCTACAATGATACTTTATGCGTCGTTTAATGTATACCTACCTGTATTCCAATAAACCTAAAACATGAGGCATTATTTTCATAGCACTTCTCTGCAAATAGACTTGATTTATATGCATATACATATCATAGGTAGGTTTCGTTATTATGTTTTGTCCGTAGGTCGTTTGCATATTAGATCATCGCTTATATCGTTTTTGTGGTATCTATCGGCATGTATAGGTATATATGTATAGTTTGTTGCGGAGGGTATCCAAGCCCAAAGGACGGGTTACTTGATACCTCGGAATATATCTATACTTTTGACTTAATTAAAATCTTTTTGCTATACATATATGTAAATATAGGTATACGATTATTCTATTGTTGATTCATCTCAAGTCTAATTTATTTCAAAGGTTATAACTGATGTTAATCATGCAAAATACCCCCCTCTTATTTCTATCAGTAGTCTAACCATTCTTGTTGCAGGTTTACTTATGAAGGTAATGAGATTTCAATTACATGCTATAGAATCCTTGATAACAACTTCTATTTTCCTTTGGAAGTATAGCTATATATGTGGCCCATGGTGGTTGACTAGATAACAATGAGTATAGGTCAAGAAATTGGTTATGCTACTACCATGTTCAAGGAGTACAAAGAGATTTTTTTTTTTTTTTTAAAGATAATGTCTATACCTTTAGATCTGTTATAAAACTCCTATCGAGTATAGTTTTTTTTTTTCAAATAACTGGTTCTATTCATTTATGATATGGTTCATATAGATCTCATTTCTGCTATAATATTTCTAGCATATACAAGAGCATAAAACCATCCCATTTGTATCTGCAAGAGATAAAATAATATTTATTTATCTATGAGGATTAAGTACTTCAGATTTAAGCCAACCTTGGTTTAAAGTTTCTGTAGTTCTACTTCATGGATTTCTGATCTACAACTAAACAGGACTGGAAAGGTGAATACCTTAAGAATGGTGTTGTTAAATGTAGTACTAATTCAATCATACATCAAATAAATTTTTCATGTAGCCAATTCATACCATTTCAACTCAAATTAACAAGCATTTCAGACATACCACAAAACTGCAATTGACCAACCTCCCAACCTTAGAGTCCTCTTTATCTCCCAGGACTCACCCCCGAGCAGAGATCACCTTCTAGCCCAGATCAACCCCTGATCTGTCTAGGAACAGCTTATTTAAGCTCATAGTTTCTCCAAAGCATGTTTCTAATTCTGCGTCCAGAATAGCAGGATGCTTTCTTTCCTGTTTAGCCTAGGCTTCCCATCTTGGGGTTCTTTAAAGCTACTTTAAGCTTTTCCTCAGCTTTTCCAGCTTTTTCTCACCTCTTCCCAACTACTCCTCTTCATTGGGGAAATTTTAGATTCCTCCTCAAATCTAAATAAATTTCTTTCAAGGATTTTCTGAAAGATTTTTGGGGATTTGTTGCCTTATCCGTCCTCATGGATTTGGCAAGTGATCTCAAATTCTCTTTTTGGTCAAAATGCACAATCATTTTATTTATTTTCTCAAATAAAATATGCAAATACATTCACACCATATTCATCCCTTGGGGTCCACCCCCTTAGGATTAAAGTTCAAATGTCTAACTTTAAAAATTCAACACACAAATTGGGGGTGTTACATATTCCCCCTCTGAAAATAAACACCGTCCTCGGTGTTCTTATTCACTACTAGAGTTCATTTAAACAAAAATTGATATCGCTCCATCATTTCAGCTTCCCTTTCCCAGGTGGCTTCTTCAGCAGTAAAGTGCTTCCACTGCACTTTTACTCTGGCCACTGTTCTGTTTCTCAATTCAATTTCTTCCCGCTCCAATATTTGAAGCGGTTCTGGCAGAAACTCCCCTTCTGGTTCCACCTGTACAACATTCCAATCAACTATGTGAGAAGCATCATGCACATATCTTTTTAATAATGAAACATGAAATACATTATGTACTTTAACATGGGGTGGTAAGGCCAGTTTGTAAGCCACTGGTCCCACCCTTTCCAAAACATCAAAAGGCCCACAATATCTAGGGGCAAGTTTTGCACAACTTCCAGCATAAAGTGTGCTCTTTTTGGGTTTGATGCGTAAATACACATGATCCCCCACTTTGAATTCTCGGTGTACTCTTTTCTTATCAGCATAGCTTTTCTGGCGATCTTGCGCTGTCTTGATATTTCTTTGTATCTGTTTGACAATTCTCTCCATCTCTTGTAGTGCATCTGGTCCCAACACCAGTTTATCCTCTGGTTGACTCCAGCTCAAGGGAGTACGACACTTTCTCCCATAAAGTGCCTCAAACAGACTCATCTTAATAGAGGATTGGTAGCTGTTATTATAGGCAAACTCAGCTAAATGCAGATACTCTTCCCACTTTGATGGCCTATCCATCACGTACATTCTCAGCATATCCTCTAAAATTTGATTTGTTCTTTCTGTTTGCCCATCTGTTTGAGGGTGATAGGCAGTACTAAAATTCAGTTTAGTACCCATTCCTGCAAACAACCCCTTCCAGAATGCTGCTATAAACTTGGCATCCCGATCTGAGACGATCACCTTGGGCACTCCATGAAGCCTTACTATCTCCTTCAGGAAAACATTTGCTACTTGAGCTGTTCCGAAAGTAGATTTCACTGGTATAAAGTGAGCAGCTTTTGTGAGGGTGTCTACTACTACCATAACAGAATCATGTTGATATTTAGTCTTGGGTAATCCTCTTATAAAATCTAGGGAAACTGTGTCCCATTTCCATTCGGCAATTGGCAAAGGGTTTAAAAGCCCGGCTGGGTGTTGATGCTCAACTTTGACCAATTGACATTCCATACACCTACTTAGATACTCTGCCACATCTCTCTTCATTCCTGGCCAGAACAGCTTCTTCTTCAAGGCGGTTAACATCTTTTGGTATCCGGGATGTCCTGCAGAGGGCTGTTTGTGATATTCATCCAAAATTTCCTTTTTTAATGACTCCCCATTAGGAACATACAACCTGTTTTTATAATAGAGCAGCCCTTGTTGGTTTTGAGTGAAACCAGGTTTATCTTTTGTGTACAGTTTCACCAAGAGTGCTTCATAATTTGGGTCTTGGCTGGCTGCTTCTCTCACCAACTCTTCTATCTCAATTTGTCCACTACTCCTAATGCTGTTTACATGGTGACAAGAATTTCTACTTAATGCATCAGCAACTTTATTTTCTTTCCCCTTGATATGCTTGATGTCCATATCAAATTCACTTAAAAAGGACAACCATCTGGCTTGTCTTGCATTTAGATCAGTTTGGGAGAAAAAATATTTGAGGCTAATATGATCAGTCATCAATGTGAACTTCTTCCCCAGCAAATAGTGTCTCCACATTTTTAAGGCATGGATTACAGCTGCAAGTTCCAAATCATATGCACTATAATTTTGTTCATGTACTTTCAGTTTCCTAGATTCATAGGCAATGACTGAATTTTCCTGTAACAGGACTCCTCCCAGCCCTTCTCTGCAAGCATCTGTACATACAACAAACTCTTTATCAAGATCAGCAATTTTTAATATAGGAGCTGAAATAAGTTTTTGTTTCAACTGTTCGAAACTGTTTTGACATTTCTCAGTCCACACAAACTTAACACCCTTCCTTTGTAATGAGGTTATGGGATTTGCTATAGCAGAAAATCTCTCCACAAATCTGCGATAATAGCCTGCCATTCCCATAAATGATCTTACTGCTGAGACATCAGTAGGCACTGGCCATTCTTTAATGGCTTTTACCTTTTCAGGGTCAACTTCCAACCCTTTTTCAGAAATTATATGACCCAGATATTGAATTTTATCTCTATAAAATTCACATTTACTGAACTTGGCATATAGCTGGTTTTCTTTTAAAGTCTGCAACACTATTCTCAGATGTTCCTTATGTTCATCTTCATTTTTAGAGTAGACTAAGATATCATCTATGAACACCAGAACAAATTTGTCCAAATATTTATTCAACACACTGTTCATTAGACACATAAAGGTGGCAGGGGCATTCGTCAAACCAAAAGGTAGGACTACAAATTCGTAATGCCCATACCTGGTTCGAAATGTTGTTTTGCTGATGTCTTCTTCTTTAATTCTGAGCTGGTGATACCCAGTCCTGAGGTCTATCTTAGAGAAAACTGAAGCTCCTCTCACTTGATCAAAAAGATCATCAATTCTAGGAAGTGGATATCTATTCTTAATGGTCAACTTGTTCAGTTGACGATAATCAATGCACATCCTAAAGGTCCCATCCTTCTTTTTAACAAATAACACAGGTGCTCCCCATGGAGACACACTTGGTCTGATGTAACCCTTATCCAATAATTCTTGCAGCTGCATCTTCAGCTCCATTAGTTCTGGAGCACTCATCCGATAGGGGGCTTGGGAAACAGGTGTGGCTCCCGGTACCAGATCAATTGAAAAATCAATCTCTCTTTTGGGGGGAAGATGAGGGATTTATTTGGGAAAGACTTCTTTAAATTCTCTGATAACTGGTATAACATCCAGTAACTCTTCCTCAGTTTTCTGTTCTATTTCCTCTACATGCACTGCATAAATTTGGTATCCTTTTCTAGCTGTTATTTTTAATTGTAAGGCTGATATTTGTCTTATTGAAATGGATTTTGGCTTCCCTTTTAGTGTAAAAGGTTTCCCTTCCTCATCCACACAATGCAGAGTTTTATCCCAGCAATTCATCAGGGCTTTCCTCTTTTCCAGCCAATCCATTCCTATCAGCAGATCATAGGATCCCAATGGCAATATGTTCAAGTTTACTTCTGTTGAAAAACCATTTAATTGTATTGCTGTCTTGGGCAACTTATGAGTGACTTTTCTCTTAGTTCCAGTGGCCAGTTGTACTAACCATGACTGCTGAAATTTTTCAGGTTTAATTTTACATTTTTCTACAATTCCAGGACTAACGTAACTCAACGAAGCACCTGGGTCAATCAAAACAGTAATAGGTAGTTCAGAAATCTTACCCTCCATTTCCACCATGGTGGCTTGATGTTCTGCTTGTCGATTCTCCAATGCTGCACTGATAGTTGGTATATTTATGGCTATGTCGTTTACTGTTGTTGCCTCTCGCTCTCTGCTGATCATGTGTATATTTCGATGGGGGCAGTCTCTCATCATATGGGGTTCTCCACAGCCCCAACATTTCAAAGGTTCCTTCATTCTGACTGTCCCTTCCTTTCTATTGTTCCCTTCTACTGGTTTTGAAGCCACTTGGGACTGAGCAGTTTGACTTTCCTTTGGTTTGCTGAACTTTTTCCTTTGATGATCTCTACCAAAATTCCTTAAATATGCTGGTTTTGGTCTCTTTCCTTTGAACTCACCCTTGTTCACCCAGTTCTTCCCTTGTTCCGCTTTACCTTTAAACTGTTGATAGCATAATCTTGCTTTTCTAACAGCTTCATCCATGGTCTTTGGGTTGTCAAACTCTATTTTCTCCTTGTATACAGTAGGCAAACAATTTAAAAACCTTTGCACTTTTGCCTTTTCTTCCCTAATGTAAGGGACATACCTCAGTAGATTAGTAAACTTAGTGACAAACTCATCAATGGTGAGCTGCCCTAGCCTGAGTTCATGGAATTCTTTGGCTTTATCATCATAATATTGTTCATTTAAATAACGAATTTTGAACTTAGTCTGAAAATCTTCCCAAGTAACTGTTTTTTCATCAATAGCATGCACTATTTTTGTCTCTTCCCACCACAGTGTAGCCTTTCCTTGTAGCTGATACACAGCTAATCTGGCCTTCAGGTTACTCTCATATTCATATACTTGAAAATACTTGATCATGTTCAGCAACCAAGCTTCAGCATCCTCCTCATTCTCCCCATCATAGGAAGGAGGTTTGATCTTTCGAAATTCTCCCTGCAATTCCCTTTTCTGCTTATGTTGATTTCTAGCTGCATCCTCATCCTCCGATTCATCCATCTTTCTTTTTCCAGAACCTTCGCCTTCCTGGCTGTTCCGGGAAGTTAGCTCTCTGATGACATTTTCCTGCTCCTTACTGGCTGATGACAACATGTCATTTTGGCTTCTCAATTCAGCCAACTCTCGTTGCATCCGGTGCAACATAGCCAGTACCGGGGCATTGGGATCTGGAGTAGCGAACTCATCCCGCAGATCCACATAAATCCCTTCACCTTCAGCCATTTCACTGTACACACTTACAACACCAATTAGCAAAGTTTATAATTTAAAAAAAAAACAGAATATGGAATAAGCAGTGAGCACTAAACGACAGCCCAATTTGTTGTAACTAGTGCTCCAGCCCTACAATATGCGTGATAAAGTATGTATGAGAAGATTGTAAGCCTACTTAAAAATACTAAGAAAAGAGCATCTATTTACCTTCCACACAAACTGCTGGGAAAGTAGTTGAAGCAACGAAGGTTAACTGAGTATAGATAGATGTATATGTGGATGCATACATTTATACCTTTATGCTGAAACTTTATAATGCTGAAAATTCTATAAGGCTTGCAAACTGGAAAGTTGAGGAAGGGCCTATTGATCAGCCAGAGTTGGTCAAAACTCTGAAAAACCGACTGCGAAATACCGGATAACGGTATAAAATTCATATTCAATAGAAAACTTTTGTCACACCTCTAATTTAGGGAATTTTTTTTTTTTTTTTTTTTTTCTAGGTACACTTTGAATGTTCTAGTGATCTAAATGATAAGATCATTATTCCACTTAAATAACATTTGAGTCCACCTATGGATACATTTCCCTCATGTACATAACATTTTATTCCATCTCCTACCCTTGTGTACATCCCTACTGTTGTTTGTTTTTCTCCAAACCTGTAATGGATATATATATATCATTTACATACAACATAGAACCCTAATGTATATCAATATAAAATTCATATATATTTATTAGGGAATAGAGTTACTTAACTCTCTTATTTTTATGCATGACTTAGATATATATATCTATCTACCATGAGTTAAAGATATTTAACTTCGTACCATTTTGCCTACTTGTTCATATAGATATGTATATATAATTATATATATATATATATATATATATATAATTATATATATATATACATAAATCTTCACCTTATTAAGGCATTCGAGGTCGCATATGATACTCGTACCTATGGATTGAATTGTCATATTTATAGATTGACCGCTCACGATTATGAAACATATAATAGCCATATATTTAATTCATCATATGACCTACTCTCCGCCGTAAGTATGAGTTGATATACGTGTCCACGGTTGATAATTTGAAAAGCTTTGTTTTATTATAATTTTATTTTCTGTTACTACGTATCTACCACAATCCATTTCTGTTAACATAATTTCATAATTATGGTGCATTGCATTTGTCAGGGTTCGGAGTATATCACGCAGCCGTTCAATTGCAACCACGCCGAAATCCTGTTGTGACAGTCGGCGCGCCTACGTGTACTCACTCATCCTCTCGCCTGCCCATTCTTTGCTGATTAGACCGGAACCAACGCGTCGGATTCTTGTTTTGTCAGTACCATATAGGTGAGCAGGTTGGGGTTCGTAGGAGCCGTCCATCTCCAGGCGATGTTTGAAAAGTTTTGCGTGTAATTCTGGTCATGATTTTTTCTCGGTTAGTTTTTTTTTTCTTTCCAGGAACAGCCTATCTCCCATGCGGGAGTAACAACGACGGCGTGCATTGTCCTCTACACTAGACGTGTGGATGTTTCCTTCGGTTGGCCTGTTCAAGTACTATGATCGTTGGCTCCTGTTCTGACAATATGTAGCTTTCGAATTAAAGCTCTGCTCCCGTGCCTACGTCCACCTACACTTTCGGCGCTCATTGACAGATTTTGGGTATTCTTTTCTATCAATCGGCGTCTGCTCAATCTCCCTTGGGATTTTCTGAAGTTATCGGGCAGAGTAATTAGGGTTTCAGGTATTCATTTCATGGGAGACTCTATTTCCAACCTAATCACCGGATCGTTCTTTTCGATTATCTCCCTTTGTTTCCATTGCTCAGCTCGAAGTGAGACCTGCGCCGGGAGTTTCAGGGTTGTGGCGTGCTATCAGGTTTCAGAGTTTACGTTTGTATCTGAACAATGACTGTACACTTGAACGATAGTGCTAACCGTGATTCTCTTCTGCTTCCTCGAGTTGGGTATTGGCTATTACAGTATGGTCTCTTTTTCTTTCATTGGTATCCCTCAGTTAACTGTTAAAATTCTTCTAGGTTACCGAAGGTATACTTATGTTGAATTTCTGTGGTCGTTATATGCGTTGGTATTTACTATGTCATTACCTTTTTATATATAATTGCTGGGGTAATATTAATGTTCCATCTGAGGTTAGGATACTGATTTGGTTATATCGGCCGTCCACCTCACTGAACCACATATTCAAGCTTTCTCTTCTACGATTTTATTGAGAGTGGCACACCTTCCTCGCGTGTATTATGACATGCTGGTGTGAGAAGGCTTAACGCACTGTCTCGGAAATACTTAAATCAAGAGCTTATGGCGTTAACCTTTGACAAATTTGAGCGTTGTCGACCCGTAGCTAAGATATATTGGTGTATCTTTGGCTTCTGCACTACCACATGGAGATGCCGCGACCAAGTTGGTATTGGCTCGCCAGAAATTTTTTATTTAATTTAACTTCTGTGTTTCCAGAAAAATCACCCATATCCCACCGGGACTTGGTTCGAGTCGTGTAGTTATCTTCTCGACTAATATTTGCTTTAAAATGGGTTTCCTGTTTTGGTTGCTTACCTATACGTTTCAGCCATCAGGATTTCAACAAGCGAGGGTAACTCTTCGGTGCGAACAGTAAAATCGTCCCATGCAAATGTGGGTTTGATTCGTATCGACCTGTTTCAAAGTTCTCCCGGTCGGTTAATCTTACTGTCAAATTTCCCTTTTCTAATCCGGAATTTGAAGTTTAAATCATCATTCTCTTCGGCGTTACCTGTGTGTAACATTACGACGTCCTCTCGTTTACATGTATTACTGTTAGTCAAAAATTAAATTAAGAATACGTTCGAGGCATGTCTATTTTGTTTTTTTCTATAACGCTACAATGCTACTTTATGCGTCCTTTAATGTATACCTACATGTATTCCACGGAATCTAAAACATGAGGCATTCTTTTCATAGCACTTCTCTGCCAATAGATTTGATTTATATGTATATACATATCATAGGTAGGTTTCGTTATTATGTTTTGTCCGTAGGTCGTTTGCATATTAGATCAGCGCTTATATCATTTTTTCTGATATCTATCGGCATGTATAGGTATATAGGTATAGTTTGTTGTCGAGGGTATCCAAGCCCAAAGGACGGGTTACTTAATACCTCGGAATATATCTATACTTTTGACTTAATTAAAATCTTTTTGATATACATATATGTAAATATAGATATACGATTATTCTATTGTTGATTCATCTCAAGTCAAATTTATTTCAAAGGTTATAACTAATGTTAAGCATGCAAAATACCCCCCACTCTTATTTCTATCAGTAGTCTAACCATTCTTGTTGTAGGTTTACTTATGAAGGTAATGAGATTTCAATTACATGCTATAGAATCGTTGATAACAACTTCTATTTTCCTTTGGAAGTACAGCTATATATGTGGCCCATGATGGTTGACTAGATAACAATGAGTATAGGTCAAGCAATTGGTTATGCTACTACCATGTTCAAGGAGTACAAAGAGATTTTTTTTTTTAAAGATAATGTCTATACCTTTAGATCTGTTATAAGACTCATATAGAGTATAGTTTTTTTTTTCAAATAACTGGTTCTATTCATTTATGATATGATTCAAATAGATCTCATTTCTGCTATCATATTTCTAGCCTATACAAGAACATAAAACCATCCCATTTGTATCTGCAAGAGATAAAATAATATTTATTTATCTATGAAGATTAAGTACTTCAGATTTAAGGCAACCTTGGTTTAAAGTTTCTGTAGTTCTACTTCATGGATTTCTGATCTACAACTAAACAGGACTGGAAAGGTGGATACCTTAAGCATGGTATTGTTAAATGTAGTACTAATTCAATCATACATCAAATAAATTTTTCATGTAGCCAATTCATACCATTTCAACTCAAATTAACAAGCATTTCAGACATACCACAAAACTGCAATTGACCAACCTCCCAACCTTAGAGTCCTCTTTATCTCCCAGGACTCACCCCCGAGCAGAGATCACCTTCTAGCCCAGATCAACCCCTGATCTGTCTAGGAACAGCTTATTTAAGCTCATAGTTTCCCCAAAGCATGTTTCTAATTCTGCGTCCAGAATAGCAGGATGCTTTCTTTCCTGTTTAGCCTAGGCTTCCCATCTTGGGGTTCTTTAAAGCTGCTTTAAGCTTTTCCTCAGCTTTTCCAGCTTTTTCTCACCTCTTCCCAACTACTCCTCTTCATTGGGGAAATTTTAGATTCCTCCTCAAATCTAAATAAATTTCTTTCAAGGATTTCTGAAAGATTTTTGGGGATTTGTTGCCTTATCCATCCTCATGGATTTGGCAAGTGATCTCTAATTCTCTTTTTGGTCAAAATGCACAATCACTTTTATTTATTTCCTCAAATAAAATATGGCAAATACATTCACACCATATTCATCCCTTAGGTCCACCCCCCTTAGGATTAAAGTTCAAATGTCTAACTTTAAAAATTCAACACACAAATTGGGGGTGTTACAAAGCTTAGCCTAGCCTAACCTAACCTAGCTTAGCCTAGCCTACTCTAGCCTAGCCTACTCTAGCCCTAGCTTTGGCCTACTCTAGCCTACTCCCTAACCTACTCTAGTGTATCCTAACCTAGCCTAGCCTAGTCTAACTAGCCTAGCCTAGGCTAGACTAGCCTAGTCCCTAACCTAGCCTAGCCTACTCTAGCCTAGCCCTATCTAATCCTAGCCTACCTTAGCGTAGCCCAACCTACTCTAACCTAATCTAGCCTACTCTCTAGGCTAGCCCAACTAGTCTAACCTAGCCCTAGTCCCACTATAGCCTACCTTAGCCTAGGCTAGACTACTCTAGCCTACCCTAGCCTACCCTAGTCTAACCTAGCCTAGCCTAGTCTAGCCCTACCCTACCCTAGATTTCCCTAGTCTAACCTAGCCTAGCCTACTCTAGTCTAACCTAGCCTAGTCTACTCTAGCCTAGCCCTAGCCTAGCCTAGTCTAACCCTAGCCTAGCCTACTCTAGCCTAACTTCTAGCCTAGCCTACTCTATGCTACCTAGCCTACCCTAGCATAGTCTAGCCTAGCCTTAGGTAGCCTAACCTAACCTAGCCTACCCTAGTCTACACTACCCTAGCCTAACCTAGCCTAACCCTAGCTAAGCCTAGCTAAGCCTAGCCCTAACTTAACATAAACTAACCTAACCTAAACTAACCTACCCTAACCTAGCCTACCCTAGCCTAGCCCCTCAACCTAGCCTAGCCTAGCCTACACTAAAAGCCTACCCTAGCTAACCTAGCCTAGCCTAGCCTAGCCTAATCTAGCCTAGCCCTAACCTATCCCTGACCCTATAGCCCCTAACCTAGTGTAGCTTAGCCTAGCCTAACCTAGCCTACCCTAGCCTACCCTAGCCTAGCCTACCCTACTCTAGCCTAACCTAGCCTAGCCTAGCCTAGCCTAACCTAGCCTAACCTACTCTAGCCTACCCTAGCCTACCCTTGCCTACCTTTGCCTACTCCGGCCTACCCTTGCCTACCCTACTCTACTCTAGCCAAGCCTAGCCTAGCCTAGTCTATCCTAGCCTAGCCTATCCTACTCTATCATATCCTAGTCTAGCCTAGCCCTTGCCGAAAAGCCTAGCCTAGCCTAGCCCTAACCTAGCCTCACCCTAGACCGACCTACTCTAGCCTAGCCCTAACCTAGACCTAGCCTACCTAATCTAACCCCAGCTAGCCTAGCCCTAGCTAGCCTACTCTAGCCTAGCCTAGCCTAGCTCCTACTCTAGCCTAGCCCACCCTAGTCTAACCTGAGCCTCAGCTCTACTCTAGCCTAGCCTACCATAGCCTACACTAGTCTAACTTAGCCTTGCCTACCCCTAGTCTAACCTAGTCTAGCCTACTCTAGCCTAGCCTACCCTAGTCTAAGCCTAGCCTAGCTTACTCTAGCCTTGCCTGGCCTAGCCTCACCCTAATCTCAGCCTAGCCTAGACTAGCCTCAGCCCTGATCTAGCCTAGCCTAGCCTAGCCTAGCCTAGCCTAGCCTAGCCCTAATCTAGCCCTAGCCTAGCCCGCCTAGCCTACCCTACCCTAATATAACCCTAGCCTAGCCTAGCCTAGCCTAGCCTCTCCTAGCCTAGCCCTAGCATCAGCCTCAGCCCCAGTTGACCCTAGCCCTAGCCCTAGCCTAGCCCCGACCCTAGCCCAGCCTAGCTCTAGCCTACGTCTGCTCTAGCCCTAGCCTAGTCTAGCCTAGCCTACTCTAGCCTACGCTAGTCTAACCTAGCCTAGCCTAATCTAGCCTAGCCTAGCCTACCCTAGTCTACCCTACCCTATCCTAGCCTAGCCTACTCTAGCCTATCCTACCCTATCCTAGCCTAGCCTACTCTAGCCTATCCTAGCCTAGCCTAGCCTAGCCTACTATAGCCTATCCTAGCCTAGCCTACTCTAGCCTATCATAGCCTAGCCTACCCTACCCTACTCTAACTTAACCTAGCCTACTCTAGCCTAGCCTAGCCTAACCTCAGCCTAGCCTACACGGCCTAAGTTACCCTACCCTACCTTAGCCTAGCCTAACCTACTGGTATCTTAGCCTAACCTAGCCTAGCCTAGCCTAACCTAACCTAGCCTAGCATAACCTAACCTAACCAAACCTAGCCTAGCCTAACCTAGCTTAACCTAGCGTATTTTAGCCTAGCCTATTTTAGCCTAGCCTAGCCTACTCTAGCCTACCCTAGCCTAGTTTAACCTATCCTACTCTACCCTAGTCTACCCTAGTCTAACCTAGCCTACCCTACCCTACCCTACTCTAGCCTAGCCTAACCTAGCTTAGCCTACTCTAGCATATCTGCCCTAGCCTACTCCAGCCTATCCTAGCCTAGCCTACTCTAGCCTATCCTAGCCTAGCCCCTAGCCTACCCCTACTCTAACTTAGCCTAGCCTACTCTAGCCTAGCCTAGCCCTAGCCTAGCCTAGCCTACCTAGCCTAAATTACCCTACCCTACCTTAGCTCTAGCCTAACCTAGGGTATCTTAGCCTTGCCTAGCCTAGCTTTCTTTAGCCCTAGCCTAGCCTAGCCTAACCTAACCCTAGCTTAGGGTAACCTAACCCTAACCTAACCTAGTTTGTAACCATTGGTTTAGTGGAGACGAATGGTTAGACTATTTTTGTTTAAATGAATTAAGACTGATGTTTATTTGAGTTAGAATATTGGAACAAAAATTAAATTTTACATTGATAAAATTCTATGTGAATTAGTTTCATGAGTAACGATGATGGTAAAAGTAAAAATGTAAATCAAGATGTCGGGTTAGTTGGAAAAGCAGTTCCCCACGGTTACCCTACAGGGACTACTGGAATAAATGGAAAGTCGAGGAGGAGAGTTGGGGGTTAGATGCGTGGAGGAAGGAAGAAAACTCTGTGAATCTGAAAAGCTTGCTGAGAGCGAGAGGGTGCACAGGTTGGAGATTGGACCGGTTTGTCCGTGGTCTCCCAGGATTTCTGTTTTATTTTTCCACTGATTTGGAAGGGACAGGATTGTCTCGAGAATGCTGTCCGGCGCTCCGATATTTACGAGACCCGAACTTGTTGCATGGGGGAGATCTAGCATGAATCGTTCGGCAGACTCATGGAAGGGAGGCACATTACTACCATCATTTGAATTGGGAATTTCGAGATGAGTAAAGAATAAGTAGTAAAATGTTTCTTGTTTTTCTTTCTTCTAAATTTGTTTTCAAAATATGATCGTCGCTAGGAAAGTAAGTTCGAACCACGAAAGGAAAAAAATCTTGCTTATTATTATTACGGTAGGGTTGAAGAGTAGGAGTATCATAATTTGTTTCGGCGAGTAAAAGAAATGAGAACTTGATCAGACAGAAAGAGAAAAATAAGATTTTATATTTGACGAGTAAATAAAAGAGATAAGAGTTATAGCAAATAATAGAGTAAGAGAGTTTCAGAGTAATTACATTCGTTCATTTCCATTATTATTACATGCACGAGAGACGAGTTAATTCCTATGGAAAAGATAGTTGGTAACAACGCACAGAAAATTATTCTGATCATAACTTCTTGGCTATACGCAGCGGAGACTGTAGGGCATATTTAGAGGAAAGCAACCCCTCGGATAGAATTCGGGAGAACCATTAACCTTTCGCCCGAGTTACGGGCTAAGGGGTTGGTCGCTCTCCGTTTGGGTAGAACTCTACACGGACTTGTGAGGCGGTCGGAGTCGCCAGGACTAGCTATTTAGTAAGAAAAGGAAAAGAAAAAACACGATGCCACGGGAGGGCGAGCAACATAGAAATATAAACTTGCACCCAAGTATAAACTCATAAGCGATGCTGAAAGGAAGTAAATGCTATAGTTGAAGCTACGAAGAAATTAGAACCGAGACGAGTGCACAAAAGGGATTGAATTACGAGTATCACATCTCATTCAAGACCTAGTACGGAACTATCACGTCACCATGATAAACAATTATATAAAATATAGCCTTTACGGCAAGCCAGAAACATTTGGGAGTAAATACTAACGATGTAAAGCGAGAATGTTGACATTCTATGAAACGTATAAAAATTTAACCAAGAGTACAATTACATAGCGTCAATAGTTTAACTCAAATAGAAAAAGCTGAGCACGATAGCTCTGTAAACGAAATTCCTCAGACATTCCGTAGAATAGGAGTAAATGTTAATTACACAAACGGTGGGCTCGAGGCCGACAAATGGCTCAAAGGTAACCTGAGCGTAGAAAACTATCTCGCACGGCGTAAATTGACATATCACACAACCTTGGGGCGAACCCAGACCCAACTACTACACATATGTATCTAAAAAAACACTTGCCAGGGAAAACCAAGGGTTTGACCCTCGTTGGTGTTGAGTACACGTGAGGCGCGGGAGCGGGAGATTTTCATCGCATGCTTGGGCGCAAGCTCGGAAGAAACGACGGGGAACCCGAGACGGTACGATGTAACACGATGACACGTCGATAAGAAAATAATAAAATAACATTAGCTACATGAATAATAATTACAGCGAACCCAAAGGAAATCGTTAATTACGTGGCGAGAATAAAATTGAGCATGGAGCGGAGACAAGGCTATTTTTTCGTTCAGGGGGGTTTATGCAATCACGACATGGGAGGCTTCCTATGAAAACATCTGGACCCGCCCTATGCTCGAAACTCCCAAGCAGTCTGGATCAATTTGAGAGCAAGGAACCACGAGAGCCACGAATGGAGGGTAATGGCGTAAGCTCCAGTGGGTAAAAAAATTACAATGAATATTTCATAGACTTCCATGGGAACCTCAAACGCCACAAGAAAAATCATGAGAAAACTAAGCACGGTTTCGGAGATGTTCACTGATGCGAAGCAAGCTCTTGGCGCTCGAGGTGCCATTAACGCCAGAGAAATCTAGAAAACCCTCTCAAGTAGCCTCGGCGAACAGCTGCCTCCAAATTTCTCATCGCGAAAAAGAAACAATGAGGCGAAAACGGTTGAGAAGTGCTCGAGGTCAATGTAAACCCCTAATCCTCATGGCCGTGCGATCAAGACCGGGATCGGCGGGTGATCAGCAAAGCCATGTAGCTGGACTGATCAGAGCCCACATAATCAAATTCCATAATCCAAAGTTGACATTTGATAGATATGATTGCGGTATGAATAATCAATCAAACCAATACATAATAGTCGGTAAAATATTTAATCATACGTGTTATAATGGGTAATGGAAACTTAATAAAAAAGCGTGTCACATAACCCTTCGTACTACTGATCACATGATGTTGTACCGAAAACCCATAAAACAAGAACGATGTACACATTCAAGTCGGATATTATTTGCTATAGTTAAATGCTTGATTGAATTCGTGATAAAGTTAATGCGAGGTAAGTTTATGGTAAGTCGAGTGTTACAAGTGAGTATCGAGTAGAGTTACAACTTTGGAGCCCTAATGGGCCAACTAACGTTAAAAATATTTTATGTTACCCCGCACGATCAACAATTAGTTGGAAGTACGGATGAGACGGACACCTACACAATCACAATCTCTACAGTGTACATCGGAGAGATGCAGCCTCCACCCGAGGGAGGAAACCACAAGAAATGTGGGTCCCAGCTCGAATAGAACGGCATCGAGGTCTAACAGTTGATGGAAGAACAACAACATCGGACTCGCATCCCTGCTACATACGGTACAACGGTTGTAGGAAGAGATGGAGAGGGATACGACGAGAAAATGCTAGAATGATGCAAGAGCAAGAAAGGATTTTGAAAAGCCTTTCGACAAACGAATCAAGAGAAATGAGAATCCCGATCTTTGTGAGAGAATTCCAGGAAAGGACGATCAACGAACAGATGAACAAGATATGAACCATAGAGAAAGAAGTATATCGCAGTAGTAATTCTACAAGAAATTTCAACGGTCGAATACGAAAATGAAAATGAACGAAAGGCCAATAAAAGGGCAGAAGGTGGAGTTACACGGAGAATTCGAGAAAAATAAAGCCACCTACGTTCGATGGAGAAAAGGAGCGGCGGAAGCATGGCTAATTAACATGAATAAATATTTCCGGGTGTATGATTATGATGATGGGCTTAAGGCACAGTTGTGGCCATTTATCGAGTTGAAAGACAAAGCCACCTGTATGGTGGGAAGAAGTGAAGAAAAGTACTGAGGGATTTGAGGATCAAGATGTGACATGGGAAGAATTTCAACGATGCTTTAAGGATAAGTACCTAAGCGAGCATTTCTATGATGAAAAGGTCGAGAATTTCATGACTTAAAAGTCGGGACGACTTACCATGGACGAGTTCATCACCAAGTTCTTGCATTGCATGGCTACGTACCATACTTAAGAGAAGAAAAGGCCAAGGTTCAAAGATTTACGAAGCAGTGCTACCGCCCATATGAAGGAGCGTATCAAATTTGAGAATCCCAAGACAATGGATGACTATCCAGGGGAAAGCAAGAGCTGTGTTATCGGCGAAGCAAAGAACAAGATGGATTCCGGAAAAGGATGGCAAACAAGGAAGGATAACGGAAACAATGCTTTGGTTCCCAAAAGGGGAAAACCAATAATTTCCGCAATACCACGAAATTCAATCAATAAACTAATCGGTAGGGAATCATTAGCGGGTTAGATGGCACAGGGAAGACAAAGCGGTGGAAGCTTCAAGTAAACTCGACGACCACAAAATCGAGGCCACCTGCAGGTGTTGGGGCTGCGGAGCAGCGCATTACTATCGAGATTGCCCACGAGCGTAGTAAAACGGAGGCGGTAAAATAATCTACAAGAAGCCTCTCTTTGTGGGAGATGTTGCTCGGAATATACCCGGGATTAATGCCGCTGGAGGGCCGAAATGACTGATTTTCAGCCTACCATGATAGAATTGGAAGGTAAATTGCTATCCCAAGTTTATAGTTGTTTTAGTAGACCCAGGGGGCAAGCCTAAGTTATATAAGTCCTAAATTAGTGGAAATGCATAGCGCCGATCAAAAATTTAAGAAAACACGGTTGGTCCGATAGCCACGGGGGCTAAAAAGAAAGGTTAGCGCCAAAATACAGAATGCGCATTGCAAATTGCGGACAAATGACTCAGTAGTAGATTTAAATATTACGCCTTTGGGGTCTTATGATATTTTATTGGGCATGGATTGGTTGGAGAAGCATTGGAATCTTATAGATTGTAAGGAAAAAGATAGTTTACTACGGGGATCATAATGGTACTCGTCGAGAAATTCAAGAGCATAAAGAAACTACGAATCTAAGCGTCTAATTGCAGCTTCCCGTGATGGGGAAATGTATATAAGGAAGGGATGCCAATGCATGCTATACAAGTTGGATTAGCCGAGTCTAAAAATAAAGCAATTTGCGCATTAGAAAACATACATGGTAGTCCAAGAATTTAAAGATATATTTCTCGAAGAAATACCAGGTTTACCACTTAGAAAGAGAAGTTGATTTTACAATAGAGGCTCATGCCCGGGCAGAGCCTCGCCGGGGTCTCTCGGACTCCTTACAGTATGAGTGTACCCGGAGCGAGTCGAACTTAAGATGTAGCTTCGAGAATTTCTAGATAAGGGGTATATTCGACCCGGTGTGTCACCCACCCGGGAGCACCGTATTGTTTGTTAAAAGAAGGATGGAACCATGCGTATGTGCATGGATTACAAACTGGTTGAATAAGCTAGCTGTTAAGAACCGGTATCCTCTACCTCGTATTGATGACTTGTTCGATCGGTGAGGGGGCCACGGTGTTCTCAAAGATAGATTTGCGATCTGGTTATCACTGAGTTCGGATTAAAGATGAAGATATCCACAAAACGCTGCTGTACAAGGTATGGCCACTACGAATTCGTGGTATTACATTTTGGATTAACTAATGCGCCGACCACCTTTATGAGGTTGATGCATAGTGTATTTCATCCTTATTTGGACAACTTTGTGCTAATTTTGTTTATCGATGATATACCGATTTATTCCAAGGATGCGAAGAGCATAAGGCACACTTGCGCATGGTCTTTGGAGATGCTTAGGAAGCACCAACTATATGCGAAATTCAGCAAGTGTGACTTCTTTAAAATAGAAATACAAAGTATCTTGGACACGTAATATCGGAAAAAGGCATAGGTCTGTAGATCCGAGAGAAAATCAAGACTATTATGGAGTGGAAGGTGCCAGAGAATGTAGCGGATATACGATCTTTCATGGGTCTCGTCGGGTTATTACGGCGATTTATAAAAAGGATTCTCAAAGATAGCTTTTCCTATTGCTTCCTTGCAGAGGAAGGGAAAAAATCTTTCGGTGGACCAAGGAATGCGGAAAGTTTTGAAAGATTAGAAGCGGGTTTGCTTGACCACGGCACATGTGTTAAGTGTGCGGAATCCGAGTAAAGAATTCGAGGTTTGTACGGATGCATGCATAGGAAGGCGTTGGGAGTTTGTTTTATCACAAGAGGGAAAGGTAGTTGCGTACGAATCCCGCGAGTTAAAGATCATGAGCAGCGGTATTCAGCCTATGATCTAGAGTCGGACCCGCATGATTGTGCACGCACTCAGGGGTGTGGAGACATTATTTACTTGGGAAGAAATTTGTTTTAAAAAAAGAGATCATAGCGACCCTAACTAGTTATTTTAAACAAACCGACTTAAACTCCCGACAAGCAAGGTGCAATGCTTTTTTGAGTGAGTTTGAAATTGATTTGCTGAAACGCGAAAGGAAAAGAGAACGAGTTGCGGATGCACTAAGTGAAAGGTGCATAGCATTTATGAACTATACGTGAACCGGTGGAAAACGAGATTTCTAGATCAAATTAGAAAAGAAGCGGACAAAGGATCCGGAGTATAAATATTTGTGGCAACAAGTCCAAGATTCTAAAGGACAAGGGGGTTATGAAATCAACCGGGGAAGGGTTGTTTGGTTTTTAAGAAAAAGATAGTCATTCCGAATAGAGTGGAATTAAAGACTATGATATTGGATGAATATCTACGAGGGAAGCAATTACGGCTGGGTCATCCGGGATATCGAGAAGATGCTTGACGGCCATCGGGAAGGATTATTGTTGGCCGGGCATGAGGAAGGAAATAGAAAGCTATTTAACCAAGTGTTTGGAGTGCCGACAAGTAAAAAGTGGAGCATCGGCATCGAGTCGGATTAATGCAACCCTATACCCATTCCCACGAGTGGAAGTGGGAGGTGATTTCATTAGACTTTATTGCGGGTTACCGAAGTCAAAAAGAAGTAATGATTCCATAATGGTAGTTGTGGATAGATTAAGTAAGTCGGCGCATTTTATACACTGTTCATTCTACCTATAAGACGGTACAAATAACGATTTATTTATGCGTGAGATTTTTAGACTCCATGGCATACCTAAGACTCTCATTTCGGGACGGGGGATGTAAAATTTACATGCGACTTTCTAGAAGACATTGTTTCATGAGGACTAGGAACTCAAGTACATTTTAGATGCGCATACCATCATGAAACGGATGGCCGAGACAGAGAGGGTGAACCGAGTCTTTCGGAAGACATGCCGAGAATGTATGTCATGCAACAACTCGGTTAAGTGGGAAGAGTATCTACACCGACAGGGTTCGCTACAATAATGGCTGCAAAGAATCATTAAAGATGAGTCCATTCGAGGCACCGTATGGTCGACAGTGCGGGAGACTCCCATTAAGCTCAGAGCACGACCCAGAGAATAAACTCATGTTAGGACCCGGACATGCTAGCGGAGATGGAAGGCGAGGTGAAAAGATTCGATGGGAGAACTTGAAGGCGACACGGGGACGAGCGAGAGAAAGTGTATGCAGATAAGAAAAGGTCTTATCATGAATATGCGATGAGATCATGTATATGTTAGAATTAAACCAAAGAAAAGCACATTAAGATGGGCATCTTGTGCAAAACTAGCTTTTCAGATTTTGCGGTCCTTTCCAAATTCCGGAGAGAGTGGGACCGATGTGGCGTATCGTTTAGCCCTTCCTAGTCATATTCGGGTGCATAATGTTTTTTCATGTATCGTTACTAAACGATATGTCCATGATACCAGGAGCATATTATTCATTGGCGGGAACATACAGGTAGTGGTCGAGTATGATCGCTAAATAATGAATGCAATATTATAACTTATTTAATTAACATAAGTTCATTTTGTGCGGGTAGAACGCAGACGGGGGAGTTTACGGGTCGAGCCACACGAGTATAATCGATCGGGAGGGAAATTATGCTGCGGAAACGAAGTCATCGCCCGGGTTAAGTCTGATGGAAGCACTTTGGACTGAGGAAGCCACACAGGGAAGATGAAAGTTTTGTGCGTGAAGCTTATCTGAGCTTTTTATTGGAGTGGAATAATAACACGGGGACGGTGTTCTCCTCCGAGAGGGGAAAAGCTGTAACCATTGGTTTAGTGGAACGAATGGTTAGAATATTTTGTTTAAATGAATTAAGACCGATGTTTATTTCGAGTTAGAATATTGGAACAAAATTAAATTTTACATTGATAAAATTTCACTGTGAATTAGTTTCATGAGTAACAATGATGGTAAAAGTAAAAATGTAAATCAAGATGCGGGTTAGTTGGAAAAACGGTTCCCACGAGTTACGTGAGTTTCTGGAATAAATGGAAAGTCCGGGAGGGAGAGTTGGGGGTTAGATACTGTGGAGGAAGGAAGAAAACTACGTGAATCTGAAAAAGCTGTTTCGGGAGCGAGAGGGTGCACTAGGTTGGAGATTGGACCGGTTTGTCCCGTGGTCTCCCAGGGATTTCTGTTTTATTTTTCCCCCTGATTTTTGAAGGACCGGATTGTCCGAAATCGTGTCCCGGCGCTCACGAGTATTTCACGAGAGACCAGACTTGTTGCATCAGGGGCTGCGTAAGCGTTCGACTTGACTCATGGAAGGAGAGCACATTACTACCATCATTTGAATTCGAATTTCGAGATGAGTAAAAGAATAAGTAGTAAAATGTTTCTTGTTTTTCTTTCTTCTAAATTTATTTTCAAAATATCATGCTTTTGGCTAGGAAAGTAAGTTACGAACCTCTGAAAGGAAAAATCTTGCTTAAACTGTTATTATTACAGGTAGGGTTGAAGAGTAGGAGTATCATAATTTGTTTTACGAAGCGATAAAGAAATGAGAACTTACACTAGACTAGAAAGAAAAATAAGATTTTACATTTGACGAGTAAATAAAAAGAGATAAGAGTTACTGACGAAATAATAGAGTAAACGATTCTTGAGTAATTCTCTTCGTTCATTCCATTATTATTACATGCACGAGAGACGGAGTTAATTCCTATGGAAAAGATAGTTGGTAACAACGCCACGAAAGAGTATTTACATTCTTAACTTCTTGGCTATACGTGCGGACCTCTAGGGCATATTTAGAGGAAAGCGACCCCGAGATAGAATTCGGGAGAACCATTAACCTTTAGCTATGAGTTGGGCTAAGGGTTGGTAAAGCTACTCATTTGGGTAGAATACACGGACTTGTGAGGAAGCGGTCCAGAATTCGCCGGGACTAGCTATTTAGTAAGAAAGGCAAGCAAAACACGATGCCCTGGAGAGCTGACAGGCACTGAAATATAAACTTGCACCCAAGTACTAAACTCATAAGACGATAACTTGAAGGAAGTAAATGCTATAGTTGAAAGCGAAAAGAAATTAGAACCGAGACGATTGCCTGAAAAGAATTGAATTACCGGTATCACATCTCATTCAGAGACCTAGTGTAGAACTACCACGAGTCACCATGATAAACAATAATATAAAATATAGCCTTTACGGTAGAAGACATTTGGGAGTAAATACTAACGATGTAAGCCCGAGAATGTTGACATTCTACGCCTTTGGCGTATAAAACTTTAACAAAGTTACTAATTACATAGCGTCAATAGTTTAACTCAAATAAAGGAAGCTAGACGGCGAATAGCTAATAAACATAATTCCTCAGAGACATTCCCGAATAGGAGTAAATGTTAAGTACACAAACAGGTGGGCTCGGAGGCGCTAAATGGCTCAAAGGTAACAGGAGCCCGGACTATCTGCACGACGTAAGAATTGACATATCGGGACAACCTTAGGCGGAGCCCGGCCAACTACTACACTATATGTATCTAAAAACCTTGCCAAGGGAAAACCAAGAGGTTTGACCACAGTTGAGTGTTGAGTACACTGTGAGAGGCGCGAGGCGGAGGTTTTCACATCTTTGCGGGGCGCAAGCTCGGAAAACGACGGGGAACTAGAGACGGTGCGATGTAACACGATACACTGCCATAAGAAAATAACCAAATAACATTAGCTACATGAATAATAAGTACGGCGAACCCAAGGAAATCACGTTAATTACGTAGCGGAGAATAAATTGAGCATGGAGCAGAGACAAGGCTATTTTCGTTCAGGGGTTTACACATTACTAACTGACATGGGAGGCTTCCTTTGAAAACATCGGACCGCCACTTGCTCGAAACCCCAAGCAACGGATTAATTTAGAGCAAGGAACCACAGAGGCCACGAATGGAGGGTAATGGCGTAAGCTCCGAGAGTACAATTACAACTGAGATATTTCATAGACTTCCATAGAACCTCAAACACCACTGAAAAATCACGGAGAAAACTACGCACGGTTTCGGAGATGTTCACACGAGTTTGAAGCGAAGCGAGCTCTTGGCCACGAGGTGCCATTACTTGCCCGAGAGAAATCTAGAAAACCATCAATGTAGCACAGTGAGCACCAGCCTCTCAAATTTCTCATCGTGAGAAAGAAACAATGAAAGCGAAAAGCGGTTGGGAGTCTTAGAGGTCAATGTAAACCCCTAATCCCCTCATGTGCGATGCGATCAAGAAGACGAGGATAGAATGTGGCGGGCGATCAGAACTCACATAATCAAATTCCATTAATCCAAAGTTGACATTTGATAGATATGATTGCGGTATGAATAATCAATCAAACCAATACATAATAGTCAGGTAAAATATTTAATCATACTGTGTTATAATGGGTAATGGAAACTTAATAACAGCGTGTCACATAACCCTTCGATACTACTCATCACATGATGTATGTACGAAACCCATAAAACAGAACGATGTTCACATTCAGAGTCCAGGATGATTATTTGCTATAGTTAAACTGCGATTGAATTGGTGATAAAGTTATATTGAGTGTAAGTTTAGTGAGCTTAGGCCCGAGTGTTACACTAGCCTAGCCTAGCCTAAGTTAGCCTAGCCTAACCTAGCCTAGCCTAACCTAGCTTAATCTAGCCTATTTTAGCCTAGCCTAGTCTAACCTAGCCTACTCTAGCCTACCCTAGCCTACCCTAGTGTAACCTAGCCTAGCCTACTCTAGCCTAGCTTAGCTTAGCCTAGGCTAGCCAAGCCTAGCCTAGCCTAGCCTAGCCAAATCTAGCCTAGCCTAGCCTACTCTAGCCTAGCCTAGTCTACTCTAGCCTAGCTTAGATTAGCCCTACATAATCTTCTCTAGCATATTCTAGGCTAAGCTAGACTACTCTATATTAACTTGTGTAGCCTACTCAAGCTTACTCTAGCTTAAGCTATAGCTTGTTTTTTTTGTCTATCATCCTAGCTTAGCTTATTCTATGCTTGTGTAGCCTGGTCTAATTTAGTCTATCCTGAACTCCTCTAGCTTAGCCTAGTCTAATGTGAAGCAATCTAGATTCCTAAGAGTTTATATATATACATGTTGTAGTTGAAAATTTTAATCAAATATATATTCAAAAACAATCTTAATAAACATTTATAATACATTTTAATTTGATCATATATATTTAAATATAAAAGCATTACAATTTTATATTATATAAATTCAAAAAAAAAATTGAAACATTATTTTATTTTAAATAAAAAAATACACTGTACCATTAATAAAATGTAGTGCAGAACTTAAATAACGTATTATATATTTAAATTTAATAATCATTTTAAAAAATAAATTAAAGTAAACAACATTAATAAAGAAATTATTTAAACACAAATTAAATTAAAAGCTATTAATAAAAGTTTAAATATGACAAAAAAATATTGAAAATAAATTAAATGTATGAAAATATAATTTAAAATACAGTGAAGTTAAATGTAAAAGGAAAATGGAATCTAAGTTATAAGATATAAATGAAAAATATATTTTTAAATGAAAAACATAATTGAAAGTCATTTTGAGAAATCTAATAATCTAAATAAAGTATTTAGAGAAATTTTTTTTATTTTTAGTTTAGAGGACCTCCAAAACTGATTATAAGAGTAACAAGTTAAGTTAAATAATAATTTTAATTGAGAAAAAGAACACACATAATTACATAATTGTAAAGGTAAAAAACCAATTTAAATAAAGCTGCAAACTTTGAAGAAGATAAACTAAATAAATAAATGGAATGATCTTAAATGAATGAAATACTAGTTAGATGTATAAAACCACTGTTATAAATTAAGCCCAGCAAAACAAATCAGCAAAAACTAAAACTTACTCATTTCAAAATTAAATAAATTAACTAAAAAATGCTAAAATAAACAGATTAGTGTTCCTCTTGAGAACAGAATTTAGAAGATTGATAGAAACTACATCTATGACTAACTTAACATATTTCACATAAAGTACCCAAAAGATTAACTGAAAGTGCCCTATTTCTATTCTTGTAAAATACCTAAAAGATTAACTGAAAATGCCCTATTTCTATTCTTGTTCTCTTTTGACGTTCTCATACCCTATTCTTGTTCTAGTTTGACTTTTTGGTTATTAAAGGGCTAAAAAAGCAAATTATAAATAAAATCCTTATTCTTATTCTAGTTTGACTTTGTAGTTATTAGAGGGTTGGAAAAATAATTTCAGAAATAAAACATAATTATTTGAGGTTATGGTTAAAATAGAATTATTTCAGGTAAGAATAGAATTTTTTAGTTTTCTTATTTTCTTCTCCAATTCTAACTTTGATGATAGATTTATTTGTAAAATTTCAAGAACAATATTTACTATTTTATAAAATTATAAATATTCTAAATATTTTTATTTTGTAAAGAAGTTAAAAATTTACAAATATTCATGTGGAATCAAAATCCGGAGGAACTTGAAAAACATCAGAAGAAAAGTTAGTATGCGGAGAGCTTTTATTTATACTTTTGATTGTTCCAGATTAACTCAGAAACATGGGGAGTTATTACAGATTAAGCGACAATTATTCCATACCGAGTTGTATCGAGCACTTCTTTGCAAATTTTCGCAGTATAAAATTCTAAGTAAGTGGATCCTTAGAAATTTACGAAACAAACTCAGTAGGAACTCAGGAATATAAACTAGAAACTGTAACTCTAGAGTTTTCCAGGAAATGTGATTGGGGTTTGTGTTTTGAGAGTAAAGCTTAGAGGAAATGTAACTAATTGTAATTGAAGGCCATGGAGGTTTTATTCCTCTGCATCACACGATACAACGGATCTCCTTAATAATTTTAAGAGAAATTAAACATATCTTTTTAAAGGCCTCCAATGCCATTGACTATTGTGCGGACGAGAGAGTAATCGTCTCTCTACTTGTCCCATCTGCATTTTTTATTTTAGGAATGCAATGCCATGGTGCGGTGCATCTGAGCATGGGTATAGTTAACGCCCACTAAACACTGCCCCTATTAATGTGACTCTTCCTGGAGCTGAACTTTCAAGTGACTAAACACTGCCACTAATACATGCAGCAGTTTTTGTAGGATTAATGATTTAAAGATATCATTAACCATTATTTCAATGTGCAGAAAATTGTGTTCAAATCCACCGGATATGAAGGTGGGAGAGGCAGATCCTGTGCGTCTTGCAAAAAAACTGGGGAAGCTGCAAAGCGAAGAAGGAAGAGAAAAAGGGAGGCGATAATAAGAAAACGGAGGAGAAGGAACCCCCTACTGAGAAGATCTCTGAGGAAATAAATATAGGAAAAGAAACCCCCTACTGAGAAGATCTCTGAGGAAATAAATATAGGAGAGGAAACCCCTACTGAGAGCGAACGGCCAGCAGTTACTCGAGAAAGCGGAGGAGAAAACCACAAAAACTATGTCATCTATGACAGCCAAGAAAACCACAAAAACTATGGCGTCTATGACCGCCAAAAAAACCACAAGAAACATGGAATAATAAATATGGCATCTATGACAGCGAAGAAAACCACAAGAAACATGGAATAATAACTGTGGTTTGCTTTGAAAGCAGAGCTCTGAGGAAATAAATATAGTGGTAATGGAGGTTCTGATCCCGTAACATAATTTTAGTTGCAATGGAAGAATGCCCTGCATCAGTTTATTCTAGAATAGAGAATCAATGTAATGGATGCTCTTACAAACACTGTATTAATATAATAGCATTCATTTGAATCTTCAAAGTACTATTAATATAATAGCATTCATTTGAATCTTCAAAGTACAAAGAACCAAAAATTACAAACACTTTATTAATTCAAAAATGATTGAAACACTATAAAATGATAAAGAAATATAAAGATTACTAGAGAAACCTACCTGCAGTTGGGATGAACCTACTTAGCGGCCCTGGCGGTTTTGTGAGAACATGTTCAAGTATTCTTGATCTGTTCACAGAACAATCAAAATTAAAACTACACATATCAGTGATGAATAATTTTGAGCATATCGGTACATGATTTCAAGTGGAAACAGAACTGGGTAGTGATTAGGAGATCATTTGAGACCATCAATAAAATTTACATCAACCATCAACAAACCTCGCTGTAACTTACTGAAATTAAGATTTTAATACCTGCTGTAATTTACTGAAATTAATGTCAACCATTGCTGAGCTCCCTTCTCTTCATCCACAAATAAGCCCAAACAAATCGACTGTATGAACCCATGGAACTTGAACTTGAAAATCAAAAGTAGTTGAAATTGAGAACCCTTTCATCAAAAACCTAATTATATAACTCTTCCTGGTAGCTTTTTTAATCGGCGCGGAGGGAGCGTCCTTTCTAGCCGTTTGGATGATGGTGCCACGTGTCGTTTTGTTTCTAGCCGTTTGAGGGATGGCACAAAATTATTTGTAGCTGTTTGGATTCATTTCACTGTTAAAAGCAAAAAACTATTTCATTCCAATAATGTGAGTTGGTTGATGGCTTCATCATTTTCAGAATACAAAAGATTTATTATACAACTATAATATTTATAACATAACACTTTATTCAAAATATTAGATTTAATAATATTAAAAGTTTATTATTTCATTGTTTTTTAAAAGAGACCTTTAAAAATAATACATTAAAATTTTAGTTTAAACATTATAAACAAATAGTATCTCTATTAAATTTAATTTAATACAAAACAAATTAAAATAATAGGCCTAGGGTTATATGAATTATGGTTCATAAAAACAAATTAAAACAATAAATCTTAAGTTATATGAATTATGCATTATGGACTATGGTTCATAAAAAAAAATTAAAATAATAAATCCTAAGTTATATGGATTATGCATTATAGAGATTAGGGGTTAAGTATGATATATATTTGTTCGAATTATTTTATTACTAAAATTTCTGAAAATAAATAAAATATGAAAAACAAAGGACATGTAAATCAATAAATCATTCACACAAATGAACACAATATGCAATTTAGGGGAATTAAAATAGGAGGAAACCTAGCTAGAAGGTAATCTCATTGCTCTTCTTTGTTTTCTTTAGTAATGAAAATGCAAACACAAAGGAGACACTTACTACCATGTTTCATTTGACATGATGGGCTTAGTGGCTACTACAAAATCTTATTCCTCATCTATTGTTGCCTAACATCTCACTCATATATGCCTTGAACAACCATGAAGCAAGAACAAAGCTAAAAGAATTGAATTTCCTCTCTTTCAACTTGCCTAATATTTGGTCTAGGCTAATAACCATCTACATTTATGGCTTTTGCATTCCTACACCCTTAGTAAGCACTAGGTTTTAGGCCATCTAGAATTTTCCTTCTTAAATGTCTACATTAGGGAAAATGTTAAGCATGGAAATTTGTCTTAAAGTGTATAAATATTGACAAATCCTTCTATATACTTAAATTGTTTGCCCATATTCATCTAAAATTATAACAATTTTAGATACTCTATAAAATTATGAAGAACTTTAGCATAAAATAATTTTATTTTACAAAATTTATGTGAATCACTTTAAAAAAAGAAAAAGCAAAACAAACAATATTTTATTGGAAAAAGCATGGAAACTAAGTCTATCTATCAATTTTTTCTCATAATATTTTTTGTGGTCTAGATGTGGGTAGGATCGCCTCTCCCATGTACTTAGTACCATGGTGGCCAACAAGTTAGCTTCAACTATGGTAGGCATAATATTTATATATGAGCTCCTATAGAGGTAATTTTTACATAACTCTAAAGGTCACTATATGAATAATTCTATCACAACACTTTATGCTAATATTTTGAATTTTTTACTCAATAAATTTCCATTTGATTGCTCAAAATGGACCTATAAAATTTTACACCTTGAGTCTCTTAATTGGGATGTGCCATGAACTTAAAAGGTACTCCTCCAATAGAAACAGGTAATGTATGGGGCACAAAAGTGGGAATATACATCTCACTAACCAATGGAATGAAGGTTGACATAATGGCTCCTTATTCTACATTAATTTATGTCAATAGTGCAAACAAGAGCTATTGGAAACTCATGGGGGAAATGAACTAAATCTGCTACGTATGAGCTCCATTGAAAGAGAATAACTCCAAGAAAAAGTTTAACTATAATAAGATCCATTTCAAGACACCATTGAAAAAGGGTATGTTGCATAATCATCTACGAACTAAACTGGATTTGTTAGGTACATGCTCTAGTGAAGGAGAATAACTACCAAGTAATAAGATAAATATAATGACTCTATTTCAAGCCACAATTGAAAAAGTCTTTACAATAGGGTTGTGAATCCATAAATAGAGAGAAATGTGAGAGGTCGAGTTCCCTAAAGTTGATTCAAATTACCACATTTTTGAGAGGGATGACCTTGACTAGATAGTATTTATATAGTTAAATTTCACCATTTTCCACACCTAAACATAGTGAATAACAAAATTCACAACAATAATAACACGTTAAATATTCTTCCCTTATAGTGTCCACCCTTATTTATTACTATGGTGAAATAAGTTTAGACAGTTCCAAAAGTACATGAAACTAAATTCAACATGATCTCCATCACTAATAATATCAACAACATGAAAAACAATGACAAAATAAGATACATGATGAGTTGTCACAGCCATAGGAAAAAGACAAAAAACCACTAGGGCAGTGATTTGCAGAATATGAATTGATAACAAACACTGAATGTGAAGACATATAACTTACTAACTATAGAACTATAGTATGCACGATAGCCAACAAAAATAACTAACTAGATTTGTACATTCCAATGGATTGAATGGTGCTCTTTTTCAAGTCACACTTGATAAGGGATTTGCAATTGGATTTTGAATCCAAAAGTAAGAGAGCACATATGAGAACTCATTTTTGAATGAAATTAATGCAAGTCACCCTATTTATGAGAGATACATCTTGCCACAAATATTATTTATATTCCTCCTTCTAGTACCCATCATCATTATCACTATGGTGATTTGATTGTGGATGATATCCATATACATACTATTGAATTCCACGGGAAATTTTTTTTATTGCTAGTTTTCACTTCTTTATAATATATTTATGTCAACTCAACTCTTTTCTTTAGAGATTTATGAACTTAAAAAATTATTTTATTATATATCATGCATTAATGATGAAACTTATTCAATGCATGTTGGAAGGTGCTTTGTACATAACACTCAGTGTCTCTCCTTAGAAGCAATGACTGGAAAAATATTATAAACACCAATGATACATAGCCTCAAGTCAATGATAAAGGTCTTTCAATTCTCGAGAGTGAAATTCAAATTTTTCAATTTACTTTACATTTTTCAAGGATATTCAAAGAGGAATGAATTTTACTTAATTTTCCTTATCTCAATTCAATAATAAAGGTGTTCTAATCATTTTATCTCAATTCAAATCAACTAGGAAACCATTGTATCCATTTTTCCTTTCCTTGAATGAAGGATGAGGGTACTACAATTATTTTTGTTTGTCATTTTGGAGCTAATTGTGCCCTTAGCATGGGTCCAGTATCTTAATGCAGATAAAGGAGATTGAAAGGATATGGAAATTTCTTAGCCAATCTATGTTGAATCCATAGAGGGAATGGAGATAACCTAATAAAATGTGCTAGAGAATGGGATCCCACACCTTGGGGTTTTTTAGACTATAAGGCTAATAGAGATAGATGGTTGGAATTATTGTAGGACAAAAATACTAGTACATATTTTCTTATCCATTCTTTGTTGAATCCATGGAGTGAATGGAGATAGCCTAAGGAACTATGTGGTATAGAAGGGAATCTGATTCCTTGCATAGATATATGGTGGGATTATTATAGGAGGGAAATACAGTAAAATTATCAATAAATGGGTTTTTTTTTTAGGAAGGTGGTTAGTGGTTTATTTTTTCTTCTACTCAGGTGAGAAAAAACCTTTTTTATAGTGTAAGGCTACTACACTAAATAAAAGGAATTGATGAGAGTGTTAGTCCAATAACGCAAATACCATTGCAATATATAAAACAAATAGGAAAGAAAGGAATGGAAACCATGAAAAGTAATTATATCCATATACCATTGGAAAGAACATTGTTGTTATGACATAGAGAATGAGTGAGTGTATGTAAAGTGTCCCTTTCTCCTTGTGAGGGTTATTTTATGTTACTTGGAAGTTCTTCCCTTTCTTTATCAAAGAAATGTGATTGAGTTGTTTACGGGAGGAGTTAAAGTAGAAATCACTAGATATGGAGGCTCCAAGTGATTACTCGAGACTATTATAGGTTGTAGTATCATTCAAATAACATAACCTTGTTTTTTCTTCTCTCCTTCAAATGCTATCTGATGGCCTTGTTTTATAGGATGTGTTAAACATTCACAAAAACTAGTTTCCAATGTGAATGAACCAAGTTTGAAGTGTGATTTCACATACAAAGAGGATTGGAACCACCAAATAACTCACTGTCATGTCTCCCCTTTTTCCAACCACAATTTTTTTTTTTTTTTATACATATATATGGGTGATTGACTTGTCCTTCATGGTTGAATCTAATTCATCTTAATGCACCCTTACTATATATGATTATCTTCGATTTATCTCACATGATAATTTGTTATTTAAACTTCCATATGATATAAGACAACCCTTATATTTTATAATACCCTCGTTAAGTCATTCTGTCCCACCCATACCCCAATTGAAGTTTTATTTCACTACCTCATAATTGAAATTTCGGTCTTTATATGATCCGAATCTTTTCAAAGGTTTGGGGAATGTCGTGCTATTGGAGGGGGGTCTTATTCCCATTACCATGGGTACGCTACATGTATAGCGATGGTGTGAATTACATTTGATAATGATTTATCTTCTCACTTGCATATATACGAGTTATAAAAGTCCCATAAATGGTCGGCAAGTGCGGGTTTGTCAAACTCTGTCCTACGTCCATGTGGCATGAAGAATTAATTTGTTTCACCCAACCTGGGTACTTTGACTTGATACGAGTTCAGTTGTGAAATAGACACGTAGGTTTATGAAATCAAGTTTTGTATATTAGAGATCCATGCCAGCTACGGCCTTCATGCCTTTGGGAATTGTCGATTTGTTTATCTGCGTGATAATCCGACTCTGAGTTGTCTACTGACATATGATACTAAACGTACGATTTCTTACGCGGGTGTTTAATGTTTCAATCTCCATTGGGATTTTCCTGAGTCCTTACCTGTGCGTTTGATTTTATTTTCGAATACCCTAGAACGCCATTCCTATGCCGAATTGACACCGGGCTGATATCGAGCCACGAGCTAGGGTTTCAACAAAAACAAATTGTTTTCGGCCTCGTTATCTTTCAGAGTTCTTGTTTCATTCCATTATCCTTTCTCATATGCATTTCTGCTTTTCGCTTCACTCCACGAAGTGCCGCAACTCTGGAGGATGTTTACCAGTGCATGGTTTTGGCTTTCAGCGGGAAGGTAACCAAGTTCTACATCTAGAAATTCTTGCTTTCTATGGTCGATGTCTTTCAATTTTGATGATGTATAATCCATGAAATTTTCTGTTGGTTGCCAGGACGATAACTTCTCAGAACACGCGTTGGATTGTTTCCCAAGTCCATAGAATCCAACCCACTGCGTTCTATGGCTATGCCTCTCCCTTTTGCATCTGAGTTCTGAAGAGGTTTGGGGGTTTTGAACTTCGACCGACAGCCTGAGAAGTTTCACGGCGAAGTCTCTGCAACGAGTTATGGTTAGTTGAACTCCCACTGTGTTTATTTGTTGTGATAGACGTGTATATAGATATATGAGAACTAATTGTATTTTAATTTCTACAGCTACCATTCGCTACTATGGATGCCATTTTTCTATTTGTCTTCAGGGTTTCTATTTGTTCTTCATCACGTTTATAGGTAACCCTGGTTCCCGCCATTTCCACATCATGCCATCTACTGGTTTATCAACTCAATTTTCGGCTTGCGCCTATTCAAATGCGTATGGTATATTTTGTTTTCAGGTTATGTGAGAACGCTGGCAAACGAAAACTCCCGACCATGCTCGTTTGCCATTTCCTCTGGCAATGACCGAGTCGTTCCTTCGATGCCCCTAATCTCCCTTCCAGGGGTTTCGTTTTACTGTGTACATAGTGGACGTCCTACCTGCTATGTTAGTTTTTCGTTTTGTCATTGTTTTACGTTGCAGGGTATGACTGTCTAGCAGTCAACGTTGTCTCAAGACTACATGATACTGGTTTTTACACACCAATTTGTGCAGACACTGCGCCACATTTCTATTTGATTTTATTTATGTATTTAATATGGATTATGCGCACAATTTGGTTTATCTTTGATTCGAGGTCTGTCGCTATGCTGACCTCGCCCTTCACTTGTCGGCGTGTTGGTTATGAACTCGTTCAGGTGGTCTATGGCCGCCCCTTCCTTAATCGCATTTTCTCTCCTACAAGTTTTGTTTTCTCGTTATATAATTCGTGCTGGTCTCGCACTAGAAGTATAACCTGTCATTACTGTGTATGACATGTTTGCGCACCATATTGGTTACCTTCTGGAATTTTGTTTTATTTGTCTCTATTAAGTTCTGCTGGGGGTGTTATCGATACATTGATTTCCTCGTTCAAGTAGTTTAGATGATATAATCTTAGAAGATATCGGTGATGATTGTGCTACGCACTGATCTACATTTTTAATTGTAGATCGCTATTGTAAATCGATGATTCCATGACCGAAAGTGCTTTCACATCATACTTGGTTTCCCGTTTCCTCTTTGGAGATTTATCTTGAGGACGTGTAGTAGATAAAAGTATTCATTCAGTTTTATATGGGTTTCTAAAATTATTCCCAGTGTAGTTATATGCAATTATACATGTAAGGCATGAATATGATTAAATTGTTTTTCTGCATAGACAGAGATGCTTATACCCCATTTACATAGTATAATTCTGTTGTATCCAGAGATAGAATGTTCACTGCGTTAATAGCATGGTGTCTCATTTCTAAGGGTTAATTGACGAACACTAAATTTCTCCGAATATAACTATTGTAATACCATTTCTGACAGTCTAAATATAAGTGTTCTTTCTGGTCCTGCCTTCTTCAGGAATTGTTTAACCTTCAAATTTTCTTGTGTTGACTAATACTCAAAAAAACTTGTTATTATGCCAACCACTTCTTACAATTCCAAATTTTTTTATTTTTATTTTTTTTAGAGAAGATTTACAGATGCTTGAACAGTACTAGGGACTTCTGCATATGAAATTTACTTCCTGTATACCTCTATGATCATCTGAGAAATGTACAGATTTCTAGTGCAGGCTATGTTTTTTTTTCATTTCATTATGAATTCTCATGCACATTCCTATCTGGATATAGAAACTCTACTACTGCTTTGTTTTATTTCTGCTCATAGAGTGCACTAACATAGGAGAAGTAGATTGATATAAATTCAAGTGTTATATTCTGTGGACATACAAGTATCCCCAGATCTGAATAGAGATGGTTTAGAAATTCTGGTGGATTCTATTTTTCACAGATAATGTCTACAACTATACAGAGTTCTGAAGGTGAATACCTTCTACTAATTCTGTTAAATGTAGCATTTGCAGTATAATACATAACAAACCTTTATATGTAGCCAATTCATTCTAATGTAAAGAAAACCACAGATAAGTAGAATTACATACCACACAGCAAAATGACCAACCTCCCAACCTTAGAGTTCTATTTTTCTCCCAGAACTCACCCCCGAGCTGAGATCACCTCCACCACAGACTAACCTCAATCTGTTTAGGAGTAGCTTATTTAAGCTATTGTTCCCCAAAGCATGTTTCTAATTATGCGTCCAGAATCTCAGGATGCTTTTCTTCCTGTTTGCCTAGGCTTCCCAATTTAGGGATTATTTAAAGCTATTTTATGCTTTTCCTCAGCTTTCCCAGATTTTTACCTCTTCCCAACTACTCTCCTCATCATTGGGGAAATTCAGATTTTTCCTCAAAAATCTAAATTTAAAACTTATTGTCTTTCAAGGATTTTTGAAAGATTGTGGGGAAATATTTACCTCATCCATCCTCACAGATTTAGCAAGTGATCTCATCATCTCATTTTTGGTCAATTTGCACCACAATAATTTATTCATTTCCTCAATTAAATGTTTAATTACATTCACAGAATAATTATCCTTTGGGGTCCACTCCCCTTAGGATATAAAGTTCAAGTATCTAACTTTAAAAAGAAATCACATGAATTGGGGGTATTACATATTCCCCCTCTGAAAATAAATACCGTCCTCGGTGTTATTATTCAACTACTAGAGTTTATTTTGCAAACAAAAATGGATATTTTTCCATCATTTCAGTCTCTCGTTCCCAGGTAGCTTCTTCAGCAGTAAAGTGCTTCCACTACACCTTTACTTTGGCTACTGTTCTGCTTCTCAATTCAATTTCTTCCCGCTCCAATATTTGAAGTGGTTCTGGCAGAAACTCCCCTTCTGGTTCCACCTGTACAACATTCAAATCAACTATGTGAGAAGCATCATGCACATATCTTTTTAGCAATGAAACATGAAATACATCATGAACTCTAACATGGGGTGGTAAGGCCAGCTTGTAAGCCACTGGTCCCACCCTTTCTAATATTTCAAAGGGACCACAGTATCTAGGGGCCAATTTTGCACAACTCCCAGCATAAAGGGTGCTCTTTTTGGGTTTAATACGCAAATATACATGCTCCCCAACTTTAAATTCTCTATGCACTCTTTTATGATCTGCATAACTCTTCTGGTGATCTTGTGCTGTCTTGATGTTCTTTTGTATCTGTTTGACAATTCCTTCCATTTCTTGTAAGGCATCTGGTCCCAACATTAGTTTGTCTTCTGGCTGACTCCAGCTCAAAGGAGTACGACACTTCCTTCCATACAGTGCTTCAAACGGACTCATTTTGATGGAGGATTGATAGCTGTTATTATAGGCAAATTCAGCTAAATGTAAGAAATCTTCCCACTTTGAGGGTCTATCCATCACATACATTCTCAGCATTTCCTCCAAAATTTGATTTGTTCTTTCCGTTTGACCATCAGTCTGAGGGTGGTAGGCAGTGCTAAAATTCAATTTAGTGCCCATTCCTCCAAATAGTCCCCTCGAAAAGGCTGCTGTAAATTTAGCATCCCTATCAGAAACAATCACCTTAGGGACCCCATGGAGTCTTACTATCTCCTTCAGGAACACATTCGCTACTTGAGCTGTTCCAAAGGTGGATTTCACTGGTATAAAGTGAGCAGCTTTGGTTAAAGTGTCTACAACTACCATTACAGAATCATGCTGGTATTTAGTTTTGGGTAATCCTGTCATGAAATCCATGGAAACAGTGTCCCATTTCCATTCTGAAATGGGAAAAGGGTTTAGAAGACCGGTAGGATGTTGATGTTCCACCTTAACTAATTGACATTCCATGCATCTACTTAAATATTCTGCTACCTCTCTCTTCATTCCTGGCCAGAACAACTTCTTTTTCAGGGATGTTAATGTTTTCTAATACCCTGGGTGTCCTGCATAAGGTTGTTTGTGATACTCATCCAGAATTTCTCTTTTTAAAGACTCTACATTGGGAATATACAATCTGTTCTTATAACAGATCAGCCCTTTTTGATTTTGAGTGAAACCAGTTTTCTCCTTTTCCTGTAATTTTACCAGAAGTGTTTCATAATTTGGATCTTGGTTTGCTGCTTTAATCACTAATTCTTCTACATCAATCTGAGCACTACTTCCAATATTATTGATATTTTCACAAGCATTTCTGCTCAATGCATCAGAAACTTTATTTTCTTTCTCTTTTATATGTTTTATGTCCATGTCGAACTCACTTAAAAAGGACAGCCATCTGGCCTGTCTGGCATTCAGGTCAGGTTGAGAAAAGAAATATTTGAGACTAATATGATCAATCATCAATGTAAATTTTTTCCCAAGCAGATAATGCCGCCACATTTTCAAAGCATGAATAACAGCTGCTAATTCTAAATCATAGGCGCTATAATTCTGTTCATGTATCTTCAGTTTCCTGGATTCATAGGCAATCACTGAATTTTCCTGCAGAAGAACTCCTCCCAATCCTTCTCTACATGCATCCGTACATACCACAAATTCCTTATCAGGATCTGCAATCTTCAGTATAGGGGTTGTAGTAAGTTTGAGTTTTAATTTGTCGAAACTGTTTTGGCATTTTTCAGTCCATTCAAACTTGACACTTTTCCTTTGTAAGGAAGTGATGGGATGTGCGATGGCAGAAAATCTCTCCACAAATCTGTGATAATAGTCGGCAATCCCCATGAATGATCTAACTGCTGAAACATCAGCGGGCATTGGCCATTCTCTTATAGCCTTTATTTTCTCCGGGTCAACAGCAAGACCTTGTTCAGAAATAATATGACCCAAGTATTGGATCTTGTCCTTATAGAACTCACATTTGTTGAATTTAGCATATAGCTGATTTTCCTTTAGAGTTTGCAACACTATCCTCAGGTGTTCTTTGTGTTCCTATTCACTGTTTGAGTAAACTAAAATATCGTCTATGAACACAAGGACAAATTTATCCAAATACTTGCTTAACACACTGTTCATTAGACACATAAATGTGGCAGGGGCGTTTTTCAACCCAAAAGGTAGTACTACAAATTCGTAGTGGCCATACCTAGTTCTAAAGGCTGTTTTGCTGATGTCTTCCTCTTTAATTTTAAGCTGGTGGTAACCAGTTCTTAAGTCAATTTTTGAGAATACTGAAGCTCCTCTCACCTGATCAAAAAGATCATCAATTCTAGGAAAAGGATATCTATTTTTGATGGTCAACTTATTCAGTTGCCTGTAATCAATGCACATCCTGAAAGTTCCATCTTTCTTCTTCACGAACAACACTGGTGCTCCCCAAGGAGACACACTTGGTCTGATATACCCTTTATCTAACAGTTCTTGCAATTTCATTTTCAGTTCCATAAGTTCAGGGGGACTCATTCGATAAGGTGCTCGTGAAACAGGTGTTGCTCCCGGCACCAGATCGATTGAGAAGTCAATCTCTCTTTTGGGAGGAAGGTGAGGGATTTCCTTAGGAAAAACTTCCTTGAACTCTCTTATTACTGGTACAACATCCAGTAATTCTTCTTCAGTTTTCTGTTCTGTTTCTTCCACATGTACTACAAAAACTTGGTATCCTTTTCGAGCTGTTCTTTTTAATTGCAATGCTGAAATCTGTCTTACAAAAATAGGTTTTGGTTTCCCTTTGAGAATAAACGTTTTTCCTTCCTCATCTACACAGTGCAAGGTCTTAGCCCATCAATTCATCAAAGCTTTCTTCTTTTCCAGCCAATCCATTCCTATTAATAAATCATAGGACCCTAAGGGTAGAATGTTCAAATTCACTTCTGATCGAAACTCATTTAATTGAATTTTTGTTCTGGGCAATTTATGTGTTACCTTTATTTTTGTTCCAGTGGCCAGTTGTACCAACCATGACTGTTGAAATTTTTCAGTTTTTAAGTTACATTTTTCTACAATCTTTGGACTAATGTAACTCAAAGAAGCACTTGGGTCAATCAGAACAGAAACAGGTAGGTCAGAAATCTTACCCTCCATTTCCACCATGGTCGCTTGATGTTCTGCTTGTCGATTTTCCAGGGCTGCACTACTAGTTGGTATGTTTCTGGCTATATCATTTACTGTTGTTGCTTCCCGATCCCTCATGAGCATATGAACATTTCGATGGGGGAAGTCCCTCAACAGATGGGGTTCTCCATAGCCCCAACATTTTAAGGGCTCCTTCATTCTGACTGTTCCCTCCTTTTTACTGTCTCCATCTATCGGTTTCGATGCCACGTGAGAGTGTGCAGTTTGAATTTCTTTGGGTTTACTAAACCTTTTCCGCTGATGATCTCTGCCAAAATTCTTCAGATAGGCTGGTTTCTGTTTTCTCCCCTTGATTTCATTCTTATTTACCCAACTTTTTCCCTGCTCAGTTTTTCCTTTGAACTGTTGGTAACACAACCTAGCTTTTCTAACAGCTTCGTCCATTGTTTTGGGATTATCAAACTCAATTTTCTCCTTGTAAACTAGAGGCAAGCAATTCAGAAACCTCTGTACCTTTGCCTTCTCCTCCCTTATGTAAGGTACATACCTCAATAGATTGGTAAATTTAGTTACAAACTCATCGATAGTGAGCTGTCCCAATCTAAGCTCATGAAATTTTTTTGATTTGTCATCATAGTATCGCTCATTCAAGTAGCGATTCTTGAATTTCGCCTGAAATTCTTCCCAAGTAACTGTCTTTTCATCTATGGCATGTACCATCTTTGTCTCCTCCCACCACAAGGTAGCCTTACCTTGTAGCTGGTAGACAGCTAACCTGGCCTTCAAATTACTTTCATATTCATACACCTGGAAATACTTAATCATATTTAGCAACCAGGCTTCAGCATCTTCCTCCTTCTCCCCATCATAGGAGGGAGGTTTGATTTTGCGGAATTCCCCTTGTAATTCCTTTTTCTGCTTATTCTGATGTCGAATGGCATACTCCTCATCCGAGTCATCAGTTTTCCTCTTTCCGGAACCTTCGCCTTCTTGGCTGTTCCGTGAGGTTAATTCCCTGATGAGCCTTTCCTGCTCCTCACTGGCTAATGACAATCTGTCATTCTGGCTTTTTATCTCAGCCAACTCTTGTTGCAAATTTTGCAACATAGCCATCATGGCTGCATTGGGATCTGGTTCACAACACATATCCACGTAAATTTCTCCACCTTCTTCCATTCTATCACTCCACTGTACACTACACAGCACAGATCAGTGAACAGGAAAAAAAATAAACAACAACAAAACTTTTGCTACAGCAAACAGAATTACACAGTGAATACACAGCAATCATGAGCACTAAGTTACCAGCCCAGTTTTATAACTTGGGCTCTGATACCATTTGTCATGTCTCCCTTTTTCCAACCACAAATTTTTTTTTATACATATATATATATATAGGTGATTGACTTTGTCCTTCAGGGTTGAATCTAATTCATCTTAATGCACCCTTCTATATATGATTCTTCTTTTTTTTATCTCACATGATAATTTGTTATTTAAACTTCCATATGATATAATACAACCCTTATATTTTATAATACCCTCGTTAATTCATTCTGTCCCACCCATACCTCAATTGAAGTGTTATTTCACTACCTCATAATTGAAATTTCGGTCTTTATATAATCCGAATCTTTTCAAAGGTGGGGAATGTCGTGCTATTGAATGGGGGTCTTATTTCCATTACCATGGGTACGCTACTTTCATAGCGATGGTGTGAATTACATTTGATAATGATTTATTTCCCCACTTTCATATATACGAGATACAAAAGACCCGCCAATGGTCGACAAGTGTGGGCTTGTCAACCTCTGTCCTACGTCCCTGTGGCATGAAGAATTAATTGGTTTCAACCAACCCGGTACTTTTTCCTGATACGAGTTCAGTTGTGGAATAGACACGTAGGTTTATGAAATAGAGTTATGTATATTAGAGATACACGCCAGCTACGGCCTTCATGCCTTTGAGAATTGTCGATTTGTTTATCTGCGTGATAATCTGACTCTGAGTTGTCTACTGACATATAATATTACACGTAAGATTTCTTACGTGGGTGTTTAATGTCTCAATCTCCATCGAGATTTTCATGAGTCCTTACCTGTGCATTTGATTTTATTTTTGAATACCCTAGAACGCCATTCCTATGCCGAATTGACACCGGACTGATATCGAGCCACGAGCTAGGGTTTCAACGAAAACAAATGGTTTTCAGCCTCGTTATATTTCAGAGTTTTCGTTTCATTCCATTATCCTTTCTCATATGCATCTCTGCTTTTTGCTTCACTCCCCGAAGTGCCGCAACTCGGGAGGATTTTCACCAGCGCGGGGTTCTGGCTTTCAGCGGAAAGGTAACCAAGTTCTACATCTAGAAATTTTTTTTACTTTCTATGGTCGATGTCTTTCAAATTTGGTGATGTATAATCCATGAAATTTTCTGTTGGTTTCCAGGACGATGCCTTCTCAGAACACGTGTTGGATTTCTTACCAAGTCCGCAGACTCCACCCCACTGCGTTCTATGGCTATGCTTCTCCCCTTTGCATCTGAGTTCTGAAGTGGGGTGAGGGTTTTGAACCCCGACAGACAGTCTGAGCGGGTTCAAAGCGAAGTTTCTTCAACTATTTATGGTTAGTTGAAACCCTCACTGTGTTTATTTGTTGTGATAGACGTGCATATGGATATATGCTAACCAATTGTATTCTAGTTTCTACAGATACCATTCGCTACGATGGATGCAATTCTTCTATTCGTCTTCAGGGTTTCTATTTGTTCCTCATCACGTTTACAGGTAACCCTGGTTCCCACCATTTCCATATCATACCATCTACTGGTTTATCGACTCGTTTTCCAGCTTGCGCCTTTTCAAATGCGTATGGTATATTTTGTTTTCAGGTTATGTGAGCACGCTTGGCAAACGAAACTCCCGACCATGCTCGTTTGCCATTTCCTCTGGCAACGACCGAGTCATCCCTTCGATGCTCCTAATCTCCCTTCCAGGGGTTTCGTTTTACTGTGTACATAGTGGACGTCCTACCTGCTATGTTAGTTTTTCGTTTTGTCACTGTTTTTCGTTGCAGGGTATGACTGTCTAGCAGTCAACGTTGTATCGAAACTATATGATACTGGTTTTTACACACCAATTTGTGCAGACATTGCGCCACATTTCTATTTGATTTTATTTATGTATTTAATATGGATTATGCGCACAGTTTGGCTTATCTTTGATTCGAGGTCTGTCGCTATGCTGACCTCGCCCTTCACTTGTCGGCGTGTTGGTTATGAACTCGTTCAGGTGGTCTATGGCCGCCCCTTCCTTAACCCCATTTTCTCTACTACAAGTTTTGTTTTCTTCGTTATATAATTTGTGCTGGTCTCGCACTAGAAGTATAACCTATCACTACTGTGTATGACATGTTTGCGCACCATGTTGGTTACCTTCTGAAATTTTGTTTTATTTATCTCTATTAATTTCTGCTCGTTTTGTTATCGATATATTGATTTTCTGGTTCATCTAGTTTAGATGATATACTCTTAGAAGATATCGGTGATGACTGTGCTACGCACCGATCTAGATGTTTAAGTGTAGATTGCTATGGTAAATCCATGACTCCATGACCAAAAGTGCTTTCGCATCATACTTGGTTTCTCGTTTCCTCTTTGGAGATTTATCTTGAGGACGTGTAGTAGATAAAAGTATTCATTCAGTTTTTATATGGGTTTGTAAAATCATTGCCTGTACCGTTATATGCATTTATACATGTAAGGCATGAATATGATTAAATTGTTTTCTGCATAGACAGAGAATGTTTTAAACACTATTTACATAGTATAATTCTGTTGTATCCAGAGTTAGACTGTTCACTGCATTAATAGCATGGTGTCTCGTTTCTAAGGGTTAATTGCCGAACAATAAATTTCTCCGAATATAACCACTGTAATACAATTTCTGACAGTCCAAATATAAGTGTTCTTTCTAGTCCTGCCTTCTTCAGGAATTGTTTGACCTTCCATTTTCTTATGTTGACTAATACTCAAATAACTTGTTATTGTGCCAACCACTTCTTACAATTCCCATTCTTTTTAAGAGAAGATTTACAGATGCTTGAACTGTGCTAGAATCTTCTGCATATAAAATTTACTTCCTATATACCTCTCTTATCATATGAGAAATGCACAGATTTCTAATGCAGGCTATGTTTTTTTTTTTCAATTTAAATTATGAATTCTCATGCACATTCTTATCTGGATATAGAGATTCTACTACTGCTTTGTGTTATTTCTGCTCATAGAGTGCACTAACATAGGAGAAGTAGATTGATATAAATTCAAGTGTTATATTCTGTGGACATACGAGTATCCCCAGATCTGAACAGAGATGGTTTAGAAATTCTGGTGGATTCTATTTTTCACAGATAATGTCTACAACTATACAGAGTTCTGAAGGTGAATACCTTCTACTAATTCTGTTAAATGTAGCATTTACATTATAATACATAACAAACCTTTATATGTAGCCAATTCATACTAAAGTAAAGAAAACAACAGTTAAGTAGAATTACATACCACTCAGCAAAATGACCAACCTCCCAACCTTAGAGTTCTATTTTTCTCCCAGAACTCACCCCCGAGCTGAGATCACCTCCACCACAGACTAACTTCAATCTGTTTAGGAATAGCTTATTTAAGTTATTGTTCCCCAAAGCATGTTTCTAATTCTGCGTCGAGAATCTCAGGATGCTTTTCTTCCTGTTTGCCTAGGCTTCCCAATTTAGGGATTCTTTAAAGCTGTTTTATGATTTTCCTCACCTTTCCCAGCTTTTTACCTCTTCCCAACTACTCTCCTCATCATTGGGGAAATTCAGATTTTTCCTCAAAAATTTAAATTTAAAACTTATTGTATTTCAAGAATTTTTGAAAGATTGTGGGGAAATAGATTGTGGGGAAATATTTGCCTCATCCATCCTCACAGATTTAGCAAGTGATCTCATCATCTCATTTTTGGTCAATTTGCACCACAATAATTTATTCATTTCCTCAATTAAATGTTTAATTACATTCACAAAATAATTATCCTTTGGGGTCCACTCCCTTTAGGATTTGAAGTTCAAGTATCTAACTTTAAAATGCAATCACATGAATCAAAGTATTACATTTACAAAACAAAAAGGTGGATATAATAAATTTATCAATTGATGGATATAAATTATAATAGAGTGTGCATAGAGAATGAAGTAGATACAAGATAAAGAGTGATCTTCAAAAAGTTAGGACCTCATCAAATGTGGAGGAAAATGGTTAGTCATTGCTATCCTTCAAGTAATCATTGAAAGAATATAGCTCAACATTCCATAATTCATTTAATAGATCAAGTTCATAGGTAATAAATAAAGAGTAGCATGATGATGCTTAGCTGCAATACCATATTTTAGATCGTAATTTGAAGAGCCAACTATTTTTGGAAATTCGTGCTCAAAATATCGTAGAAATGGCCAATTGTTGAATTAGGAAAATATTTTGTATTACAGAAAGCTAAATCTCAAGACCAAAGGATCTAGATTTTTTTTGAAATCAAGGCCAAATATTTTCAAGAATAGTGAAAGAACCCTAATAAATTGTAACTACCAATTTTTAAGATTTAGTTCTTTCAATTTGTATTAGTATGTAAACCTTCTAAGTTATTGTGTCTTTTTTAATACCCAAAGAAATTTTAGTCTATGTATTTGGGACCACAACTATATAAATAAAGCTTTAAAGATAGAAATTTTATATTACTTCTCGTATTGTAAATATGTTTTTATTGATTTGATGAATGTATAAGGTTCCATGAATGATACTTGAAATATCTAAGATTACTTTATATTATCATTACAATCACTTAGGTATACTTGTGTCTTTGCTCAAACACATTTTTTACTACTGAACTCTTTATGTCCAATATGTGTTCATTCTTAACACGAATTGTAAATTTGTTTGTATTAACATATTCATCTCGTTATTTTTGTTCCTTGTATTTATCTTTACAACAAGCGTGTAATCCTTTTTGTTCTTAAATTAACCTAAGTGTTTAGTTATTAAAAAATTGAGATTTTAGATTAGGGAATTATGAGTTATATTATTGTCTTGGCATAGTTTCCTAGCCAATACATCTCAAGGAACAACATGTTGATTTGGTGTTGAATTGGTAGCCTACATGGTAGTTTAGGGAATGTAGTGTTCAGAGGCTCACAAACATGTGGACATGTCTAAAAAAAAAATCATATGTGTGTGCGCCCACATTCCTATACACCCCATAGCCACTTTTTTTACCATCAAATTTATGTGATCCAACATGCATTTTGAATAATATGAATGAAATTGGAATCAATTAAATGTCATAAAAAATTAATTTGGGATCAAATTACTATACATTTCATGAATGCAAACAATTCCAATTCTAAAAAGTACCAACTATGTCGCGCCCACACAATGAATTCAAATTTAAAATTGACGTAGCTGTATCCGCCACAATGATTTAATTTCAGGTGCCCTGCTTGTTGTCGACTGTGAACTTCATCCACACACACGCGAGCCTTATTTCACCGTCATAGGCCCATTAATGCGCCTCAGCGGAAATGCCGGCCACACGATGATCTACTGTTAATCCGACGTTGTTACGGCCCGGGGAACATTAATGGCCTATGGTAAAGAAATAAGGCTCGCCCCACAGATACAAACAAAGTCGTAAATAGGAGCAGACAGAAAATCAAAATACCACGTACTCTTCGCCATGTTGTGTATTGGCATGTTTCTCTTGGCATGGAAGTATAGATGTATGGTTATGTATTGCTATGTCATATTATTCTCTACAAAATTGCATTTTAAACTATTCCATTCTAAAAGGTTGATGAGTCGTATAAGGCTGTGATGTTTCGATAAACATGAAATAGATATGACAATAGTTAACATTTTCACACTCTAAAAAAGGTGTACTTTGTTTTATTATAATATAAAACATTTAATTCTATGTATTTGATTATTCATTTTTGACCTTGTATTCATAAATAGTATGCATTCATAAAGATTATTGAATAGTTGTTTGGGTACATATATTTTTGTAAAGGTACAAATAAATTAATAAATTAAAATAAATAATTCAAAATAAAGAAGAAGTTATATTTCTTTATACCTTAAAATTATGTTTACTCTTTGAATTTACAGAGTCCAAAATGAGATGTCATCATGTAGGAAAAGGAAATAACTTTGCTATTGAAAATATAAAAGAAATATTTATACTTATCCAAAATATAAATAAATTATTAAGTAAATTCATAAATTAAGATAAATAATTAGACATTATATATATATATATATATATATATATATATATATATATTCTTAATTTTTATTTATTTATTTTATTTTACTTTTATTTTTATTTTTGAATTTACAAAGTTCAAAATAAATATTTAAAATTTAAATAAATATAATCAATAAATTTAAATAAATAAGGAAAAATTTATATTTATTTGTACTCCAAAATTATATGTATTCATGGACGACAAGAAAATAATTTGGAAATTGAAAATTTAAAAGAAATAATGTCGACTCATGTTTTTTTTTCATATTTTAATGACTTCTTTCTCCAAATAAATTCAAGCTTATATAAAATAAACTTTGAGCCCTATCCAAAGTAGTAGACCTATCCAACCTTGCACACGCCAATTCTAGCTTTTTTTTTTCAGTCACATGGTCACTATATTGTGACAATTTTTTCGGAGCTTTCTTTAGTTTGGGGTTTTTCGTGGGTTTGGGTTACGCAGATCAAGGAACTTTTATGGCTTGAAGGTTATTATAGTGGTATAAAATATGGACATATTTGTACTTCTTATCCTTACACTATTATGGTCACTCTCATTAATTACCTTCTGTGAGATTATCTTCGCATTAGCACTCTGGTCATTTATTTTCATCACCCGCAAGAATATTGCTCAGACAAATTTTATCCTGGGTTGTAATCTAGTGACCTAGAATTTATCTTGAGTTGTAGTCTGGTGACCTGGAATCCGGAAGTCTATGCGATTCTCCTGAAGGGCTGAGGATGGAAATGTATTGGCCCATTTTTACCTTGACCTGTGGTCTAACATTTTGTATTGTATATGCCATATTTCACTATAACCCTCCTCCTGTGCCTATATCATAGACATGTCACCTCAAATTAGGGTTGTTCGACCATCTCAATTCCCATCATTTCAAAGGGGTGTTTGGTTATGATCTCAATCCCTGTATGAAAAAAGGGTTGATCGATTGGATATGAATCATCTTCTCGTATACAAAAGGCCACTCAGAAGCCACTCAGTAGACAATCATGTTTACTCATCCATTACCTTCCCAACCACAATAGAAAATGGTTCCATAAATACCTTTGCCTCCACTTGAGGGACATAGTGGGCAACACAATTTCCCTGGAGATATTAATACACCAATCCTTATGTACAATGAGCAAATTAACTTGTCTATGAGAGCCAAATGTTTTGACACTCCGTAGTCAAGTTATGCTTCTAAGGACCTCATCATCCCCATTGTGCCAAATGGACCTATCACACTAGATAAGCCTTTGGAGATAGTTATTTTACCACCTAAGAGTATTTTTCATTTGTAAACAATAATACTACAGTATGGGATGGCCTACACTACATTATTGTTGAGGATTTAGCCTAAGAAACTTATGCAATGAATTCTTTGGATATTTGGCAAAGTTTTCATATGCAATGCTAATCCTTGTTAGCTATTATCAGAGGATTTGATCCCTCAAAGTCAATTTTGATAGCATTTTACATTGACACCCCTCAATGTATACTCTCTCACTAGGTTGAATTTTAGATATCGGTATGCATCTACAATCATGATATTTTCCATACCATTATTTATGAATCCCTTCTACCTACGTTATGGCTACATCATGCTAGAAATTTCCTAGTTCTCCAACACTCGTAAAACCTATTGAAAATCTTCAAGTCTTTTATGGACGTATGATTTTTCCTTAGGGCATTATTCCTTCATTTTCCATCTAGCTAGGGGGGAAACCATGATTGTATATCTTGAATTTTTTGAATCCCCTTTGGATTATAACATTATCCTTGGATATAGCTAGTTTTATGCCATGACTATAGCTGTGACATCGATGTTTCATGTGATTAAATTTCCTCGTGAAGGCAAGATTGGCATGATCAATCAACTTGAGTATTGTGTATTGATGACCAATTATAACACTATGGGAATTATTGTGCCATTTTTCAGACATAAATCTCCAACCTATGACAGTGAACATGAAACTATTTAAAAACCAATCACTTATTAGAATCTTTCATATACCCCTACATTACATTCCTTCTACTTTTATAACTTCCATGCACATGATATCTTCTTTCACAAATGGATTCCATTGGTCACTAATTCCTTGGGTGCTTCCTTCTCTTTCAAAAGTATACCTATACAGAGAGCATATTTTTCCTTTATTAGAAGATATTACCTCTATAACACTCTCGTTAATACCTCCTGACCATAGTCATAAACTCCATCCCATTATGGAACATGATTTAGAATCTTTACCCACATAGGTCATCAGTACACCTATTCCACATGACTCCCTCAACAATGAGTCTTTTCCCAGTAAGTCATACTGGAGGTCATAGATTCACTTGCTAATCGTAGGGAGACTATGCCTTTTGATGTTTATATTCTCCCTAAATAGAAGCTAGTCAAGATGGGAAATGTAAATAATAAATCTGGCTAGGGTGTGTTTTCTTAGCCATCCATATAAGTGCCACCCTTGAAATAAGTCAATTATTGTTTTTGTAATACTGAACTTTCTAATGAATTATCCAATCCAAATCCTCCCACTAACCAGTGTTTTGCATTGCCTTTATGTGATAATTTTATTTTCAAAGGACCTACACTAGCTTATAAGACCACTCATTATTTGTTTCCTTGTGTCATTCCTAAAATTTATATTGTTCTAAGATTTCCCTCACATCATCCACCTTTAGGAATCTAAATATTAGACTCTCTATGGTTTGGTCATATATGGGGTAGGTATTTTTCTACCATATTTTTTGCATCGTCAACCATCATTTCTATCTTAATTGCACCTTACGTCTGACCTTGTCAGCTTGTCATATTATCCTGTCTCTTTTTGGATGTTGTAACTTAGCAGTAGATATTTCCTATAGATGGACAGCCTATATTAGCACCTCATTTTTGTGCTGGTGTCCAAGTTGTGTTATGTTATCACTCCAAAATACCATTGATTGACATTCCATGACTTTGAATATGAGCCTAATGTCCTCTTCTTTGTCATCTTTTGGCTATACCTTGGGAGGATTCCATTTCTTTTTTTACCTTGGGATTGTTGCTACATTTAGCCTCTCATATGTGTAGTGATATGCTTTGGTCTTGTCTTATCATCACCATCGAACTACCATTGGCCCTTATGCCTACTTTTTCTTAATGTTCTCGCATTTCTTGGAGGGACTACAATGATGAGTGGTCTACCCTGCCAAACTCTTTTCTTTACTCTACTTAGGGTGGTTATTTTAGCTTGAAACTAGTTTCTACCCAGAATAACACTAATTTTTCCAAGATATTCTTCCTTAATGTCCTTATCGTTCTCATTAAACACTGAAGGGTTCTAAACATCCTTTTATCTATTTTATGGGCTCATCAAAACCTCATGAAAAAGACACCCAATATCAAGCACACTAATGCCTCTTCTTTAGGTCATTAGACCACAAATAAGAAACCTTATTAATTATCCTTTTACATCTTTCGTGGGCTCATTAAAATTGAACAAAAAAAAAACTATTGAGATTACTTGTCCTCTCTTTCATGATCACTAAACTATGAAGGGGATATGAAATAATAAAATGAGAAAAGAGGGAGAAATAATTTTTGTATGTTGTGTTAGTAAAAATGGAAATGTTGTAGATTCATACCATTAGATTTGACTAGAATCACATAGAAAATTTTGTTTTTATAGGAAATTTTCCAAGAGAATGTGAACTTATTGCTAAGATCATTCATGTTATAGCTAAAATTCCTAGAATTTCCAATTAAAATTTTCACTTACCAACCTATGTTGGAGTTTTGGAGGGAAGTAGGATAGCCTAAGGGATAACATGGTAAAGAAGAAGATTCAATTTAATTCCTAGAGTCCCGAGTTAAGAGATTCCCTTACCATTCTATGTTGGAATTTTGGAGGGAAACAGAATAGCCCAAGGGACTACATGCTAAAGTAGGTTACATTTATTTTATTGTGTGGTCGAGGGAAATAATGTTAGTATATTGGAGTTACCATATTAAGAGTTAGGTTATTGAAGAAAAACAATTCATATTTATCCACGGTATCAAAAAATCTTGGTCGATGTTTCAAATCCCAATGGGGATCCATCTTCAGGACAGATTTTGAAATTCACCAAGTATTGGGGGGAGCCATAGGAGCCATTATTTCTTCTAGATTCATATCCCTATCTAGCTATGACTCGTTAATGAGAGAAATCAAGCTTGAAATATTATGGTTGTGTAGAACATCCAATATCTATCAAGATAAATGTCCTTATTAATGTTTTCACTTGCATATTTACTTGTATGTATAAATAGTATTCATTCATAAATTTAAATTATTGAGGAGTTGTTTAGGTACATATATTTTTCTAAAGGTACAAATAAATTAAAAAATTAAAATAAATAATTTAAAATAAGGGAAAAGTTATATTTCTTTATACCTTAAAATTATGTTTAATATTTCCTTTGAATTTACAGAGTCCAAAATGAGATATCATTGTGGAGACAAGAAAATAATTTGGACATTAAAAATTTAAAAGAAATATTTTTAATTTCTTTAAAAGAAATATTCATGTGGTTTGCGGTCTTCTGTGGTTGGTCAGTTCACATATCTCTCTCCAGTGGATACTCAAATATATAATCAATGCAGTGACATACACAGATTGTAAAATATAGCACCAAGGCAACTTTGTGGTATGCGGTCTTTTGCAGATTCCATTTGTTTTCCATGCAGAAGGGGAATCAATATCATTGTTTACGATCTGTGGTCGGTAGGGTGACTTATAAAAAAATGTGGTAAGGTTACTTATATAATAACTCTGTGATCAATAACTTATAAAATAGTGCGGCCTGCTGTCTGCGATCTTTTGCGGTCATTCGGTTCACATATCTCTATCTGGTGGATACTCATATTTAAACACATCTTTGTGGTTCAGTTCGCATATATATTGATGCTCTGGGGTCTTGTGATTTAAACACGTCCTACGGTCCGCTTCACATATCTCTCTCCGGTGGATACTAAGATTTAAACACATATTTGTGGTTCGGTTCACATATATATTGATGCTCTACGGTCCTATGATTTAAACACATCCTACAGTCTGGTTTGTTGATTGGATAGAAGGTCCTTGTTTCTGTAGCTAGAAGGCGATCTGAAACAGTTATATCAAGTGCACACATTCCTTATCTATTTTTCTAATACATATCTACTGCTCATATATTTTTTCACAAGTATGAATAATTCACCACATCTACCAAATATTTTTAAAGGTAGACCTAACATAGTTACTCTACAGAGCCTTTATGAGTATATAGAGTCTTTACAGAAACGTAGAGAAGAAAGAGAAGTCAAGCTACAAACAACTTAGCAGCCATGCTGGAAAACAAATTTAAATATCTTGAAGACAAGATCCAAAAACAAATAGAAAAATAAAATAAAAATATTGGATAATAAAATGGAGACAATCGAGATTAGATTACAGGTAATATAAAAACAAAGCCAAGATATGAACCAAAAATCCCAACAAGGAGATGTTGATATTTTAGAAAGTCTTAAAATGAAGGACATGATTAAAGAACTAGAAGAAAAAGTTAATAACAATCTCACCCTAAATAGTGTGGCAGGTAAATTAGATATCAAACCCATTAAAGAAGAAATGAAGAAGTTTATAGAATTACACCATGAGCATAACAAAAGGGCCTTGAACCTTATAATCTTCAATTTTAAAGAGGAGGTAGACGAGGATACTTTAGCCATAGCCTAGACATAATTACATTATAGATTACAAATTGAAACAATGTGTCTCATAGAAGCAAGAAGGTTGGGGAAATTAACTGAGAATAAAGGAAGGCTAATCCGGATAAAGGTGAGCTCTACTGACCATAAGTATGACATACTTAGTAAAACCTCAAGTCTAAAAGGAACAAGAGTATTTATAAATGAAGATCTATTTCTAGAAGATAAAGCATAATCAAGAAAGGAGGTTAAAAAGGTAAATGAGCTAGGAAGGAAGGAAAATGGGCAATAATTAGAAATAGAAAAGTCGTTGTTCGAGATAGAAACCAAAAAGATAGTAATAAAAAGCAATTCAACATGCTCTGGATTCTTTCTTGGAACTATCAGGGCTTTCCATGGAACAAAGGCCCCAAGATAAGTTGGATCTCGAATGAAGTTGATATTATATTGCTAGTTGAAACTTGGGAGCACAAAGAATATAAGGTCCCTAACATAGATGGCTTTGTACTATGGTAAATATGGAACAAGCGATCCTACCGTAGAGGAATTGGGTGTATAGATTGTTACATTAGGAAGAACATCTCCCCCCATGCTAGGCTTTATAAAAGAAACCCTTACAAACAATATATTTGGATAGAGATTACTGACATTAATGATAAAAAAAACCTACATAGCAATCTATTATTATGCCCTTATCAATTCTAACTTCTATAAGAAAAAAAAATTATATAAAAATGGTCCTTACAATGGTTTAGAGAATGATATTTCTAGCCTAAGGAATGAAGATAATATCCTCTTAATGGGTGACTTTAATGCTCGAACTTCAAGAAACCAAGCTATTCTTCTAATAAATTATTCCAACCCTAATCCTCTTTGGTTAGACGAAGACCTTACTCTAGCTAGCTGATACAAAAGACGCTTTGAAGATCTAGGGGAAAATTTGTTTGGGTCTGAGCTAGTCAAGCTCTAAAATGCTCAAGATCTCATAATTTGCAACGGTATAAAGAAGTGCCCCAATTCTAGCCAGATGACATGTATCCATGGGCTTGGTAGTAGCGTAGTAGACTATGTTATTTCTGATATCCATTTTACAACGAAATAATAATTTTGACATCTTAAACGACCACGAGCTTGACTCTGATCATAGACCCTTAATGGTAACTCTCAATTTTTTCATGCATAAATATCCTAGAGAAGATAATCCTTATAGCCAAAAGAGCTTAATCTTTGATAGAAATAAAAATGATATTTTTCTAAATTAATTAAAAATTAATTTTCTTCCTTTATCTAGTATAGACAACATAGAATACCTCTATCATAATTTTACTATAACCCTCTCATATTCTATTAACAAGTTCTCAATTGAAGTTTCAAGTAATAAAATAAATAGCAAAACCAACCCTTGGTATGATAAATATTGTAAAAGTGCAAGGAGAGAAATTAAGGAAGTTGTTGATGAGTCTCTTAAAATTGGCAAGAACAAAATATACAGAGCCCTAACTAAAAGGAAAAAAATGTAGTATATTCATAAAAGACAAGAATATCTCTTACACCTCTCTAAGGTAGCTCCTAAGAAATTCTGGAGGTATATTCTAACTAGAAAAAATAAATATAATAATAGAATTTCTTTACATGATTTGAATTCTTATCTTAAAAATATTTATGAATCTCCAAATGTCATAGACAACTTTGAAACCCTGCTCACAATGAAAGAATTTTTCTCATTATAAGGCATATATTTTGGGGTTAAGCAGCTCGCAAATGGAAAAGCTAAGGACATTGAACGTTACGAGGAAAAAATATTAAAAATTGGAGGTCGTGTCCTCATCCCCCATATCCACAAGCTTTTCAATCAAGTGGTCAAGTAAGGGTTCCCTAAACCATGGACTCAGAACCTCATTATTCCTATTTTTAAAAGTGGGGATACAAATAAACCCTCTAACTATCAGAAAATTATGATTATCCCTCTCTTAGCCAAGTTATGTGGTATCATTTTGGAAAATAAGATGATAATATGGCTTGAAAGTGAAGGTAAGTGAGCTAAAGTCCAAGCGGGTTTTAGAATGCAGCATTCAACAATGTACCACCTTGTTATTCTTAGGATCATTGTGGAGGAATTTTGTAATGATAAATCCAATCTCTTTTGTTCCTTTGTGGACTTTAGAAAGGCTTTCGATACGGTACCTAGAAATAACCTATGGAATAGATTAGAAGAGCTAAAGGTTTCTTTCGAGTTGAGAGCTGCCGCTATTAGGTTATACTAGAATGTAATTGCCAAGTTTAAGAGCAATGAGGGGTGATCGAAAGATATTAAGTGCAATATCGGAGTTAAACAAGGTTTCCCCATCTCCCCTACCCTATTTGGAATTTACATCGACAAGTTTGAACATTGTGTAGAGGAAGTAGGTTGTGCTGACATGATCTTAGCCGAAATACTCATCATCCTTCTTCTCTATGCTGACGATATTGTTCTTCTAACAAGGTGCCCATTTGATCTTGATAAGAAAATAATACTTCTTAAGGATTTCTTCTCTACCATGGGTATGACTGTTAACACTGACAAAAAAAAAGTTATGATTATCAAATCCAAAAATGACACTTACACTAATTTTGTGTATGACAATAGGAACTTGGAGGAAGTATCTTCTTACAAGTACCTAGGAATTGATATTCATCACAAGCTCAGTTGGAACTATAGCATGGAGAAAAGGATTAATGGAGGGTGGAAAGCTTAATTTGTTCTTGAAGATAACTGTAAAGTAGAAAACCTTGTGATGTGGGATAATAAGAAGCTCCTCTTTGAAACTTTAGTCACTCCTATTATATTGTATGGATGTGAGGTTTGGGGTTGCAGCATCTCTAGAGAATCCTGGAGAAAGATTGAGAAAATCCAGAAGCATTTTATAAAGTATAACCTCAGAATTAAAAGCAATACACCCTATCCTATTCTCCTTATAGAAGTGGGTGTTTCCTCTATCAAGGGCCTAGCTATGACTAGGCTCCTGTTGTACAAGCACAAAATCAATAACATGGGAGACCATAAACTTCCTAAGCTAGCTTTAAATTCCAGCCAAAACCACCTAAGGCTCAAACGAGGTTGCTATAAAGATACCAGGGCTTGGTTAAACCATTGGGAGATCGATGAAAATGTTGTCATTAGGGAATTTTGAGGTCTAAAATGGGTCTCCTAAGAAAATATATATAAAAAATAAACTTTATAAGAACCAATAGGATTCAAGATGATGATGTCAACCATGGGGGATGATTCACCATTTTTTAAGTATAAGGGTTAAAATATTAAAAAATAATAAAATGATAAAACTACTTTTTCAACACGTATTTTGAACATACCTCGCAAAGTTTTTACTCAAATTTTGAGCGGGAGTACTCGTTGGATGAAAAATTCTCCCTCATCCAAGGCTTCCATGCTGCATCTCTTCAATGGACACCGGGCACAGAAAAATGAGAAATAATTTAAAAAAACATTATTACAATCCATGTATTTCATTTTTCGTGTAGTAGGAATTATTGAAAGTATGCAACATGGGTACTCCTTGGATGAGGAATTAAATTTCTCCCGCTTGAAATTTGAGTAAAAACTTTGGGAGATAATTTGAAAATATGAGTTGAAAAAGTAGTTTTTTCATTTTTCCCTCTAAAATTTGATGATGTCATCAAATCTTATTTGATTTTTTCCACTATTATTTTATAATTTCCTTCGGAGGCCCATTTTAGACCTCAAAATTCCCCTAATGATCGACAAGGATTAATAACATTAAAAATATTGTTACTTCTACGTTTAAAGAGAAAATTTGGTGTGAGAAAGATTTAGAGGCTAAAAGAAAACTAAGATATTATATGGAGGTCATCAACCCTACTCTAGAAGATCAAAAGTATCTCTCTGTTTTAACTAGCTCAAAGAAAAAAATTAATATAGCCAAGATAAGAACACTCTCATGAGCTCCATAGTGAAACAGTTTGTTGGGCAGTTCCTAAAACACCATGGGTGGAAAGGATCTGACATCTTTGTGAGAATATAAACATTGAGTATGAAAATCACTTCCTCTTAGAGTGCCCTGCTTACACCCACATTAGATCTCAATTTCATAATCTTATAGTGAGCTCGAGACGCTTCTCTCCAAGCTTACAATTTTAAAACAAACTAAATAATTTGTTTCTTTAAGTTTAATAGACCAAAGTTTGGTCTAAGTAGGATGTTAACCATCATCATCATCATCATTAATAAGTAAATCCATATATTAAAGTAAATAAATAAATATATATATATATATATATATATATATATATATATATATATATATATATATATATATAGATATATATATATATATATATATATATATTTTATTTATTTATTTATTTTCTTCTATTTTTTAATTTTATTTATTTTTATTTTTGAATTTACAAAGTCCAAAATATAAATAAATAAATGTAAATAAGGAATTTCTTTTTACTTCTTTATTTATGCTTCATGTTTACTCTTTGAATTTGCAAAGTCCAATTTTATTTTTATTTTTAAATTTACAAAGTTCAAAATATAAATAAATAAATTTAAATAAGGAATTTCATTTTACTCCTTTATTTATTTGTGCTTTATGTTTACTCTTTGACTTTGCAAAGTCCAAAATGACACGTATTCGTGGATGAGATGGACGACAAGAAAATAACTTGGCCATTGAGAATTTAAAAGAAATAATGCTGACTCTAACTTCCTTTTTTTTCACTTATTTTAATAACTTCTTTCGACAAAAAAATTTGTTTGGGTCTGAGCTAGTTAAGCTCTACAGTGCTCAAGATCTCATAATTTGCAACAGTCTAAAGAAGTGGCCCAATTCGAGCCAGATGACATGTATCCATGGGCTTGGTAGCAGTGTAGTAGACTATGTTATTTCTGATATCCCTTTATACAATGAAATAATAAATTTTGACATCTTAAACAGCCACGAGCCTGACTCAGATCATAGACCTTTAATTGTAACTCTCAATTTTGTCATGCATAGAGATCCCATAGAAGATAATCCTTATAGCCAAAAGAACTTTATCTTTGATAGAAATAAAAACGATCTTTTTCTAAATTAATTAAAAATTAATTTGCTTCCTTTATCTATTATATAAAACATAGAATACCTCTATCATAATTTTACTACAACCCTCTCATGTTCTATTAACAAGTTCTCAATTGAAGTTTCAAGTAATAAAAGAAATAACAAAACCAACACTTGGTATGATAAAGATTGTAAAAGTGTGAGGAGAGAAATAAGGAAGTTGTTGATGAGTCTCTTAAAATTGGCAAGATACAAAGCCCTAACTAAAAGGGAAAAAATGCAGTATATTCATAAAAGACAAGAAAATCTCTTACACCTCTCTAAGGTAGCTCCTAAGAAATTATGGAGGCAGATTCTAAATAGAAAAACTAAATATAATAATAGAATTTCTTTACACGACTGCAATTCTTATCTTAAAAAGCTTTATGAAGCTCCAAATGTCATAGATAACTTTGAAACCCTACTCACAACGGAAGAATTTTTCTCATTAGAAGACATAGATTTTTGGGTTAAGCGCCTGACAAATGGAAAAGCTAAGAACATGAAGGTTACCAGGCGTAAATCTTAAAAATTGGAGGTCTTTTCCTCATCCCTCAAATACACAATCTTTTCAATCAAACGATCAAGCAAGGTTTCCCTAAACCATGGACTCAGAGCCTCATTATTCCTATTATTAAAAGTGGGGATACAAATAACCCCTCTAACTATCGGAAAATTATGATTAGCCCTCTCTTAGCCAAGTTATATGGTATTATTTTGGAAAATAATATGAGCATATGGTTTGAAAGTGAAGGTAAGCGAGCTAAAGGCCAAGCGGGTTTTAGAAGGAAACACTCAACAAGGGACCACCTCGTTACGCTTAGTATCATTATGGAGGAATTTCGTAATGATAAATCCAATCTCTTTTGTTTATTTGTGGAATTTAGAAAGGATTTCGATATGGTACCTAGAAATAACCTCGTCGCACATCTTGATAAGCAACTAAGACTTCTTATGAATTTATGCTCTACCATGGGTATGACTATTTACACTGACAAAACAAAAGCTATGATTATCAAATAGGACACTTATGTTAATTTTGTGTATGACAATAGGAACTTGGAGGAAGTGTCTTCTTACAAGTAACTAGGAATTAATATTCGTCACAAGCTCAACTGGAACTATAGCATTAATGGATGGTGGAAAGCTTATTTTGGTCTTCAAAATAACTATAAAGAAGCAAACCTTGTGATGTGGGATAAAAAGAAGCTCCTCTTTGAAACTTTAGTCACTCTTGTTATCTTGTATGGACGTGAGGTTTGGGGTTGTAACATCTCTAGGGAATCCTCGAGAAAGATTGAGAAAATCCAAAAGTGTTTTATAACGTATAACCTCATAATTAAAATAAATACACCCTATCCTATTCTCCTTATAGAAGTGGGTATTTCTCCTATCTAGAGCCTAGCTATGACTAGGCTCCTATTGTACAAGCACAAAATCAATAACATGGGAGACCATAGACTTCCTAAGCTAGCTTTAAATTCCAACCAAAACCACCTAAGGCTCAAATGAGGTTGGTATAAAGATACCAAGGTGTTAAACCATCGGGAAATCAATGAAAATGTTGCATTGCAAAATAGTTTGGTCTCAGTGGACGTTAACAATCATCATCATCAATAAGTAAATCCATAAATTAAAATATATATATATATATATTGAATGTAAAAAATTCAAATTAAATATTTAAAATATAAATTTAATTATTCTATTCTATTTTATTTTTATTTTTAAATTTACAAAATATAAAATATAAATAAATAAATTTAAATAAGGAATTTCTTTTTATTCTTTTATTTATGCTTTATGTTTACTCTTTGAATTTGTAAAGTCTAATTTTATTTTTATTTTTAAATTTACAAAGTTCAAAATATAAATAAATAAATTTAAATAAGAAATTTATTTTTACTCTTTTATTTATCTCTATACTTTTTGTTTACTCTTTGAATTTTCAAAGTCCAAAATGATATGTATTCATGGACCACATGGACGACAAGAAAATAACTTGTCCATTGAGAATTTAAAAGAAATAATGCCGACTCTAACCTTTTTTTTTTTTAACTTATTGAAATAACTTCTTTTTCCAAATAAATTCAGGCTTATTTAAAAGACCCTTTGAGTCCTATTCAATGTGGTAGACCTATCCAATGGTCCACATGCCAGGTCTAGCTTTTCTTTTCATTCACGTGGTCACCATACCTGATAACAAATTTTTTAGAGCTTTCTTTCGTCTAGGGATTTTCATGAGTCTGGGTTACGCAGGTCAGGGAAATTTTATGGTTTGAAGGCTATTACAGAGATCTAAAACATGGACATATTTGGTATCCTTATACTATTATGGTCATTGACATTAATTACCTTCTGTCATATTCTCTTTCGCATCAACACTCTGGCCATTGTTTCTCATCACCCGTGTCGGCAAGAATATTGCTCAGGCTACTTTTTTCCTGAGCTGTAGTCTTGTGACCTGGATTCTAGCAGTCTCTGCGATTCTCGCGAAGGGGTGGGGATGGAAGATGTATTGGCCCATTTTTTCCTTCACCTGTGGTCTGATATGTTGTCTTATATATGCCATATTTCACTATATCCCTCCTCTGCCTATCTCAGAGAGCCATCAGCTGTTCGATCATGATCTCAATTCCCTTCACCTCAAATTAGGGTTGTTCGGTCATGATCTCAATCCCTATAGGTCGATAAAAGTGTTGTTCGACCATATCAATCCTCATCTAATAGTACTCAAAGGGTTGTTCGATTATCTCAATCCCCGTTGCAGGTGCCCTAGAAATGCCAATGTGGATCCGTCTCACGTCGAAAGTCCGGTAATCGTGAAACCACTTTGCTTTCGATATATTATCTCTTATTTAAGTTAGCAGATCAGTTTTATTAGGTTTTTTTTACATAAAGCTCTTAGTAATGTATTTTTTTTCAGTTCTTTCTAGTTTGGAATGATTTCATTAAAGAGATTATTTCCTGAATTTTGTGCGGTTTTCTCATGTTTGTTTAGAAAACATTCTGGTCGGCATTAATTAAACCCGATAACATTGGTTATACGATTCTTAGCATAAGCATGTGTCTCCTGCTCTAGACTCTGACATTCTTTACATTCTTTGACATGCTCACTATGAGCTCGGGATGGCAGTGGTGGGTTTTGTCGAGTTTTCTAATGACGTGTCATACGATGGCACCTATGATATTTATGGTATACATTGATGACAACTCTCCTCAGTCCATGATCTCCCACACCCGTCGGGTCAAAGGGATCTTTGATTGTCTCAATCCCTCTCTGGTCAAAGGCGATGGGTTGTTCAATCATATCAATATCAATCCAACCAACGCTGAAGATGCCACCGTATTTCTTCTCACTTGACGGACCTAAGTCCTGTAGCCACCGAAAGTCCGGTAAGCATGAAATTTATACGTTAGCTAGTTTAGATATATTATCTTTGGATCTGGTGGAACTGTTTTATTATAATTATTATTTATTTAGTTAAAAGTATATCAAATGTTTTCAGTCTTTAACTGAATTCAGTACTAGGAATGCTATTTCCTTAATTTTGTGGGACGGGATCTTGTTATGTTTGTTTAGATAAGGTAAAGTACAAGAGTATTAATTGTACAAGAGTATAAGTCATTATGTTAAATATATCTCCCAATATTTGAAGGTAAAGTGTTTCTCTTTAAATCTAGCATAATTGATGAGGCTTGTGCCCAAAACATAGTTTATGAAGGTTATGAACAAGAAGAGAGGCCAACCAAGCACTTCAATGGAAGTTAAAGAAGTTCAATGGAGATTATAACCATTATACAATTGTGTGAGTGTAGAAAACATCGTTGTAACCATTAGAATATTGATGCTAACACCAAAAATAAGTGTAAGAAGCTACATCCAAAGTTAAGTTCAAAGAACCAAAATACTTCCAAGAGAATGAACAATTTATTATTCTTATAGAGACTTCAATTGACGAATACCCTTCTTGGCTACCATTCAAAATCTAGGCTTGCAATCTTCGACCCTAATTAAAAAACCCTAGTTGCAGCTTCTTGGAAAGTGTCACCTTTTAGAATAATGCCCTTGAGACAAGCATTACAATAATAAATTTATTTTTCCTTATTTACATGAACTATATAAAATCATATTTACACATCACTATGAACACTGAAACCTAGTTACACTTTTCAATGCTCCCTCTTAACTAGGGAGGTATTCATAATGGTACTTGGCCATTCTTAATCTAAATAATTCTTATAAAAAGATTCAGATTGGTAACCCATATGTTTAACATCATATAAACCAGTGTTGTCACATAGAAAGGCCTTGAATAACAAATCTATCTCTCCACAAGATCATAGAAAAATGTTGGCAATACCAATGATGTATACACACCCTCATCATTGTCTCTCTCGGAAAATACTCCAACTAGTTTCTCAGAGTGTGTTCCACCAGGACTATTTTTATCTTCGATTCCCAGTCCTCAAATAATATTTGTCCTCTATGACTAATCTTTGTCTTTGATTCCCTAACATATCCTCAAAGAGCATAAGATGCGAGATTGGGTACATTCCTTTTATAGGGATGGGTACATTCCTTCAGTGGAATGGGTATGCCCTCCCTAAATTGAGAGGGACATAGCATTGAATCTCATCCATGGTATTATTTTTCTGAGGACTAAACTTTCCAAATTTTCCCTTTCTTTTTGTCATTGTAGCATATGCTTGATTATTCTCTCTTGATCCAAGATCATATTTTTCCTTCAGCACGGATTCTTCAATCTTTCACAGTGACCATAATTCATGGAATTGAGAAGCTTCTATATTCCCATAAATACTTGAAGTAAAGTTACCCCACTCCTCAGATAGTGCATTTAGTACTATTGTAGTCATTTATCTATCAGACATGACTTTTCCTAGGTCTTGAAGTTGATCCCTAATCTCATATATCCTCATAAAGTATCAGGTTATTCCTTCTTTTGATATCTTTAACTTGTAGATTTATTTCCTTAATGATATAACTTCTCGTGTAGTTCTTACGAAATACAACCCTACTATTTTTTCATATATTTATTTCGAAGTTTCAAGTTTTGATACATATGGAATGGGGGGATCCTTGATGGATTCAATGAGAATCCTTTGAGCCCTAACTTCCCCCTTCATAAACTTTGCAAGTTCTTGAGAATATTATTTTGTTGGTTTGTTGATAGATCCTTTGACATGATCCATGACCTAATTTTCAATGAGATTTATAGATTCCCTCTTCTTTAATGCAAGATAGTTTGAAGGGCAACCAATTTGTTTTTTTCCTTGCAAAAAGACATTTTGAAAGATTCAGATATGGACATATACTTACTTGTTAAGAAGGTTATTCCACTTGCTTCTTCGTTGAATTTGACGATAATATAGATAATAAGAAACTTCTTCTTGATGAAGATAGTTCTCTTGAAAAACGATATTTGACCCCACAAAGAGGCAGATCACTTTAGATTGATGGTGATGTATTTTTTGATGGTGATCAATGAAGATTTATTGATGGTTTCCTTCAGGTGGAAGAACTTTCTTCAACGAGAGGGAAATTTCCATATAAAATTTTGAGGATGATGACAATTCCCTTTGATCTAGCATTATTTGGATAATTAGCCTTCAAGATACTTCGACTCCTTTGGTGATGATTGAGTGTAGATCCAAAAAATGCTTCTAGGGTTTTGAATTTCTCCAATATGATGATGTGATCCTTGAAGTGATTCTCTTGGATGTATAGACTTCAAGCTACCATTATTTTTATATATCTTCAACTTGATGAGGGTCTTTGTGGTATTTTGATGATGGCTAGAGGATCCGAAGGCTTTTTCTGGTGTAGACTTATTCTTAGATCTAGGGTTTGATACTTCATTGTAGATCTTTAATTTACTTTGATATTATCGATTTTCTTTTTTGTGTTTCTCAAGCTTTGATCCTTGAGTGTCCCTTGATAAACATCCCTTCCTTGAATTTTTCACCTTAGCTCTGATACCATGTTGAGAAATCTAGGGAATTAATATTAGGTGATTTCTCTTTGTTGACTGCCATCAACATGGAGACTTGAACTCATATACAATATTCCAACACATTGATGGAGAATCTATTCTCTATGGATCTATGAACTACCACCCGATGAAGCCCACCATGATCAACGACACTCACCCAACTCTAATTGGAATATCCAACTACCATTGGATGAGAAATTGTTCCTTTCGGTGAAGCTTCATTATCACTGCTCCTCTCTCATGAAGTGAATTATCCTCTACCACTATACACACCTAGTTATACTGATTACATAAAGACATAATCAAGGCCTACATGACAACTCATGTAGTGTGCCATGAACCATATCTATCACATGTAGATCTGTATGATCAACATATACTAGCATCCTCTACATGTAGCAGCACGAACCAAAATATTGCAATATAAAAAAACAATCATGACATGTGCATCAATTCATATGCCAACTCCTCCAAGACCATCACGCGACCATCAAGCTCCATCAATGTGATCATTTGATCAACATCAATGCCAACAAAATCATCCCAATGTCAATTCAGCTAGCAACATCATGACCATGTTGACATCAATTACAATACTACAATGCCAACAAACTCTCCCTTTAGCATTGATGTCAACCTCAAAAACATGTGAGGTTGATCTCCACTAAAACTACAATTATGAAGCCGATATCTATCCCTCCAAATTCTCTCCCCCTTTGACATAAATGGAAAAGGGTCATCTCCATTCGAATAGAAAGCAAGAATTGAAGCACAAAGACTAGAGTAGTACATCTCTAAATGGTTGAAATATAATTCATCAAATATCATCCATGCCTCTGTATAATCAACAAGCAACATATATACCAATCATCATCTAGAGATGTACTACTCTAGTATTTAAAAAACAAAAAGGTGGATATAATAAATTTATCAATTGATGGATAGAAGTATAATAGTGTGCACAGAGAATGAAGTAGATACACGATAAAGAGTGATCTTCAAAAACTTAGAACCTGCATCAAATGTGGAGGAAAAGGGTTAGTCATAGCTATCCTTCAAGTAAAAATTGAAAGAATATAGCTCAATATTCCACAATTCATTTAATAGAAAAAGTTCATAGGTAATCAAAAAAGAGTAGCACGATGGATGTATATTTGGCACAATAATTATTTTAGATCCTAAATGTTAGAAGAGTCAAATTTTATTTTTGGAAATTCAGGCCTAAAAAATTGTTGAAATGGCTAATAGAATTAGGAAAATATTTTGTATTACAGAAAGCTAAATCTCAAGACCAAAGGATCTAGATTTTTTTTGAAATCAAGGCCAAATATTTTCAAGAATAGTGAAAGAACCCTAATAAATTGTAACTACCAATTTTTAAGATTTAGTTCTTTCAATTTGTATTAGTATGTAAACCTTCTAAGTTATTGTGTCTTTTTTAATACCCAAAGAAATTTTAGTCTATGTATTTGGGACCACAACTATATAAATAAAGCTTTAAAGATAGAAATTTTATATTACTTCTCGTATTGTAAATATGTTTTTATTGATTTGATGAATGTATAAGGTTCCATGAATGATACTTGAAATATCTAAGATTACTTTATATTATCATTACAATCACTTAGGTATACTTGTGTCTTTGCTCAAACACATTTTTTACTACTGAACTCTTTATGTCCAATATGTGTTCATTCTTAACACGAATTGTAAATTTGTTTGTATTAACATATTCATCTCGTTATTTTTGTTCCTTGTATTTATCTTTACAACAAGCGTGTAATCCTTTTTGTTCTTAAATTAACCTAAGTGTTTAGTTATTAAAAAATTGAGATTTTAGATTAGGGAATTATGAGTTATATTATTGTCTTGGCATAGTTTCCTAGCCAATACATCTCAAGGAACAACATGTTGATTTGGTGTTGAATTGGTAGCCTACATGGTAGTTTAGGGAATGTAGTGTTCAGAGGCTCACAAACATGTGGACATGTCTAAAAAAAAATCATATGTGTGTGCGCCCACATTCCTATACACCCCATAGCCACTTTTTTTACCATCAAATTTATGTGATCCCCTTTTATAATATCATAATTTTGAGCAATGAGATGACTTCAAATCCATCTGTATTTAGGTTTATTTATCTAAGGCTCCTTCGAGTCCAATGATCTTCAGCAAATTCAACATCTTTCTTGCTTCAATATTGCATAAGAAATTAGGCATAGATAAGTGAAGGTACAAATTGGGCAACATTTTAAGTGTGAAAAATATTCACATTATCAAACCTTGCTACTTTGTTGACAAATATACTTACTCATATGAAGCATAGATTTGACCTAGGGGCATCTAAGCTGTCAAATTGACTCGGGTATCTTGCGCGGCATAAGCCACACCAACCCTAAACATGGCTGGATTTTTTCACACCGAGTTTTGAACCGGTGACCCATCAAAAAACCATATAATTTTCAAAATAATTAAACACAAATTAAAATAATAATAATAATAATAACACATACTTAATAAATAAAAAATAAGTAAATAATTTGCAAATATCACACTAAATTAAAAATATAATAATATATTTTAAAAATACAAACATTTAATATATCGAAATTAAAATTACAAAATCACAACTGTTATAATAAATATAATAAATATGATAAAAAATAATAATCACATCTATAAACATAAATAAATATTTGTAATACAAACTTATAAAGAAAACCCTAAACATAGGCCACACCAACCCTAAACATGGCTGGATTTTTTCACATCGAGTTTTGAACCAATGACCCATCATAAAACCATATAATTTTTAACAAGTTAAACACAAATTAAAAAAATAATAATAATAACACATACTTAATAAATAAAAAATAAGTAAATAATTTTCAAACATCACAATAAATTAAAAATATAATAATATATTTTCAAAATACAAATATTTAATACATTAAAATTAAAATTACAAAATCACAAATGTTATAATAAATATAATAAACATCATAAAAATTAATAATCACATCTAGACACATAAATAAAATATTTGTAATACAAACTTAGAAAGCAAACCCACTTTTCACCATGATTTTCATCTCTAAAATATCACAATTTCAGCTCAACTAAAGTTATAACATTATAAATGCTTCGAAAGAGTTCGTACTCTTAAGTACTTCTCTATATTCTTTCTTGACACCTTAATTTAACATTGTAAATGCATTTCAGTACCTTTTTACAATTGAAAAGAAGATAAATACCTTTTATCTCATTTTAATCTCAAAAATCATTAATTAGTTATTCTCTCATATGCATGATAAATTCAATTCGACCATAATTCATAATCCAACTTACAACCAATGTGCAACCTATCACTAACTGTTGTCAGGAATAGACTACCAGCCCAAAAGTCCCATAAACAAACGAGAGTTACGACATCGATATCGAAGCATAAGCACTTGTAGACTCATGAACACATGGATTTAAAAAAAAGCATTCAACACTTATTCAACTCCTTAACTGTCTTATATTCTCGTGGCAAATCGGTGGATTAAAAAATACTTTCAACACTTATTCAACTCCTTAACTGTCTTATATTCTCGTGGCAAATCGGTGCCGGAAGCATTGCTAAAATCATTCTTGAATCCTACATTCGATGCATTCTGGAATCCATTGTGCCCTCCTGAGATCGGGTGTCCAGACCAAACTGGCCTTAAGCCTCGTGGAGGGAATGCGATGCAGTGCCTTCAACTCCATCCCAAACACAAACATAATGCAATCACTGATCGAATGCCACCATTATCTTGGGCACGCCCTGCGGGTGGAACTGAATGCCCTCCGCCTTCTTTCTCCATTTGTATACGGTGCTGAAAATGCATCTGCTTTCAAGTAAGTCTACCAGCGGTTGAAGAGGCTTGAAGTTGAAAAAACCCCACCACTTCTCGGCCAGAGCATTGCAGACGAACGCGTGGTGGTCTTGCAGATTACGTTGCAGGTTTTACACACCCTATACCATACTGGTCGCAATGCATCGCCTGTGATTTAAATCCAACATGCATTTGAATAATATGAATGAATGAAACAGACTGAATGCCATAAAATTTGTTATATTTGCAGCGAATGAATTTGGGATCAGAAATGCATATATATTTCGTGTGAATGCAAATAAATTCAAATTTAAAATTGATCTACTATGCCGCGCCCACACAATGAGTTCAAATTTAAAATTGACGGACTGTATCCGCCCACAATGATTTAATTTCCGCGTGCGTCTGTTTGTTGTCAGACTTTGGGAACTATCCACTCCACTCACCACAGATATAAAAAGAGTCTTCAATAAGAGCTAAATAATCTATAGTGCGAGTTTTAAAGGCTTTTAAAATCTAGTTTTTTCTAGATAAAAAAGTTAGGGTTTCAACTACCCCGCCGTTCACTCCAACTCCACTCTTCCAATCATTCTATTGTTATACACATAATTACACAAATTGTTTCTCAGGAGTGAGTGACTCGAGTGAATGTTTATTGCTTTTAATGTTCACGCAAACTCTCAAATGTTTTCATTTGATGAAATTGTGTTTTCTTGCCTGAATTAAATATATATTAAATTTTTGTATTTATTTGTATAGCTTTTTCCATTATCATTTATATTCTCATTATAAATATTAGATATTTTTACAATGCAACTATGATATTATACAAATAACATATATTACTTTTCTTATACATAACTCAGCTCTTTCTTAACATTGAATTTTTTTTCGTACTTTGCAAATATATATTTCTCTTTTGTATTAAACTTTGGTGTAAATTAAACAAAATTTTTAATCATGAGAAACTACTAAATTGATAAATTTGTAATACATGGTCTTACCTACAATTTTAATATTGTGTTACATAGATTGTTTTATTTGTTTTTTTAGATAATCGATACTAATACTTCAGTTACATTAGTACTTGAGCTACTTAGGTTGTTTTGTTATTTTAGATAATTAGTACTTAGTGTTACATAGGTTGTTCTGTTATTTTAGATAATTAATAGAAGGAGTGAGACATTCAATTAAATGCTTGAAAATTTATCTCATTATTATTCTTTTTCTTCATTCAAACAAACATTTTAGATAGTAAAACAGTGTGACATGTTGAGATTTGTCTTTGTTGTATATTGAAATTTGTATTTGTTGTATTTGTAATATTTGAAATTTGTATATGTATTTATTAAGTGTAATATTATTAAAACATTATTAAAGTTATGTCAAATTTTCAAATTGAAATAATCTTTTAAAAATTATGTCCTAAAAAGATATAATTTTAAATCAAATAGTTATTTACTATAAGTTTTACTCTGCAATTTATAGCTATCCAATGACTTAATTGTAATTTGTCAATTCAATAAAAAAATTAAAAGATGATGACAAAATTACACACACAAATATAAAAATTTTACACACAAAAGTTAAAGTTTTTCATAAATAACCCGAAAAACATGGGAAAAATCCAAGATTGTAAGAAATATTTTTATTCAATTAATGAACATGAAAAGCAAGAACCATGAAAAGATAAACAAGTAATCTGCAACTCAAACTACCATGTGCCTTCGTTGTGTTGCTATGTACTCTTTCAAGAATTTACATGTGGCTAAGAATAATGCAATGCCTCCAAGTAGTCTGGTATGGACTCAACTCCAAACATGTCGACATTTGGAAATTAATCATCTACTTACCCCCTGTTTTGCCTAATTCTAACTAGGAAAGATAATTAGGTCCCACTTTCATCCTTTGTAGTTTGACAATTCTTTCGAATGTGAACTCCTGGGAAAAAAATCCATCTATAAATCCTTCCTTCGAGTACAAGCTTGTTCACGAAGTACTTTAGTGTAGAATGATAAGTAAAAAAATTGAACGAGTCCCCTAGGAGATAGTGCTAAAACTTTTGTAGCGAGTACACCATCACAAGTGCTTCGCGCTCAGTTGTGGTATAATTCCTTTCCGCTGTGGATAATTTTTTTCTAGCAAAGTAGATAGAGTGATCAAGATTTCCATCCCTAGGTTGAGCCAAAAAAACTCCCAAGGAAATTCCTGATGCGTCAATATGGACATGAAATTGCATGTTCCAATCAGGATCTATCAGGATTAGTGCACTTCCTAGTTTTTCCTTCAGCACATTGAAAGCACTTCACATTCATTGGACCATGCAAACCTTCAAGATTTCTTCAATATCTTCTCTATTGGCGCAGTGATCGATGCATAGTTGCGAATGAACCTACGGTAATATCCAATGTGGCCAAGGGTGGATCTCAGCTGCTTAGCACTCATCGACGGAGGCATATTCAAGATTACTGCGACTTTAGTAGGACATACACAAACTCTCTCTTTATAGATTATATGGCCCATAAGTGTTCTGAAAGGGATGACGAATATGTTCTTCTTCAAGTTTAAAGAGATCTGCAACTATCTACAATGGTCAAACATCACTCATGGAAAAATGGAATGTCTTTTTTAGAAAATTTTAGACAGTCCAATCATCCATGTAAACCTCCATAATTTTGTGAATATAATCCCAGAAGGTAGCGATAACAATTCTTGAGAACATTGCCTGTGCATTCACGAGTCCAAAGGGAATGACGTGGTAAGCATAAGATCCCAATCGGTTGTGAATGTGGTTTTCTTCTTATCCTCTTCTGCAATACGGACTTGGTGGTAACCAGAGAATCGATATATAAAGGAGTAAGAATCATTTCTGACCAAATTTTCTAGAGCCTCATTGCTAAAAGGGGTGGGGGAAGGGTCATGAACACAGGAATTGTTCAGAATCCGGTGGTCTACACAAACTTGTATTTATTCAGAGCCTTTGTTTTTTCTTTTTTTTCTTTTTTTCTGTACAACAATTGGAATGACCCACTCAACCTCATCAACTAGGAAGATAAGCCATGTTTTCGACATTCTTTCTATTTCCCTCTTCACCTTCTCTTTGACTCTCGGGTTCAGTCTATACGGTCGATGTTTCACTATATTTGGATCAGGTCTAAGCAAAATCTTCAACTCCCCTAGCTCCCCCTTAATCCCCTTAAGCTTTGCAATAGATAAGGGACCAGTTCTTCTTTTTCTCTTAGGAGATCGAAGATTTCCTTAGTACTATGCTTATCCCAATAGTCCCCAATCAAAGCTAATTTTTTCTTCTCAACAGTGCCAATATTATGTTTTTGCAGCTTCATATGTAGTAGTTGTGACCAGTGGTGACAAGTCCATCTTCAATGGTCCCTCTCCCCTTCAAATTCCTTAAATGTTAAATGCCTAAACTCCTCTAAATCATCTCCATCAAGCTCTAGGTCTATCTTCCTGCCAGCCACGACTTCATGGAATCCATATTCATATATATGATCAAAGGTGTTATGTTTTACGCATCCCTCAGTCAACTCTCCTACCAAGAGAAAAATCCTTTTGACGGCTTGTAAATCATTTTTTATTCTCTCTTCATCATCGATGAAGGAAAAATCGCAAACGAATTGAGCTGCGACATGGTCCCACTCATCGATATGTCTTCTTATTTATTCCTTTACGTACCATGCCTTCAGAAATGTTTCCAAGGTGTGGACAAAGTTGTGCACCCACAAGATCTCTGGAAGTCCTTCACTAATACATCTAGACTTACAATCTTATAGGTGTTGTTGAGGGTCGGTGCTCCCCCAATACTTAACAAATTTTGTAGGGTAGTCCTTTGAATACCCATATCTGGCCACCAATGTTGTCTTAACCTCCTCTCATTCTCTGAGATAGTTGCGGTGAGATCCCCACCAAATTGTTGGCATCGCATGTAAGGTGACGTCTAGTAAGGGTACCTTGTGTATTTCAAAGATGGTTGCTTCAACTTCATTAATAAAATAAGTAACATAACCCATACCATTCAAAATAGGAAACTTTCATACCTCAATACCAACCCATTTCCGCCATGCTGCTAATCATCCTATGCAACCTCAGATCTGACTTCATAGCTATGAACAATCCTCCAGTTGATCGATCCTCATTTTGTGGGGTTAATATATTATTTCCTTCTTCCTTCTGTCAACCTGTATAACTATTCTAGCAAATCAGGTTCTTCTCTCTCATCATATGGCTTTGTGAACCTTGGTCGTTGATATGGATCTAGGGGCTAGATCACCCTAACTGCCTCAACCTCAAAGGTCATTGTCTCCTTCTTCAAATTAATTACAACATAATTTTCAAAGGCCCAGTCTATTCCTGGCAATTCTGGATAGGGGTCCTTGTCTCCCATAATATCTATTACTTCAAAGTCAGCGTAAGTCTTTACCCCTACTATGTCGACCTCTACATCCTCCAGTCATCCCACGGGGAGGATACAATATTGCTTTGCCATGCATAACTGGATTAGAGAGAATGCAAACTTAGCCCTTTTCAAGGCTTCCCAAGTTTTCCTTGGTAGGATATTCACATTTGAGCCTAGGTCTAGCATTGTATCTTTAATCTGGAATACTGCAATATATGCATCAATCTGAAACTCCCTCCCAGTTTTCTTTGTGTTCGTTCGCATCCGTCTAAAGTGTTTTTCAGTTAGATTAGTGGAAACGTGCCCTTCTTTGTCCATGTCACATACCTCAACCCTCAAAAAACAAAATTTCTAATTGGTGTTCAAATTTCATTCTTATCTTAATCATGGTGGTATTCCCACATAGACACCTTTTTAACTTCCAAGCTCTATACTATTTTTTTTCCCAAGTTACTACTTACTGTACTTTGATAATTTTTATTTTAAAATTTTCTTTGCTCCCATGTAATAATCTCCAAGCCACCTAACCTTGGCTATAACCACATATAGATGGTAATGATTTCCATACCAATTGAATCTAATGATATGCCATTCTACACTCCTTATATCTGGGCAACATAACTTTATCCCCTTAATGAAGTTCATTTTATAAGCTATATTATTTCAATTTTTTTGTGTTAATAACAATACACTCCGATTTAATAATCAACTCGTAGGTATTGTATACCATTATAATTATGATTACCCTACCCATCGTAAGATGGTAGATTTTAAGTTATACATGGGCTTCGTTCTAAGTATTGGTACCCAAACATGTGGCATCGATTTTCATGGATAAATGAAATCCCTTTACTTGAGTATTACCCGATCCTCATTGTACTTAACCGTATTGAAATTGTGATATTTTCGTGGTTAAATGATTTTAGTAGATATTACGTCTAACATATATGAATGCTATGTTCTATGCCAGTACCTTGATAGGTAATCCCCTACTCTAAGCGACACCTCGAGCCGGTGAAATTGATAGATTATATAGTTTTATATGATTTTAGGTGATGGTTCTGACTTCATTTTAAACGCGTCTCTCCGCATTTGTACACTCGGTTTGCAATGGTATTAAATTGTTGTCCTTTCACTGGAAATTTCATCGATCTATGGGAGGAACGTCGGATCGCTGACACATGGACAATACAATTTACTTAGGGTTTATGGGTTTTGTGAACTATAACTATTGACGTTCTTTACCTTCTTTCATTTCTTTGGTCTTCTTTTCTCCTGCTACGCTCGTTCTCTGGTTCTGTTCATGATAATACTACATGACCTCTGGCATACCATGGAAGCATATGGCTTATCCAAACGTTATTCCCACGGCGTGACGAGGTAACTTACCTTGGCTTAGTCTCGATGTTTAAATTGTATAAAATCTTGCTGTGTGATTTCAGAACTTGCATTTCTCCCTTCGTTCTTATTTACAGTGTCTCTTTTAAATTATCTATTGACGTCGCTTTGAATTTTTTTTTAAACTAGAAGTCCATATCCAAAAATCACGCCTGTAGCATGGCTTACGATAAGTTTAGAAGCAGAATAGTCTAACGTCTGCCATGAATTCAATTGGGGTTTCCTTAGGAATCCTCTGTCGATTCAGGTAAAGATTTTTTTCCAATCGTTTTATATCCTATTTGATTTCTTAACTACGTGTTTCGTTTTTCCATTTTGTTTATATTCAACAATGTCGTCTATCTCGGCGACATCAGTACGCTAGTTTATTTTCACCTACTTGTCTCAATGGCCTTCCACTGATCTAAAGCAGATGAAGTTATTAGTTGGTTTGGAAAAATTTTACTTTGGCTATGCTGAACGATGCATGATTTCCTCTTTCTAGCATCGACGACCGTAATCCTTTCACGCTCGTTCACAAGTGAGTAGATGCCACTGTATACAAATTTCTTCTGATTGTTATAGGTTTTCCCGGTGCTTATCGCGTTGCTATTGTTTTTTTCTTAGGGTTGTCCGACCTTCACCTTTGTTTGGCAAGGTACGCGATTTATCCATGTTAATACTCTCTATGCGGTTGTCTGGCAAGGCCTGATTTTAGTTTGGATTTTAACTTCTGCACTATGTTTATACACAGGTTGATTTCTTTCCATGAGTTCCCCATTGCCGTCTTAAGCTGACAGTAAAATCCACTTTGGGGTTTTTCTTTTCATATAGAAATTTATTTAGGGTTTTATCCCTAATCTTTTCAGACATATTTTATAACACTTCTGTTATATGTATAAATTGGAAGATCCAAGTAATTATGTCTCGAACTGTAGTTTTTGAAATGAGTTTGTCTCACTAACTTCTCTTTTCTGTACCCTCACATAATATTTATATAATTATTTGTTAGCAGTCACCATTCCCATATTTAATTTAAGTAGTTAATTCGTCTATGTGATATGGATGTCGACAATCTCCACTAATGCTTCTTATTATATATTGTTCAACTAGAATGGTGTAACAATTTACTTAGGGATTTATTTCTCATGCAGAAAGATAATATCTTCTGCTATGCTCGCACTGTTCTCACTCACATTCTGCTATATAATTTCTTGGGTTTATTTTGCCATAATTTTGTATAATTTTAGGCTTGTGGTGGCAGACAGAAATTAGGACTTATGCTTAACCCAAAAGCTTTCTTTCTAATTCTGTTCAACAATTGTTTGCATCTATTTTCAGGACTTATAACAAGATCTGTATATTTACATCAGTATTGAAATTCGGCATAGTATGTCTATTTGGTTCAATACTTGTCGTGGTTGCGATTCTACGTAGTATGATAACTATGTTGGTTTTTCTAGATTTACAATACCACTGAGGAAATTCCATTAAAGTTTTCAATATAAAATTTTCGCCAATAATGAATTGTACAGTGTAACATTCTTTCTAGATTACTATGTTAGTTCTACCGAACTAAAATCTATGTGGAATACCATTTATAATTCTTAATAAGCAAAGCAAGCATTTCCTAGTTATTGAGATAACATTTTCTGTGCATATGTATATACAGTTCAATTAACATTTCAGCTTGCAGATTTATACTATCTATCCCTTCATGTTCATATAACTGTACAATTTATTTACATTATTCTTGCTATTTAGTAATTCTAATGTACTGTAGTCCTCTATGCTTGCACCTGTAAAAAAAATTTATTTTCATAGCACATAACCTTATGAGATTATATCATTGCCTAAATGAACATATTTGAAATATGTCTATTTTCAATTATATCTGCTACCTATAAAGGTGCCCTTCTCTCTTTTCATACATGCAACAGTTATTTTTCTTAGTTCAGAAGCAGGTTAAAGTTAAACAACTAAATCATATGTTGGTAAAATGTATCCTCAGATTTAAACCAGTATTGGTTTAGAAACTCTGATGGATTCTCCCCACAGATCTTATTCCTACAATTGTACAGAGTTGAGAGGATTAATTTCTTCTAACCAGTTCTATCAAATGTAAGGAATAACAACTTCAGGACTTTAATCTAACTAACATCTACAGCAGTTGCGCAACAGCAAGTATTTTAACCATTGATAAAAGTTATGAACATACCCCTTCTGCAAATGACTAACCTCCCAACCTTAGAGTTCCTCTGTCTCCAGAACTCACCCCCGAGCTGAGATCATCTCCTAGAACAGACCAACCTCAATCTATTCTGGAGTAGCTTATTTAAGCTCATGCTCCCCAAAGCCTATTTCTAATTCTGCGTCCAGAATTACAGGATGCTTTTCTTCCTGTTTGCCTAGGTTTCCTTTATTTAGGGACTTTTAAAGTTGTGTTCTGCTTTTCCATCTTTTTACCTCTTCCCAAATACTCTCCGCCTCATTGGGGAAAATCTAGATTTTTCCTCAAAAATCTAAATTAGAAATAAATTCTTTCAAGGATTTTTGAAATATTTTTGGGGAAAGTCTTAGCCTCTTTCCATACCTCATGGATTTGGCAAGTGATCTCAAAATTCTCATTTGGTCAATATGCACAGAATTATTTTATTTATTTTTCATAATTAAATAATTAATTACATCCACACAATACTTATCCATTGGGGTCCACTCCCCTTTGGATTGAAGTTCAAATGTCTAACTTGAAAGAAAAACATAAAACTAGGGGTGTTACATATTCCCCCTCTAAAAACAAACACCGTCCTCGATGTTGACAACTAACTACTAGAGTTCATTTTGCAAATAGATATGGATATTTTTCCATCATCTCAGCTTCTCTTTCCCATGTAGCTTCTTCAGCAGTAAAGTGCTTCCACTGCACCTTTACTCTTGCTACTGTTCGGTTCCTCAATTTAATTTCTTCTCGCTCCAATATTTGAAGCGGCTCTGGAAGGAACTCCGCTTCTGGTTCCACCTGTATCACATTCCAATCCACAATGTGAGAAGTGTCATGTATATATATTTTTAATAACGAAACATGAAACACATCATGAACTTTAACATGGGGTGGTAGGGCCAGTTTATAAGCCACTGGTCCCACCCTTTCTAACACCTCAAAAGGTCCACAGTATCTAGGAGCCAATTTTGCACAACTTCCAGCATAAAGTGTGCTCTTTTTGGGTTTAATACGCAGGTACACATGATCACCCACTTTGAACTCTCGATGCACCCTCTTTTTATCAGCATAGTTTTTCTGTTGATCTCGTGCTGTCTTGATGTTTCTTTGTATTTGTTTGACAATCCTTTCCATTTCTTGTAAAGTATCTAGCCCTAACACTAGCTTATCTTTAGGTTGGATCCAACTTAAAGGGGTACGACACTTCCTTCCATAGAGTGCTTCAAATGGACTCATTTTGATGGAGGATTGATAGTTGTTGTTCTAGGAAAATTCAACTAAATGCAAGTAGTCTTCCCACCTTGATGGCCTATCCATCACATACATTCTCAGTATATCCTCCAAAATCTGATTTGTTCTCTTGGTTTTCCCGTCTGTCTAAGGGTGATAGGAAGTACTAAAATTCAGTTTAGTACACATGCCCCCAAACAGACCTTTCCAAAACGCTGCTGTGAACTTAGCATCTCTATCTGAAACAATCATCTTTGGGACTCCGTGTAGCCTTATTATTTCTTTTAGGAACACATTTGCTACTTGGGTTGTCCCAAAAGTAGATTTTACAGGTATGAAGTGTGCAACCTTTGTTAAAGTTTCTACCACTACCATTACTAAGTCATGCTGGTACTTTGGTCTGGGTAACCCGGTTATGAAATCTATAGAAGCAATGTCCCATTTCCATTCTGCAATTGGCAAGGGATTTAGAAGACCAGCTGGATGTTGATGCTCAACTTTAACTAGTTGAAACTCCATGCATCTAGCTAAATACTCTGCTACATATTTTTTCATTCCTGGCCAAAACAATTTATTTTTCAAAGCTGTTAGCATTTTCTGATATCCAGGATGTCCTGAATATGGTTGTTTATGATATTCATATAGGATCTCTTTTTTCAAGGACTCTACGTTGGGGATATACAATTTGTTTTTATAGCAGATTAGCCCTTTTTGGTTTTGGGTGTACTCAGCCATTTCCTTTTGCTGCATTTTTAATTGCAGACTTTCATAATTGGGATCTTGATCTGCTACCCTTTTAACTAGTTTTTCTAAATCAATACTAGCACTACCCCCAATGCTACTTATGTTTTGGAAAGCATTTCTGCTTAGCGCATCAGTAATTTTGTTTTCTTTCCCTTTGATATGTTTTATCTCCACATCAAATTCACTCAAAAAAGACAGCCATCTGGCTTGTCGGGCATTCAAATCTATTTGAGAGAAGAAATATTTGAGGCTAATATGATCTGTCGTCAATGTAAATTTTTTCCCAAGAATATAGTGTCGCCACATTTTCAAGGCATGAATTACAGCAGCCAATTCCAGATCATATACACTGTAATTCTGTTCATGTTTCTTAAGTTTCCTAGATTCATATGCAATAACAGAATTTTCCTACAACAATACTCCTCCCAATCCCTCTTTACATGCATCAGTACACACAAAAAACTCTTTGTCAAGATCTGCAATCTTCAGTATAGGGGCTGTAGTGAGTTTTAATTTTAGTTGTTCAAAACTATTTTGGTATTTTTCAGTCCACTCAAATTTGATACCTTTTCTCTGTAGTGAAGTTATGGGATATGTTATTGCAGAAAATCTTTCCACAAATCTTCGATAATAACCTACAATTCCCATAAATGATCTCACTGCTGAAACATCAGTTGGCACCGGCCATTCTCTAATAGCCTTTATTTTCTCAGGGTCGACCGCCAATCCTTGTTCAGAAATAATATGCCCCAAGTATTGAATCTTGTCTTTATAAAATTCACATTTAGTGAATTTGGCATATAACTGGTTTTCCTTCAAAGTCTGCAAAACTATTCTTAAGTGTTCTTGGTGCTCGTCCTCACATTTTGAATAAACCAGAATATCGTCTATGAACACTAGTACGAATTTATCTAAGTACTTGTTCAAAACGCTATTCATTAAGCACATAAAAGTGGCAGGGGAATTTTTCAAACCAAAAGGTAGGACTACAAATTCGTAGTGACCATACGTGGTTCGAAAATTTGTTTTACTAATGTCTTCCTCCTTAATTCTGAGTTGGTGATAACCAGTCCTCAGATCAATCTTAGAAAATATAGAAACCCCTCTTACTTGATCAAAAAGGTCATCAATTCGGGGAAATGGGTATCTATTTTTGATTGTCAACTTATTTAGTCGACGATAGTCATTGCACATTCTAAAGGTTCCACCCTTCTTTTTCACGAACAGCACTGGTGCTCCCCAAGGAGACACACTCGGTCTGATATAACTGTTATCCAACAATTCCTGCAATTGCGTTTTCAACTCCATGAGTTCAGGGGGGCTCATCTGATAAGGGGCTCTGGAAAAGGGTGTTGCTCCAGGCACCAAATCGATGGAAAAATCAATCTCTCTTTTGGGGGGAAGATGAGGAATCTCATCTGGAAAAACTTCCTTAAACTCTCTTACCACTGGCAAAGTGTCCAGTAGGTTTTCTTCAGGTTTTTGTCCTAATTCTTCAACATGTACAGCATATAATTGATATCCCTTCCTAGCTATTCTTTTTAATTGCAGAGCTGATATTTGTCTTACAGAAATTGGTTTTGGTTTTCCTTCGAGTATAAAGGGTCTCCCTTCCTCATCTATGCAATGCAGAGTTTTATCCCAACAGTTCATCATAGCCTTTCTCTTTTCTAACCAGTCCATTCCTATCAGCAAATCATAGGAGCCTAATGGAAAAATGTTTAAATTTACTTCTGTCTGAAAATCATTTAATTTAATTATTGTTTGAGGTAACTTATGAGTTACTTTTCTCTTGGTGCCAGTGGCTAACTAGACCAACCAAGACTGCTGAAATTTTTCAGTTTTGAGATTGATTTTCTCTACAACTTGCAGACTAATGTAACTCAAAGAAGCACCCAAATCAATCAAAACTGTAATAGCTTGGTTAGCAATCTTACCTTCCATCTCGACCATAGTAGCCTGGTGTTCTGCTTGTCGGTTCTCCAAGGCTGCACTGATAGTGGGTATATTCCTTGCTATATCATTCACTGTGGTAGCTTCTCGATCCCTCATAATCATCTGAATATTTCGGTGTGGACAGTCCCTCAACAAATGAGGTTCTCCGCAGCCCCAAAATTTCAAAGGATCCTGCATTTTAACTGTTCCTTCCTTCTTATTATCTCCATCTAGCTGTTTGAAACCAACTTGGGACTGAGCAGTTTAAATTTCCTTTGGTTTGTTAAATTTCTTCCACTGATGATCCCTACCAAAATTCTTCAAGTAAGCTGATTTATGTTTCTTTCCTTTGATTTCACCCTTATTTACCCAGTTTTTCCCATGCTCCCCCTTTCCTTTAAACTGCTAGTAGCATAGTCTAGCTTTCCTCACCACTTCATCCATAGTTTTTGGATTATCGAACTCTATCTTCTCCTTGTACACAGTAGGAAAACAGTTCAAAAATCTTTGTACCTTAGCCTTCTCTTCACAAATATAGGGAACATACCTTAACAAATTTGTAAACTTGGTGGCAAACTCATCTATGGTGAGCTGTCCCAATCTGAGTTCATGGAACTCCTTCGCTTTATCATCATAATAGCGTTCATTCAGATAGTGGTTTTTAAACTTGACTTGGAAATCTTCCCAAGTCACTATTTTTTCATCAATGGCATGGACCATTTTTGTCTCCTCCCACCACAAGGTAGCCTTACCCTGCAACTAGTAGACAGCTAACCTAGTGTTCAGATTGCTCTCATATTCATAGACCTGGAAATATTTAATCATATTCAACAACCATGCCTCAACATCTTCCTCCTTCTCCCCATCATAGGAGGGAGGCTTAATTTTCTGGAATTCCCCCTGTAATTCCTTTCTCTGTTTAGACTGGTGTCTAGTAGTGTCACCTTCCTTAGAATCATCAGAGAACTTTCCTTTCTTCCTCTTTTCGGAACCTTCAACTTCTTGGCTGTTCCGCGAAGTCAGTTCTCTTATGAGCTTTTCCTGCTCCTCACTGGCTAATGACAGCCTGTCATTCTGGCTTCTTAACTCAGCTATCTCCCGTTGCAACCCATGCAACATAGCCATCAAAGGAGCATTGGGATCTAGCGTGGTATCTTCATCACGCAGATCAACATAAATTTCATCTCCTTTAGCCATTGACTTTTCAGTTCCAGTACCACTGTACACTAAACAAAACAACATCAGTAACAAATTTTTTTTTTTCCAACAAGAAATAATTTATACAGTGAGCACAACAATAGCCCAGTTTTGCTAACATGGGCTCTGATACCATTTGTCACATACCTCAACCCTCAAATTTTTTTTTTTCTAATTGGTGTTCAAATTTCATTCTTATCTTAATCATGGTGTTATTCCCACATAGACACCTTTTTAACTTCCAAGCTCTATACTAATTTTTTTTCCAAGTTACTACCTACTGTACTATGATAATTTTTATTTTAAAATTTTCTTTGCTCCCATGTAATAATCTCCAAGCCACCTAACCTTGGCTATAACCACCTATAGATGGTGATTATTTCCATACTAATTGAATCTCATGATATTTCATTCTACACTCCTTATATTTGGGCAACATAACTTTATCCCCTTAATGAAGTTCATTTTATAAGCTATATTATTTCAATTTTTTGTGTTAATAACAATACACTTCGATTTAATAATCAACTCATAGGTATTGTATACCGTAATAATTATGATTACCCTACCCATCGTAAGATGGTATATTTTAAGTTATACATGGGCTTCGTTCTAAGTATTGGTACCCAAACATGTGGCATCGATTTTCGTGGATAAATGAAATCCCTTTACTTGAGTATTACCCGATCCTCATTGTACTTAACCGTATTGAAATTGTGATATTTTCGTGGTTAAATGATTTTAGTAGATATTACGTCTGACATATATGAATTCTATGTTCTATGCCAGTACCTTGATAGGTAAGCCCCTACTCTAAGTGACACCTCGAGCCGGTGAAATTGATAGATTATATAGTTTTATATGAGTTTAGGTGACGGTTATGACTTCGCTTTAAATGCGTCTCTCTGCATTTGTACACTCGGTTTGCAATGGTATTAAATTGTTGTCCTTTCACTGGAAATTTCATTGATCCATGGGAGGAACAACGGATCGCTGACACATGGACGATACGATTTACTTAGGGTTTATGTGTTTTGTGAACTATAACTATTGACGTTCTTTACCTTCTTTCATTTCCTTGGTCTTCTTTTCTCCTACTACACTCGTTCTCTGCTTCTGTTCACGATAATACTACATGACCTCTGGCATACCATGGAAGCGTATGGCTTATCCAAACGTTCTTCCCACGGCACGACGAGGTGACTTACCTTGGCTTAGTCTCGGTGTTTAAATCGTATAAAATCTTGCTGTGTGATTTCAAAACTTGCATTTCTCCCTTCGTTATTATTTACAGTGTCTCTTTTAAATTATCTATTGACGTCGCTTTGAATTTTTTTTTCAACTAGAAGTCCATATCCAAAAGTCATGCCTGTAGCATGGCTTACGATAAGTTTAGAAGCGGAATAGTCTAACGTCTGTCATGAACTCGATTCGAGTTTCCTTAGGAATCCTCTATCGATTCAGGTAAAGATTTTTTTCCAATCGTTTTATAACCTATTTGATTTCTTAACTATGCATTTCGTTTTTCCATTTTGTTTATATTCAACAATGTCGTCTATCTTAGCGACATCAATACGCTACTTTATTTTCACCTACTTGTCTCAATGGCCTTCCACTGATCTGAAGCAAATGAAGTTATTAGTTGGTTTGGAAAAATTTTACTTCGGCTATGCTGAACGATGCATGATTTCCTCTTTCTAGCATCGACGACCGTAATCCTTTCATGCTTGTTCACAAGTGAGTAGATGCCACTATATACAAATTTCTTTTGATTGTTATAGGTTTTCCCAGTGCTTATCGCATTGCTATTGTTTTTGTCTCAGGGTTGTCCGGCCTTCACCTTCGTTTAGCAAGGTACGCGATTTATCCACGTTAATACTCTCTGTGAAGTTGTGTGGCAAGGCCTAATTTTAGTTCAGCTTTTATCTTCCGCACTATGTTGATACACAGGTTGATTTCTTTCCACGAGTTCCCCATTGCCGTCTTAAGCTGGCAGTAAAATCCACTTTGGGGTTTTTCTTTTCATATAGAAATTTATTTAGGGTTTTATCCCTAATATTTTCAGACATATTTTATAGCACTTCTATTATATGTATAAATTGGAAGATCCAAGTAATTATGTCTCGAACTGTAGTTTTTGAAATGAGTTTGTCTCACTGACTTCTCTTTTCTGTACCCTCACATAAGATTTATATAATTATTTGTTAGCAGTCACCATTCCCATATTTAATTTAAGTAGTTAATTCGTCTATGTGATATGGATGTCGACAATCTCCACTAATGCTTCTTATTATATATCGTTCAACTAGAATGGTGTAACAGTTTACTTAGGGATTTATTTCTCATGCAGAAAGATAATATCTTCTGCTATGCTCCCAGTGTTCTCACTCGCATTCTGCTATATAAGTTCTTGGGTTTATTTTTTCCATAATTTTGTATAATTTTAGGCTTGTGGTGGTAGACAGAAATTAGGACTTATGCTTAACCCAGAAGCTTTCTTTCTAATTCTGTTCAACAATTGTTTGCATCTATTTTCAGGACTTATAGCAAGATCTATATATTTACATCAGTATTGAAATTCAGCATAGTATGTCTATTTGCTTCAATACTTGTCGTGGTTGCGATTCTGCGTAGTATGATAACTGTGCTGGTTTTTCTAGCTTTAAAATACCACTGAGGAAATTCCATTAAATTTTTCAATATAAAATTTTCGCCAGTAATGAATTGTACAGTGTAACATTCTTTCTAGATTACTATGTTAGTTCTACCGAACTAAAATCTCTGTGGAATACCATTTATAATTCTTAATAAGCAAAGCAAACATTTCCTAGTTATTGAGATAACATTTTCTGTGCATATGTATATACAGTTCAATTAACATTTCAGCTTGCAGATTTATACTATCTATCCCTTCATGTTCATATAATTGTACAATTTATTTACATTATTCTTGCTATTTAGTAATTCTAATGTATTGTAGTCCTCTATGCTTGCACCTGTAAAAAAAATTTATTTTCATAGCACATAACCTTGTGAGATTATATCATTGCCTAAATGAACAGATTTGAAATATGTCTATTTTCAATTATATCTGCTACCTATAAAGGTGCCCTTCTCTCTTTTCATACATGCAACAGTTATTTTTCTTAGTTTAGAAGTAGGTTAAAGTTAAACAACTAAATCATCTATGGGTAAAATGTATCCTCAGATTTAAACCAGTATTGGTTTAGAAACTCTGATGGATTCTCCCCACAGATATTATTCCTACAACTGTACAGAGTTTAGAGGATTAATTTCTTCTAACTAGTTCTGTCAAATGTAAGGAATAAAAACTTCAGGACTTTAATCTAACTAACATCTACAGCAATTGCACAACAGCAGGTATTTTAACCATTGATAAAAATTATGAACATACCCCTTCTACAAATGACCAACCTCCCAACCTTAGAGTTCCTCTGTCTCCAGAACTCACCCCCGAGCTGAGATCATCTCCTAGAACAGACCAACCTCAATCTGTTCTGGAGTAGCTTATTTAAGCTCATGCTCCCTAAATCATGTTTCTAATTATGTGTCCATAATTACAGGATGCTTTTCTTCCTGTTTGCCTAGGCTTCCCTTATTTAGGGACTTTTAAAGTTGCTTTCTACTTTTCCAGCTTTTTACCTCTTCCCAACTACTCTCCACCTCATTGGGGAAAATCTAGATTTTTCCTCAAAAATCTAAATTAGAAACAAATTCTTTCAAGGATTTTTGAAATATTTTTGGGGAAAGTCTTAGCCTCTTTCCATACCTCATGGATTTGGCAAGTGATCTCAAAATTCTCATTTGGTCAATATGCACAGAATTATTTTATTTATTTTTCATAATTAAATAATTAATTACATCCACACAATACTTATCCATTGGGGTCCACTCCCCTTTGGATTGAAGTTCAAGTGTCTAACTTGAAAGAAAAACATAAAAATAGGGGTGTTACAGTTCACCTCGTCTTTGATAACAACTTAAATATTTTCCTGCAAGTGTACAAGCATTTTCTCATCTTTTAGTATATGTAGAAACAACCTAAACCATTCAACTATGAGTTGAGAATTATGTTGCAGGAGCATCAAACTCTTGGATTTTAAAGGTTCTGTTTGTTCTCCTTAAATCTCAACAGTTGGAGTCAATTGATGCCTGGGTGGTAGATTCAAGGGCCTCATTCCATGCCACACCTGATAAGAAACATTTTCATGATTATGTTCAAGGAGATTTTGGACAGGTTCATCTGTGTGATGATAAATCCTGTAAAATCGCTGGAATGGGTAAATTTATTTTAAAAAAGAAAAATGGAAACCAATGGTTATTAAAGGAGGTAAGGCATATTCCAGATCTGAAGAAAAAACTGATTTCAACAGGGCAGTTAGGTGGTGAAGGTTGTGTGACAACTTTTATAGATAAAATCTGGAAGGTCACTAAAGGAGCCTTGGTAATACCAAAAGTAGAAAAGGTTGGTACATTGTACTTATGCAATGGTATTTCTAATTGTGTTAATTATTTAAACTCCATAAGAGTAGATGCAACATTATAACATCATAGGCTGAGACACATGAGTGAGAATGGGATGAAGATTCTTCACTCAAGAAATTTGTTGCCAGGTTTGAAGAATATTGATTTGAATTTTTGTGAGAAGTGTGTTTATGGAAAACATAAGAGATTCATATTTCTTAGAGTTGGGAAAGAAAAGAAGAGCACACAATTAGAGCTTGTGCATACATTTGTATGGGGACCTGCTTAGGTATCATCTCTTTGTGGCTCTCATTATTATGTTACTTTTATTAATGCTACAACTAGAAAAACTTAGATTTATTGTATTTGGAATAAATATGATGTATTTGATACTTTCAAGAAATGGAAAGATTTGGTTGAGATTGAGACGGGAAAGAAGTTGAAGTGTCTCAGGTCAGACAATGGAGGTGAATATTACAGCAAAGGGTTTAAGTATTGTTCACAGCAGGGAATTTGTAGAGAGAAGATAGTTCCAATAACACCATAGGAAAATGGTATGTGAGAAAGGATGAATGTGACAACCAAGGAGTGTGCAAGGTGCATGAGATTGCATACAGGATCGCCTTTACAATTTTGGACAGATGTTATATATACTGATGTTTATCTAATAAACATAGGGCCTTCAAGTTCCTTGGATGGTAGTATTCCAGAGGATGCATGGAAAGGTAAAAGGGTAAACTACTATTTTTTAAAGCCTTTTGGATATAAGGCCTTTTTCCATATTAATAAAGAAAATATAACAAAGCATGAGGCAAATTCAAAGAAATATACCTTTATTAGATATGGTGTTAATGATTTTTGTTATCGCTTATATGATTATGAAAATCACAAAATCATTAGGAGAAGAGATGTAATATTCAATGAAAAGGTCTTGTATAAGGATCAATTGCAGGAAAAGAAATAGCAAAAAGAAAACAAATAATACCCAGTTCTTGATGAGATCACAAAAGAAGTAAAGGTGCCTGAAAATAATAATAATCAACAACAAAAATAACAACAACCACCACAACTGAAACATGCACCTCAAACACCTTAAAGTGGTGTCAGAATATCTACCGAGATAAGTATAACCCCTAAGCGATACTCTCCTTCTTTATATTATATATTGTTGACTGATTCTAGTGAACCATAATGTTATGAAGAAGTAATGTCGGTAAAAACTAGGAAGAAGTGGGAGATAGCCATGAAAGAAGAGTTGGACTCCTTGGTACATAACCAGACTTGCGACTTAGTGAGGTTGCCTGCAGGTAAAACAACATTGCAGAATAAATGGATTTACAGGTTGAAGGAAGAATATGGAGGAAAATAGAGGTACAAAGCTAAACTTGTGGTGAAGGGGTTTGCACAAAAGAAAGGTATTGGATTTGATGAAATATTTTCTCATGTTGTTAAAATGACTTCAATCAGAACTATTTTAAGTGTTGTAGCAGTAGAAGATTTGCATCTCGAACAGTTATATTTAAATATAACTTTTCTCCATGGATATTTGGAGGAAGAGATCTATATATATCAACCACAAGGATATGAGTTCAAAAGGACATAGAAATTAGTGTGAAGGTTTAAGAAGAGTTTATATGGCTTAAAACAGGCTCTAAGGTAGTGGTATCTAAAATCTGACACGTCTATTTGTGAACAAGGTTATTCTAGATATCACTCTAATCATTGTGTTTATCTGAAAAATAAAAATGATGGCAACTATAGTATATTGTTATTGTATGTAGATGACATGCTTGTTGTAGGGTTTAACATGTAGGAAATAAATGTGCTCAAAAGAAAAATGGCAAATTCATTTGCAATGAAGGATTTGGGAGCTACAAAACAAATCATTGGAATGAGAATAACTAGAGACAAGAAAAATCACAAATTAACATTGTCTCAGAATGAGTGTCGGAAATATTTAATATGCATAATGCAAAACTAGTTAGTACACCTTTGGCTAGCCATTTCAAACTTAGTAAGGAGATGTTCCCCAAGACACAAGAAGAAATGGATTATATGTCTAAAGTTCTATATGCATCAGAAGTTGGAAGCGTAATGTATGCAATGGTCTACATAGGGCCTGATGTTACACATGCAATGGGAGTTGTAAGCAGGTACATGAACAATCAAAGGAAATAACATTGGATGGCACTAAAATGGATTTTCAGGTATTTTAGAGGTACCACAAATCAAGCATTATCCTTTGGTGGTTCAAACATTGTTCTACAGGGATATGTTGATGCAAATATGGTAAGTGATAGAGATAGCATGAGGAGCACTACAGGGTATGTATTTATTATAGGTGGAACAACTGCTATTTGGGTTTCGAAAGTGCAAAGTGTTGTTGCACTTTGAACAATGGAAGCAAAATATGTTGCTGCTACATAGGCCAGTATAGAAATTATTTGGTTACAAAGGTTTATGGATGAATTCGGTAAGAAGCAGGAGATGGGAAAGTTATGCAGTGACAGATAGAATGCCATTCATCTTGCAAATAACTCAACATTTCATTCCAATACTAAACACATACAAATCAAGTACCATTTCATATAGTCAATGTTGGAATATGGACAATTGAAGCTTGAAAAGATACACACTAACCACAGTCCTATAAATGTGTTAACAAAAGTTGTAACCAAGGAGAAACTGAGGTTTTGCTTAGTTTCAATTGGTCTTCATGTATGATGATTAAGATGAGAAACAAACAGGTCCAAAGTGGATTTATTGTCCAGCAAATAAAGCAGTGGTGGAGTTGCTACAATCAGCCTCCAAGTATGAGATTGTTGGGTGTGGAGCCCGATTATCATCTTGATTTAGAGGCCTTTGTTTCAGCCAGATTTATACCCCAGGAATACTGTAAACCCCTCTACTCAAGAGGGGGACTTGTCTCCCCCAACTGGGGGGTCCGAGCACTAGCGGTCCCCCGGCAGGCATTCGGGGGCAGTGCCCCCGAAGCTAAAAATAGATGTAAAATTTCCTTGAAAAATAATGCAATTTCATAGTCAATCTAGGTCGTTCATTAGGTAGATGATCTTATGGTAGAAGTTATGTTTAATTTAGGGTTTTTTCCTTAGAATACCACCCCTCTGTTATATGAGGGAATTGTATTGTGGCTGTGTGTTGAGAGTGTATTCTGAGCGAGAAATAGATAGGGGGACTGTGTGAGAGAGTAGAGGATATTACAACGGATCTATTCTAGGTTGTGTCTCTTCATTTTGCTGGATAATATAAAGGAAGGGCTGGTTGTTTCTCCATGGATGTAGCCCAAGCTAGCTGAACCACATATATCTATGTATCTCTTATTTATATGTTTTCTGTGTTTGTATTTCCACATATTTTTATGTGTTACATTGCTCTATAATATATTATTTTCTAACATTAAGAACTTGTGATTACAATTTTGTATAAAAATTTCAACTATATTCATCTTGTTACATTGTTTTATTGTATGGATAGAGCCCCATCACATAAAATGGAAGCTAATGCATTATAACCTACTAGATTGTGTAGTATTGAGCATTAACTATTGCTTTTAGGGAAGCTAAGAGAATAGTTAAACTTCGTTCATAAATGATTGAAATTTTTGGTCTAAACATGAAAATGCATTTAAGTTGAATAACAAATAATGATTGTTGTTCACCATACATTACTAATGTGATATTTCATAAATAACTTTCTTAAAGGTTTGACATTTTTTTAAACGTGTCATGTGAATACTGGCCTTTTTTTTCCTACGACGTTAGGCTACAAAAATAAAAATTCACAACACCTTTAAACAAGCTCTTTCCTTTGACATTTTTGGCAAAGACTAAGTGTAGGCCACACCGTCAACTGTGGGATATCACGACTCGTCAACTCTGTGTTGTCATCATGAAACTGTGGGACTCGATTACGGTGTTATATCTCGGCAATACTATATTTAATGTATACATCGAACCAGAAGTACAATAGTCCAACACGCAAGAGTACCAAAAAAATAATGATTACACAATAAAAGGAATAAGAGCAGAGCCAATGAAAAGAAAGATAAATAAAAAATAATATTTTTAAAAAATAATTTGAATTGTTTTAGCGATGTTAATTTTGAAGATAAGAAATTAATTTTTAGTCACATTAGAATTAATCTCAAGTTAATGAAAAAACTAAAAAAAATTGTGTTTTTGTTTAAATCATTTTTTAAAATATACTCCATGATTCAAATTTCAATGGGTTAAATCAACCCTATGCAACCATAAAATCTATGGTCATTTTAAACATTTGGAATGGGTCAAGTCTACCCTATACGATTTTAAAGTCTATGGAGGTAACTTTTAAATAATCAATTTAAAATCTATGTAATAATTTTTTACTATTCATTTTATGGTCGATATGGTCATTTTTTATTGTTAATTGATCATTTTAATTTTGATATTCATGTAAATGTTTATGGATGGATATGTACATTTTAAGTCATAATTAAATAAATTTTTTTCGTTGATGCTATCATAACTTAATTTTTTTTATTCATATTTAAATATTTAGCACTTACTACTTATGGAAAAATTCCAAAACCATCTTGTCATTGCTAATTTTCTCATCAATTTATTTGAAACGCGTTTTTAAATTTATTGCTCGTAGTAACCCCAAGCGTGCCCGATTCACCCTTTAAACAATCTTAGAAAGAAAGAAAAAAATACATTATTTTTAATGTCCATGAGGCTAAAAATAGCATATGGGACAGATTGCTTCTCCATCTAGCTCTTGTATTCGACCCTTTTCCTATGGAGTTTTACAATAAACACTTCAAGCTTCTCGACAAACTCTTCGCTAAATAGATTATCCCAAAAGCTAGCTGCCAAAATACCTACATAATTTTCCCTGCTGTCTTTGAAGGCGGCCCATTCTAAAATGAATTTTTTTTTTGTTTCCACTTTTCCGGAAGAGAAAAAAATACACACTCTTTCATACACACTCTTTCCTCCCACATTTCTTTTGGCCTTTTACAGCGCCCTGTTTCACAACGGAGTTGATGAGAATTAGTCCTTATTTGAGCAATAATAATTTTAGATTTCTATGAAATATTGGCCGGTATGTATGCTTTTCGTTGATGATTATGAGTGGGGTTAAACTCTTCAATGTAGTACTTCTTCTTTCTCCCTAGCTCTTTCTCCCAAGTATGTTTTTGGAACTTATCCATAACAAAAAAATTTATCTTTTTACTGTTTGTAGGACACATGCTCAAGCAAATACCCCATTTACTAAACCATTTTTTTATTTTTCCGCATCCAAGTCTTCTTTATTTTACACCATCTGTCATTCAACGCAACCTTAGGCCATCTACCCTCTTCCATTTGCTAATTTTTTTTCCAATACCTTATGATTCACACCATAGCAATTTCTTCAATAGGAAGCCCATGTTTCACTTAACAAGATAGCATAGGGAACTACATTTTTAATTTTGAATTTGTTTGTAATCAAACACTTCTGAATTTTCTCAATTTGATTCCACTGCATCTCTGTTGTGTTGTTGGCCCATAGTTCAGAACCATAGAGAACCACCAGAATCACTAGAAGACCAAAAAGAGTTAGAGTGGTTTTCCAGTCCCATAGCTCTGCCTCTCTACACCTGTTTTGAAGAGCATAAAATGCTTTCCAACCCCCCAAATTTATTTTATTTCTACAACCATCCCAACTTAAATTTATTTTGAAGTCAATTCCGAGGTATTTGTACTCTGCAACTTCTTCCAGAATGTTTCCTTCAAAGTAGAACTCATGTTGGTTATGCTTTCTTTTTTTAGCGAAAACCACTACTTTCGTTTTGCTAATATTGACTTGCATCCCCACCCTTTTACAAAAATGCTCAAGGGAACGTATGTGCTCTTGCAAACCAAGAGTCGATTTAGCAATCAGTATAAGGTCATCTATGTACAAAACAAGCCTTATAACGAACTTACCCAAATGGATACCATCACTCCCTTGCGAATTTAGCCACTCTTCAAGCTTGTCAATATATAAGCCAAAAAGGGTAGGAGACAATGGGAAACCTTGCTTGGCCCCGATATCGCTTCTAAAACTTTCAGAAATGCCTATTGAATTTCTAATTTTTACATTAACCTCTCCATACAGCCTATGCACAACTGCTCTGAAATGCTTGGGAACCCCGAGTTCCTCCATTTTGCGCCAAAGCTTATCCCTTGGAACTGTGTCAAAGACTTTTCTGAAATCAACAAAGAAACAAAACAATTCCTCCTTTTTTTTCCAATTTTTTTCAATGATGTGCCTCAAAGTTATACAATGATCAAATGTGGAATATTTAGGTCTAAAACCTGCTTACCATCTAACACATTTATCTCTTTCTTTAGCCACTTGTTAATTTTCTTTTCTAATATGCTTCCAAATAAAACTGCAAACAAGGATTTTATCATTATGGTTCTATAATTAGAGGGATTATTAACATCACCACTCTTGAAAAGAGGTATTTCCATACTAGTTGTGCAATCTATGGGGAACCCCTACTGTATGATGTTGTTGAATTTTTTTGTGTTGGGAGGTGAAAGAATTTTTAAGCTACACTTTAGATACTCTGCTTGGAGTTCAACTAAGTCTTTTGCTTTTCCAGCACCCAACTTCTTGCCACCCATCTCTACCTCTTGCACCATGAAGAGTTTTGTGTCTGTGTTGACCAAGGGAGTAGGATAAGCCTTGGGATCCTGCTCATATCGTTGCCTTGCATAGTCGAACCATTTAGAAGTTGTAATGTTGTTTTCAGTTTGCACCTTTTTCAGTTGGAGCTCCTTAGAGAATAATTTGGGTTTATTTTTCCCAAGGGAGATTAATTCTTCTCTCCTTGAAACCATGAAATCAACCTTTTTATTTCTTAATATTTTCTTGTAATTTTTGAGCTTTATGTTATCCTTGTCTCATTCCTTCCACATTCTCCTTTCCTTTTTAAATTCCTTGTTAAACAAAGCATTAACTAGAAAGCAATTTATTTCAGACATCTTAATTTTTGCTCTTTTTCACTTAGCAAGTACGATTTGAATTAAATGTGTTAATTCATGACTATGAATGCCATGAAATGAGATTTCCTCCTTCTTGAAGAGCCTCTCTAGCATTATTTTGAAGGTATTACAATTCTTTGGAGTCAAAATAATTTTGCCTTTTGGGGGATTTTGTTGAACACATTGAGTTTTTGACCCTAATTGCTTCTTTTCGATCTAAGAGAAACTTAAATAAATTGGATTGTGATCTAATATTAAGTCCCAATTTTGATCTCGGCCAATCAACACTTCCTCCATTTTCTCACACAAACTATGTGAGAAAATTACAGAATCTACCACACTTTCTCTATTATAAGTATTGTAAGTGGAATTACCACTCTTTTCCCATCTAGTCAAACCCTTACAAATGACTAAATCGAAAGCCCTACATAGTGTAAGAAATTTTTCTCCAAAGAGATTGCAACCTTTATCCTCTAAAATTATTTCCCACTGATGATTACGCTCTTTTGTAAGTCGGATAGGGTCACATTATTCTTTACAATAAATAATTCTAGCGTTTTCACCTGCAGTTGTAGCATTGAAATCCCCCACTATAAGGACTTCACCTAGCTGAGAACATATTGCAATATCTGCTTTTAAGGCTGAAAATGGATCTTTGTGGTCAAGCCCTCTACATTTGTAGATTTTTTAAACTTGCAGCACAAAATAGCATGGTACAATTCTGATGTGATTTCCATTTTCTGATATTTTAAGCCAGAAAAATTGCTTATTTGGGTCTTCTTTTTCTAACTGAATGAAACAACCTTCTTTTTCTCTCACTAATACAATGATACCTCTGTTCCCTTTGCCATTCCCCGCTGCCTTGTTTCACATTGTTATCTTCCAGTACCCTTCAAACAAAGGTTTCATGCACCCTTCATGCTCATGTGTTTCTATGAGGCAAGTTATTTCTCTACCTTTCACAATAGGCCCTAACCCAGGTCCTCGTCTCCATGGGTAACCCCTGCTGTTCTAATAAACTAATATTAAGGACACCTAGGTACGACTTGATTGCTATTTGTCTTGACATGCAAGACTCAGAGTTGAGTCTTTTTCCCTTCTTTCCCATACTGTCCTTACTTCCTCATTTCTTGCTGAAGGGTTTGTTGTCTCTTCTTTGTTATCATTTTTCAGCATTGTTTTGGAAGGAGGCCCAAATTGCTCTATCACAACTTTACCTTTATAAATCCATGCTCTCTTTCCCTCATCTCTTCTTTCCATAACTTTTTTCATTTCATCCCTCCTTTTCTCTTGTTGTCTTATAGTTAAATCTTTTTCTGGAAAAAACCGAGAAACCCTCAAGAGCTGCTTCTTGCTTAGAATGATATCTTTATCACACAAGCTAGGCATGATGAATTTTATGGGCGTGGCTCTCTAATCGTTAATCTTACCTACTCTCCATGCTTGGCATATTTGTCCTTGCCATTGCAACTTGTCTTTCAAGAAGTCTCTCGCAAGGTTAAGAGTACATTCATTTTTCCTATAATCTTTCACCACTTTAATAATTATTTTTGTTTCTCTATCTTGTCTTTCCTTACTTTCTCTATCTTGCATGTTGTCAACCTAAATGTGTGTTTCTCCTTCCCTCTTAGCAAAATTGCTAATAACTTGAGCCCAAGTTTTGGAGAGTTTTGTAGAATATCCTTTCCTTTATTCTCTTGAAGGTGTGGCGAGCTCTGCACACAGCACTACCACAAGGAATATCGTCCCGCAATAACGAAAAAAAAATTTAGACCATCGCATCATTCAAATATTCAAAACATTTATGAACGTGAATAATTGATTCGTATTCAAATTCAACACATACCATGACTCCTCGTGTGATCAGGTTTATCAACGCAAAATGTCGTCACAGCAAGACCATAATATGAGAATGGAACTCTTAGCCAGAAGAGAAGAAGCCCCATAAATGTAAGTAATAGTTTTATAGTGGTATAAATACTCAGTTGCGCCGCTCTCAAACGACAGGCAATTACCGTGTTTCAAAATAAATAATAATAATAAAAAATACATGCGGGTAGTGCGTGGGCTCTTGTGATTGGAGTGCCCATGCCAACGCGGTTTTCTTTGCCCACTTCCTTCAGCATTTATAGAAAACATGTACGATTCCTTTTCTTGGGTTATGTAGGGTGAACGAGAAATAACGCTACTAATTTGAGATGGTTGTGCGAATCGTTCAGTAAATTGTGACTACTTTGGTTTTCTATGTGACCAAATACTCCATAACAACAAGGGATAGTTGTGTAATTAAGAGGAGTATGATAGCATGAGAGTTTGACTATCTCTATGAGAATAGAGTCAATCCAAAAATTTAACCTTTATTGTTTCATTTTGTGTTTAGCCCTTTCTTACCTACTACTTAGGTTGAATATATTTGTTAAGGAGTAGACTATAATGCGACTTTTTGGAGAATGATATGACATATCGATGGATGATCATACATCTATACTTCCATAGAAGCATGCCAATACACAGCATGGCGAAGAGTACATGGTCTTTCGATTTTCCGGCTGCTCCTATTGATGACTCTGTTTGTATTTGTGGTGAGTGGATAGTTCCCGGGGTCTGCCAACAAACAGGACACGCGTGGAAATTAAATCATTGTGGGCGAATAAAGTCCGTCAATTTTAAATTTGAATTCTTTGAGTGGGCACAGCATAGTTGGTCAATTTTAAATTTGAATTTATATGCTTTCACACGAAATATATATGCATTTCTGATCCCAAATTCATTCGCTGCAAATATAACAAATTTATGATATTCAATCTGATCTATTCATTCATATTATTCAAATGCATGTTGGATTCAAATCACAGGCGATGCATTGCGACTAGTATGGTATAGGGTGTGTACAACCTGCAACGTAATCTGCACGACCACCACGTGTTCACCTGCGATGCTCTGGCTGAGAAGTGGTGGGGGTTTTTCAACTTCAAGCCTCTTCAACCGTTGGTAGACTTAGTTGAGAGCGGATGCATTTTTGGCACTGTATACAAATGGAAAAAGAAGGCGGAGGGCATCCAGTTCCACCCGTAGGGCGTGCCCAACATCACGGTGGCATTCGATCAATGATTGCATTATGTTTGTGTTTGGAGTGGAGTTGAAGGAGCTGCATCGCATTCCCTCCACAAGGCTTACGGCCAGTTTGGTTCGGGCACCCAATCTCAGGAGGGCACAATGGATTCCAGAATGCATTGAATGAATGATTCCAGAATGCATCGAATGTAGGATTCAGGAATGATTTTAGCAATGCTTCTGCCACCTATTTGCCACGAGAATATAAGACAATTAAGGAGTTGAATAAGTGTTGAAAGTTTTTTTTAATCTAATGATTTTCCACGAGAATATAAGACAGTTAATGAGTTGAATAAGTGTTGAGTTCTTTTTTTTAATCCATGTGTTCATGAGTCTCCAAGTTCTTATGCTTCCATATCGATGTTGTAACTCTTGTTTGTTTATGGGACTTTTGGGCTGGTAGTCTATTCATGACAATAGTTAGTGATAGGTTGCACATTGGTTGTAAGTTGGCTTATGAATTATGGTCGAATTGAATTTGTCATGCATAGGAGAGAATAATCAATTAATGATTTTGGAGAGTAAAATGAGATAAAAGGTATTTATCTTCTTTTCAATTGTAAAAAGTTACCGAAATTCATTTACAATGTTAATTTAAGGTGTCACGAAATAATATAGAGAATTACTTTAGAGTACGAACTCTTTCGAAGCATTTATAATGTTATAACTTTAGTTGAGCCGAAATTGTGATATTTTAGAGATGAAAATCATTTTGAAAAGTGGGTTTGCTTTCTAAGTTTGTATTATAAATATTTATTTATGTTTATAGATGTGATTATTTTTTTTATCATATTTATTATATTTATTATAACGGTTGTGATTTTGTAATTTTAATTTTAATATATTAGGCATTTGTATTTTTAAAATATATTGTTATATTTTTAATTTAGTGTGATATTTGAAAATTGTTTACTTATTTTATATTTATTAAGTATGTGTTATTATTATTATTTTAATTTGTGTTTAATTTATTTAAAATCATATGGTTTTATAATAGGTTACCGGTTCAAAACTCAGTGTGAAAAAATCTAGCCATGTTTATGGTTGGTATGGCCTATGAAGAGCAAGATACTTGACTCAATTTCATAGCTTAGATGCCCCTAGGTCATGGTTTCTCAACCACAAGTCAAGCTTGATGTAATCTATGGTGACTTGACCAAAAAAAATGCATGGCCTTATTCATAACAATATAAATTCTATTTAATTACTTTGGATAGAATTAAGCTTTACGATAGTGGATTTATAAGTTGAATAAGTCTTTTTACATTTTGTACAATCAAAATAAGTGTTTTTACATTTCGTACAACATAAGTAAAGATATATCAGGGCTTTTATAGTATATGTGTACAAAAACTGTAAAATCTATGCTTCATATGGGTAAGTATATTTGTCAACAAAGTAACAAGGTTTGATAATGTGAATATTTTCCCCACTTAAAATGTTTCCCAATTTGTACCTTCACTTATTTATGCCTAATTTCTTGTGCAATATTGAAGCAAGAAAGATATTGAATTTGCTTAAGATCATTGGACTCGAAGGAGCCTTAGATAAATAAAGCTAAAGAAAAATGGATTTGAATTCATCTCATTGCTCAAAATTATGATATTATAAAAGGGGATCACACAAATTTGATGGTAAAAAAAGTGGAAATGGGGCATATAGGAATTTGCGCAGACACACATATGATTTTTTTTAGACATGTCCACATGTTTGTGAGCCTTTGAACACTACATTCCCTAAACTACCATGTAGGCTACCAATTCAACACCAAATCAACATGTTGTTCCTTGAGATGTATTGGCTAGGAAACTATGCCAAGACAGTAACAAAACTCATAATTCCTTAATCTAAAATCTCAATTTTTTAATAACTAAACTCTTAGGTTAATTTAAGAAGAAAAAGGATTACACGCTTGTTGTAAAGATAAATACAAGGAACAAAAATAAAGAGATGAATATGTTAATACAAACAAATTTACAATTCGTGTTAAGAATAAACACGTATTGGACATAAAGAGTTCAGTAGTAATATAAAATGTGTTTGAGAAAAGACACAAGTATACCAAAGTGATTGTAATGATAATATAAAGTAATCTTAGATATTTCAAGTATCATTCATGGAATCTTATACATTCATCAAATCAATAAAAAAATATTTACAATACGAGAAGTAATATCAAATTTCTATCTTTAAAGCTTTAATTATATAGTTGTGGTCCCAAATACATAGAATAAACATGCTTTGGGTATAAAAAAGGACACAATAACTTAGAAGGTTTACATATTAATACAAATTGAAAAAAATGAATCTTAAAAAATGGTAATTACAATTTATTAGGGTTTTTTCACTATTGTTGAAAATATTTTGCCTTGATTTCATAAAAAATCTAGATCCTTTTGCCTTGAGATTTAGCTTTCTATAATACAAAATATTTTCCTAATTCTATTAGCCATTTCAACAATTTTTTAGTCCTAAATTTCCAAAAATAAAGCTTGAATCTTCTAACATGTAGGATATAAAATAATAATTGTTCCAAATATACATCCATCATGCTACTCTTTTTTGATTACCTATGAGCTTGTTCTATTAAATTAATTATGGAATATTGAGTTATATTCTTTCAATGATTACTTGAAGGATAGCTATGACTAACCATTTTCCTCCACATTTCATGCAGGTTCTAAGTTTTTGAAGATCGCTCTTTATCTTGTATCTACTTCATTATTTGTGCACACTCTATTATACTTCTATCCATCAATTGATAAATTTATTATATCCACCTTTTTGTTTTGTAAATAAGCCTTTTGCTCAGAAACATATAAAATATGATAAAATATGAGCAGTCGAATCTATGTCTGTGGCATATTTTGCTATTGTGCTCTATTTTTCCTTAATACAAAATCATTTTCTAACTATATTAAATGTTTCAATAATTTTTTAGGGCTAAATTTGCGAAAATAACAAAATATTTTTCTAACTATATATTTTTTATTTTAATAATATTTTAGGTCTGAATTTCCAAGAATAAAATTTTACTCTTCTAACATTTAGGAGAAAAAACAGTAATTGTTGCCAAATATTCATCCATTGTGCTATTATGTTTTGATTACTTGTTAAATGGTACTATTGTATCAATTCTAGAATATTGAGCTATAGTTGTTAAATGATTACTTGTAGGATAACTATGGCTACTATTTTCCTCCATATTAGATACGGGTTCTCAAGCTTTTTAAACATTCTCCTTTATCTTGTTTCAACTTCATTCTTTGTGCAAACTCTGTTGTACTTTGTATCCATCAAAATAAATTTCTCATTTATCCACCTTTTCAATTTGTAAATAGGCATTTGATCATTGATAGATAGAATCTAGATAGTCAGATATATGTCTCTCATCACACAAATTTTCTTTTCCTATCAATTTTCACAATATGATGGGATAGATTCATCAAATTATGCCACATATTTCAAAATTTTCAACTTTTACGTCTTTTTCTGGTTCTTTTATGTTAATATAAATAATATAGATATTTGGAGGATCCAAAATCTAAAAAATTATTTAATATATAAATTCTTACAATTTGGATCCCAATGTTGGAAAACTGAAAAGTATGTATATCATGAAAAAAATTAGATATCGAAAAACAAGCACTGGAGGATGGAGTCTTTCTTTATTTAATAGCTAAAGAGACACTTTATTTGAGGCCAACTAGCTAAATTCAAGGTTTTCCATGTATGTTTCAATCCATTACAATTAATTGTTGGAAATATATTCTTAATAAAATAAAAAATATACAATGGAAAATGCACACATTAACATAGATATTTTACCTTGGAAACCCAAAATTGGGAAAACTAGAAATATTTTTTAGTATATTCGTCTTTATACTATCTCAATACACTATATATATCCCATGACATATATAAAATGGCAATCCATCACTATTACAAATGGAGCCAAAATATGATTGTTATTCGTTAGATATGCGACTTATTGGCGTCGGTTATCCGACACATTTGTGCTCAGGAACTCGTCATTTGCATTGTATTGAATAGTCAACATTTTATTTAATGTCAAATATTCTCCAGTACAAACGTCGATTATCAAACTCAAAAAATGGTTGAAATTGTCATAAAAGAACAACGTTTTTAAGTCAGTTTTGTGACGTTGTAATTCGCCAGATATCGAACACACAAACCATCGAATATCCGACATGTCCCACATTGTGTTCCATCACCCGAGACTTGAAAAATTGCGATAATTTTATGTCAGATATTTGAAAATTCCTTAGTTTATTCCAATGGGAAAAAACGAACATTTAGTCATCGTATAATCAACGATCTACCTAGATTGTGTGATGGGAGTGTTATCTCTTTGGTGCTCCCTTCGATCGGTATAGAGTGGCTTGTTAGATGTATTAGTGTCGGATAACCGACGTGACATTGAATTATTTCAACGAGAGGTTTGAATATCAGACGCATCGTTTCGTCGGTATGGAGTACGCAGTCCTACAGTGTAGCGTCGGAAATTCGATGGATAACATTTTTGTCTGGCGGGAGTGTCATATGTCTAACACTTATTTTCGCCGGTTGTGTGTCTAGTATCTGACACTTGTATTTTTGTCTAATGGGAGTGTCCTATGACCAATGCTTCATTCTATTGGTTTTGCTTCAATTATCCAACATCAGTTAACATAATCGTTGGATAATCAATGCAAAACAAACGGAATGAAGCATCGGTCATATGACACTCCCATAAGACAAAGTACAAGCATCAGATATTGGACACCCAACTAAAGAAAATAAGTTTCAGACATATGACACTCCCGCCGGACAAAAATGTTATCCGTCGAATTTCCGATGCAACATTGTAGGACTATGTACACCATATCGACGGAACGATGCGTCTGATATTCAAACCTCTCGTCGAACTAATTTAATGTCACATTGGTTATTCGACACTAATACATCTAACAAGCTGCTCTATACCAACCAAAGAGATCATCTTAGAGATAACACTCCTAGCTCACAATCTAGGGAGACCATCGATTATATGATGACTAAACATTGGTTTTTCCCATTGGAGTAAACTAAGGAATTATCGAATATCTGACATAAAATTATCACAATTTTTCAAGTCTCGGGCGAGGGAACACAGCACAGGACCTGTCGGATATTCGATGGTTCGTGCGTCCGATATCTAGCAAATTACAATGTCACAAAACTGACTTCAAAACGTCATTTTTTAATGACAATTTCAACCATTTTTTGTGTTGGATAATCGATATCTGTACCAGAGAATATCTGACATTAAATAAAATGTTGACTCTTCGATAAAATGAAAATAACGATTTCCTAAGCACAAATGTGTTGAATATCCAACGCCAATAAGTCACATATATGACAAATAACAGTCATATTTTGGCCCCATTTGTACTAGTGATGCATTTCCATTTTATAGATGTCATGCGATATATATAGTGTAGTGTAATACTATAGATACAAACATACTAAAAAATATTTCTATTTTTCCCCATTTTGGGTTTCCAAGGTAAAATATCTATGTTAAAGTGTGTGTTTTCCATTGTATATTTTTTGTTTTATTAAGAATAATTTCTAAAAACTAATTGTATAGGGTTAAGACATACATGGAAAACCTTGAATTTAGCTAAGTGGACTCAAATAAGTGTTTCTTTAGCTATTAAATAAAGAAAGACTCCATCCTCCAGTGCTTGTTTTTCGATATCTAATTTTTTTTTTATGATATACATACTTTTTAGTTTTCCAACATTGGGATCCAAATTTTGATAATCTATAGATTAAATAAATTCTGAGGTTTTGGATCCTCCAAATATCTAGATCATTTATATTAACATAAAAGAACCAAAAACAAAAGTAAAAGGTGAAAATTTTGAAATATGTAGCACAATTTGATGAATCTAACCCATCATATTGTGAAAATTGACAGGAAAAGAAAATTTGTGTGATGAGAGACATATATCCGACTATCTAGATTCTATCTATCGATGATCAAAAGGCCTAATTAAAAAATGAAAGGGTGGATAAATGAGAAATCTATCAATGGATGGATACAAAGTACAACAACGTGTGCACAAAGAATGAAGTTGAAACAAGATAAAGGAGAATGTTCAAAAAGCCTCAAAACCTATATCAAATATGGAGGAAAATAGTAGCCATTGTTATCCTACAAGTAATCATTGAACAAATATAGCTCAATAATCCATAATTTATCCAATAATACAAGTTAACAAGTAATCAAAACATAATAGCATGATGGATGAATATTTGGCAACAATTATTGTTTTTTCTCCTAAATGTTAGAAGAGTCAAATTTTATTTTTGGAAATTCAGACCTAAAATATTATTAAAATGGAAAATATATAGTTAGCAAAATATTTTGTTATTTTTGGAAATTTAGCCCTAAAAATTTATTGAAACATCTAATATAGTTAGAAAAAGATTTTTTATTAAGGAAAAATAGAGCGCAATAGAAAAATATGCCATAGACATAGATTCGACTACTCATATTTTATCATATTTTGTATGTTGATGAGAAAAAATATTATTTACAAAAAAAAAGGTGGATACAATAAATTTATCAATTGATGGATAGAAAGTATAATAGAGTGTGCACAGAGAATGAAGTAGATACAAGATAAAGAGTGATCTTCAAAAACTTAGAACCCACATCAAATGTGGAGGAAAATGGTTAGTCATAGTTATCCTTCAAGCAATCATTGAAAGAATATAGCTCAATATTACATAACTCATTTAATAGAACAAGTTGACAGGTAATAAAAAAAGAATAGCACGATGGATGTATATTTGGCACAATTATTATTTTATATCCTAAATGTTAGAAGACTCAAATTTTATTTTTGGAAATTCAGGCCTAAAATATTGTTGAAGTGGCTAATAGAATTAGGAAAATATTTTGTATTACAGAAAGCGAAATTTCAAGACCAAAGGATCTAGAATTTTTTTTAAGTCAAGGCCAAATATTTTCAAGAATAGTGAAAGAACCCTAATAAATTGTAATTACCAATTTTTAAGATTCATTTTTTTTCAATTTATATTAATATGTAAACGTTCTAAGTTATTGTGTCTTCTTTTATACCCAAAGCATCTTTAGTCTATGTATTTGGGACCTCAGTTATATAAATAAAGATTTGAAGGTAGAAATTTGATATTACTTCCCCTATTGTAAATATGTTTTTATTGATTTGATGAATGTATAAGATTTCATGAATGATACTTGAAATATCTAAGATTACTTTATATTATCATTACAATCACTTTGGTATACTTGTGTCTTTTCTCAAACACATTTTATATTACTACTGAAATCTTTGTGTCTAGTATGTATTCATTCTTAACACGAATTGTAACTTTTTTTGTATTAACATCTTCATCTCGTTATTTTTGTTCCTTGTATTCCTCTTTACTTCAAGCATGTAATCATTTTTGTTCTTAAATTAACCAAAATTTTTAGTTGTTAAAAAAATTGAGATTTTAGATTAAGGAATTAAGAGTTATATTGGTGTCTTGGCATACTTTCCTAGCCAATACATCTCAAGGAACAACATGTTGATCTGGTGTTGAATGGGTAGCGAACATGGTAGTTTAGGGAATGCAGTGGTCATAGGCTCACAAACATGTGGACATGTCTTAAAAAATAATCATGTGTGTGTGTGCCCACATTCCTATACACCTCATTGCCACTTTTTTTACCATCAAATTTGTGTGATCTCCTTTTATAATATCATAATTTTGAGCAATGAGATGAATTCAAATCCATTTTTCTTTAGGTTTATTTATCTAAGGCTCCTTCGAGTCCAATGATCTTCAACAAATTCAATATCTTTCTTGCTTCAATATTGCACAAGAAATTAGGCATAAATAATTGAAGGTACAAATTGGGCAACATTTTAAGTGTGGAAAATATTCACATTATCAAACCTTGCTACTTTGTTGAAAAATATACTTACCCATATGAAACATAGATTTACAGTTTTTGTACACACATACTATAAAATATCTGATATATCTTTACTTTGGTTGTACAAAATGCAAAAACACTTGTTTTGATTGTACAACATGTAAAAATACTTAATGAACTTATAATCCACTATGTTAAAACTTAATTCTATCTAAAGTAATTAAATAGAATTTATATTGTTATGAATAAGGCCATGCAATTGTTTTTGTCAAGTAGCCATAGATTACATCAGGTTTGACTGCCTGAGAAACCACGACCTAGGGGGCATCTAAGCTATCAAAATCACTCGCGGATCACGCGCTGCATGGGCCACACCAACCCTTAACATGGCTGGATTTTTTCACACATAATTTCATCTATGGGATCACGCACAACATGGGCCACACCAACCCTTAACATGGCTGGATTTTTTCACACAGAGTTTCATCTATTCTATGCCCTGTGAACCATCATAAAACTATATACTTTTAAAAAAATTAAACACAAATTAAAAAATAATAATAATAATAATAATAACAACAACACATAATTAATAAATAAATAAATAAAATATTTTTCAAATATCACACTAAATCAAAAATATTATAATAAATTTTAAAAATACAATATTTAATATATTGAAATTAAAATTACAAAATCACAACCATTATAATAAATATAATAAATATGATAACAACAAAATAATCATACCTATCAACATATATAAATATTTATAATACAAACTTAGAAAGCAAACCCATTTTCAACATGATTTTCATCTCTAAAATATCACAATTTCATTTCAGCTAAAATTATAACAGTATGATAACCTTGTATCAATATAAAATGAACAACAACTCTAAAGAGAGATAAAATATCACTTTCTTCTCAACTAAAGTTATAACATTTCAATATAGAACTCAAAATAGTTCATACTCTAAAGTACTTCTATGTATTCTTTCTCGACACCTTAAGTTAACATTATAAATGCATTTCAACAACTTTTTACAATTGAAAAGAAGATAAATGCCCTTTATCTCATTTTACTCTCCAAAATCATTAATTAATTATTCTCTACTATGCATGACGAATTCAATTTGACCATAATTCATGAGCCAACTTACAACAAATGTTCAACCTATCACTAATATTCTCATGAATAGACTACCAGCCCATGAGTCCCATAAACAAACCAGAGTTACGACATCGATATGGAAGCATGAAAACATGGATTAAAAAAAAACATTCACCACTTATTCAACTCCCTAACTGTCTTATATTCTCGTGGCAAATCGGTGTCGGAAGCATTGCTAAAATCATTCTGGAATCTTACATTCATGCATTCTGGAATCATGCATTCGATGCATTCTGGAATCCATTATGCCCTCCTGAGATCAGGTGCCCAGACCAAACTTGTCGTAAGCCTCGCGGAGGGAATGCAATGCAGCACCTTCCACTCCACCACAAACACAAACATAATGCAATCACTAATCGAATGGTGCACCGCCAAGCTCGTAATGCTTCCTGCGGTTATTTGCTACATCGTCTCGTGATTACTGAAATACCCTACACAACCTCAACATAAATCGTTCTTCGGATTAAAATAGAGGCAGGGAATCCACAGGCACAGGGCGAAGAAGGAATTATGGGACTCTGTGGGGCTGTGCTTGTCCTTGAACGTGAAGGCCATCCCAGAAGCCACCAGAGTGGTTGTGATGTGGAGATCGCGCTTGACCTTTTTGTCCCTTGTTCTGTCCACGGGAGCCGACACGAAGGAAGGGCAGACTGAAAATATGATATTCCAGGAACTACCCCTCCTCCGCCATTCACGCAAGAATTTCCATAACTGCCTTGCGGGAATGCCCAACCATCCACATGTTCTCCTGCCCGTGATTGTAGACATATTTCATCACTGTGTTGAATTTCGTCCAAACCAGACGATTGTGTGGAGTGTGTTTTTGAGGATCTGGAGATCCAACCTGAGATCTACGACGAAGGACCCTGGTTTGATAATCGCTCTTCTAAAAGCCACCACAATCTTGGGCACGCCCTGCGAGTGGAACTAGATTCCCTCTGCTTTCTTTCTCCATTTGTATACGATGCTGAAAATGCATCCGCCCTCACCTAAGTCTACCAGCGGTTGAAGAGGCTTGAAGTTGAAAAACCGCCACCACTTCTAGGCCAGAGCATCGCGTTCGAACGCACGATCCTGCAGATCACGTTGCAGGATGTGCACACCATTTGAATAATATGAATGAATAAATCAGGCTGAATATCATCAAATTTTTTATATTTGCAACGAATGAATTTGGGATCAGAAATGCATATATTTTTAGTGTGAGTGCAAAAAAAATCAAATTTAAAATTGACGGACTGTGCCGTGCCCACACAATGAATTCAAATTTAAAATTGATGGACTGTCACACTGATTTAATTTTCGTGTGTGTCCTGTTCGTTGTCAGGCCTCGGGAATTATCCACTCAGCACAGATATACAAACAGAGTCGGAAATAGGAGCAGCTGGAAAATCGACAGACCCTGTAATCTTCGCCATGTTGTGTATTGGCATGCTTCTCTTGGCATGGCAGTATAGATGTATGGTCATTCATTGCTATGTCATATCATTCTCCAAAAAGTAGCATTATAGACTACTCTGTTTTTTTGGTATCCCAAAGTTTCAGGTTGTTTAAATAATGTCAAAGTCATTAAAAGCAAAGTTAATTAACTTGGTCACAGTCAAAGTAAATGTCAGTTTAGGATCTGCTGGAGTGAAATCTTGTTAGAATGTAGTAGGTGTCAGTTTTGGAGTTGCCACTAGAGGGGAATCTTGTTAATCAACATTTTAGTTCCCATAAAATGTATAAATACATTCAATGCCATCTTGTTAGAATGTAGTAGGTGTCAGTTTTGGAGTTGCCACTAGAGGGGAATCTTGTTAATCAACATTTTAGTTCCCATAAAATGTATAAATACATTCAATGCCTTCAAATATTTATTGGACATTTGGAATGGTGTAGAGTTTATATATTAAACTTATACAAATTCTTAACCGTGTAAATTTATGAGAAAATGCAATTATAAGACAAATTTTTAAATTTATGTTTTTTTTTCCATTAAGCATATCAAAAATTCCGACCATTTATAAAATGATTCACAATTATTTATTAATAATTTTAAAAAAAATTGTATCTAAAATTTGTATATTTTGTTTTAAATAATAAAAATACAGAATATAGAATTTACTTAATATAACTTATGTGTTATATCAAGAAAATATTCCTTAGGTTGAATCATCATGTTCATGAGCTTAACTATGGAAATTTAAAAAAAAAAAAATTAATAATAATGTGTACACAATACTCTAATTAGAATTAGAAATGGTCATATATATATATATATATATATAGATATATTATAATACATTTTATGAAATATTAATAATTATATATTAAATATTGATAATAACATTCTATTTTAATTACATAATCAATTAGTTGATTTAATATTTCAATGAAACATTAAATAAGGAGGAGTTATTTTAGTTGAGATAAATCTCTCAAATCCAACAAACTAATAATTTTTTAAATATTATAAATGAATTATGTAATCATTATATATGATGAGGAATATCAATATTGAGTTGAAGACATCTTAAAGTTAATATATCCAACACCCTCCATTAATGAGTTGTCTTGGTCTTTTGTTTTGTTGAGTCTTCATTAATGAGATTTCTTGGTCTTTTGTTTGGTTCAGTATTTATCGATATTTTTATATATTTTGAAATCTAATAGCTTGAGCTACATCACAATCGTATTAATGAGTTTTAATTCCACTTGATCCCCTGTAGATACAATTGCTTCATAACATCTATCATTCAACTGCTAGTCATTTTATTGATGGAATTCCATCTATAAAGATACATGGTTATCGAGGAAATAAATATGTTCAGATGCCACATGTATCTAATTCAATGTTACAATATGACCTATCTGTTTTTGAAAATTTTTAGTGATTTCTTTAAAAAAAAAATAATAATAATAATAATACAATATCTCTAAAAACTTCATATAACTACATGACAACTAGAACACATGAAATAACCCAATATATATAGCACATGTAATTTGGGTCTAGCCCTCACAGTAAATATTGACCTACAAGCTCCCTCTATAATTGTAATGAGGAACAATGAATTTGGAGCATGGCACATTGCCTCTTACTAGGGCATATAACTAACATAGGTCCTCCACCACCATACATCTAATGCACAAACTGCCACAAAATGCAACAACAAGATTCCTGATACCATTTACTCACTCCTTGTTCGCACCATAGTATTTGTGTCATTACACAAAATAGAGGGAAGCGATGAATGTTAATAATGCTAAATATTATTGATTCCAAAGCTCATCATATAGGAAATATTAAATGTGTTATTGATTTGATGGAAAATAATATATGGAGAGCTCATGCATATAGGATCACCTAGTGATAATAGATTCAACAAAACTTGTAATAACCAAGTATCCCAAGATTCATATAATGACATGACATCTAGAACATAGGAAATAACCTAGTATCTCTAGCATGCCATGTAATTTGGGTCCATCACTGATTATAAATATTGGACTACCAACTCCCTCTGTAATTGTAATAAGGAACACTGACTTTGGAGTACAACACCTTACCTCTTATGAGGGCATATAACTAACATGGGTCTTCCATCTCAACACTTTTATTGCACACCCCACTACAAGATGCAACAACGTGATTCTTGATACCATTTACTGACTTTGGTGCACAACATCTTACCTATTATGAGGGCATATAACTAACATAGGTCTTCCATCTCGACACTTTTATTGCACACACCACTACAAGACGTAACAACATGATTCCTAATACCATTTACTCACTCCATGTTTGGACCATATCTTCTATGACATTACACACATAGAAAAAAGGGATGAACCTTGGTGATGTTGAGGGTTGTCCGTTCTAAAACTCATCATACTGGAAATATTCAATGTGTTATTGATGTGAATGCAAAGAATATATGGAGAAATCATGCATATAAGGTCACCTAGTGGTAATAGACTCAACAAAAGCTATGTTAAAACCATTCTCACTTAGGTTTAAACTCCAAAAAAGAAAAAAGAAAAACACTCTCACACATCTACACTAATGTAATATACTACAATAGAAAATATTGCACACACACACAAATATTATTACATATTCTATTAAACATCAATAATTGCACACATATAAATACATTAGGTATTGGTATAAGATAGTCACTCCATATTAAATGCACAATCAACCATTTGAGATAATATTTAAACCAAACACTAAACTAGGACCTATTTTACTTGGACTAAATGACTCAAATCCCCCTAAGTAACAATCTCCTAAATAATATAAACAAATCACAAAAACGTTACATATGGTGAGGAATATCAAATATTAAGTACAATACAAATAAGAGTTAATGTAATAAATATATATTATATCAAGCAAATATTCATTATCCCTAATCATCAAGTTGATAATAAACTCAACCTATTGAGATTTATATTACCAATTTTGTCTATCAAAATGCACTTATAAAATTTATAATTATTAAATTAAAATTCATCATATATATATATATATATATATATATATATATATATATATATATATATATATAAAAATTTGTTAAAAATTGTTAGCTTATGCCACTTTTAATTGAAAGAATATCTATGGTGCATATGCCCTTCTAATTAAAGTTTTACCTTAAGATTACAAAAAGCAACATTTATTGTGTTGATATTAATAATGTAGTTAATTGATATAAACAAATTTAAATAAAATTTTGAAATATATATAAATATATGTTTGATAATGATTTTCTTAAATATATAAAAGTTCCAACATGTTTCAACCAATCATTTTGTAATTATTTTTTTCAAATTAGGAGAATTGAAATATTTTCCTTTATTAGATTACATGTTTGGCTAGACCCATTTTTATTCTAATATAAGAGAACTCTTATATTGGTTCAGAAATGGATGTCCGCTATTTAGCCTAGCCCAATAAACCATTTCGTAAATTATTACCTATAATGTTTTTAATATGTCGTCTATAGGTATATTTAATATTAAATTTTATAAATAAAAATAATTAATTAAGTTTCTATATAATAAATGTTATATATGATTCACTAAAAAGAATTATAAACATTTTTAAAATTATTTATTTTATTTTTATATTCAATTTAATTTTCAAAATATTCATTAAATATTAAGTCATGAAAAGTATGACAACTTTATATGTATAGTAAAATATTTGAAAATTTATAATATATATATTTTTTAATTTTCATAAACCACTTTAATTTTAATAAACATTAATTATCAATATAATATTAAAATATACATTAAATTTATTAATATATATATTTTTAAAGTTTGGCTACATATATAACTAAAGAGTCTCAGTGATGGGGACAGTCACATTTGTTGGAATGACGGGAGTGGAACTAACAACAAGGTTGAATTAATGGCCCTTTGGTGTGGCCTTTGGATGGCTCTTAATCTAGATTTGCAGTCTGCTCATGTATACGGTGATTCTAGGATCATCATTGAAGGTTTTTCTGGTACAAATCACCTATGTTTACAGTGTGCACAAGGATGGATAGACCGGGTGAATCATCTGATTACAAAGTTTAACGAGCTAACTCGGAACCATGTTTATAGGGAGAATAATACTAGAACTAATGCATTATCAAAGAAGGGCCTCAGTCTTCCAATTGGGTGTCTTCATATCTACCTATTCAAAGCTTCTCTATGTTGCCAGACTTTCATGATTCTTGTTCCATGACTAGATTTCAAGCGATCGATGCTACATTAGGCAAGCGTTGCTTTTTCTTCCACACGAGCATGATATAATATTTTTGTGTTAGATATGATTCTATTATGATTGGTGCTCAGATGAACATGGATAAATAACAAGCGAGCGCGACTCCTTTTTCTGGTAATAATAGCTGCTAGCGAGTAGGGATTATCTCTTCTGTTGTGACAGTTTTAATTTTATTTCAGTTGATAGAAAACTGGGAAATGTTTTTCTGATATTTTTGTATGCATGTATATGAACAAATACGTTGATGCTCTATGATGTGAATAATATCTAATTAAACTTGGATATATGCTGATGAACATCTCATGAGATAGTTTTTGATGAGGCATGCTTTCTTATATACAAGCCTGTGTGCCTAAAAATTATGATATGTTATCATATACCTGTTGGAATATGTAATTCCTACCTGTATTTAGTTGTGACTTTCTATATATAGAATCTCTTCCTATTCCATAGGAGTTAGCTAAATCTAGGTTCCTTGTTTGGTGTGTGGTTGAGATATTCTCTCAACCAAATTATTGTGCGTCCAAGATAGCTTCCCTATCTCGAGACAATACCTCTTGTATATATGTAACTCTATTTGCTTAATAGAATGTACGGTGTATCTCAATTTTTATCTTGGTATCAGAGCCCATACAGGCCTGGACCTCGGCCCCTCCTAGGTTGAGGGAAACAGGAAATAAGAGAGAGTATATTTTATTTGTTTTAGTTTTTGAGTTTATCCATCAAGCATCATGGCGGAGCTTTGCAGAGTGTGGACGAGAATGAACGAGTTCAGAGTGCGATGATTCTACTTGTTCATGTTGTGGATCAGCCCATAGCGACGGTGGTGCCCGTTGGTTCATGTTAGTGTGCGCAGCAGAAGTGTGAGAGTCTAGGGAGTGAAATGTTGTGTGTACAACATCGATTCTGCTTGTTGATTAGTGGATCTTGGAGTGGCGATGGTTTTGGATGTTGTTTTCATGGAAGCCTACGATACTATCTCTGTCGTGAATCAGTATGACAATTTTGGATTTCCTAATTTAATGAGTTTGTGCCTTCAGAAAGAAGAGCAGATCTATTCTACTTGTGCATATCTTTGTTCTGAGACTGCGGATCGTGTCTGCATGACATGCTATATCCTTCCCTGTTGCCTCTGCAGCTTCTAGAACTTTGTTGACTACATCAAAGGAAGCAAGAAGGACTTCTCCACGTAGCATGCGGAAGAATTTTTTGGCTAGTCGCGGAGTCCAGCACGGGAGCAGTGACACATGACACATTTGAACTTATTTACTGGACGAAAGAAAGAAAAGAGAGCAGACTCAGTGGTATTGCATGGCCGTAGTCGAGCGCTGAGGAAAAAAAAGTGGTGGAGGAGTTTTGGCTAGAGTCTCAGCGACGGGGTATTGGAGCAGCTATGCTCCTTTCTGGTGCTCATATTCTCAGGTGCTCTCTGGTGCCTCGGAGTTAGGTCATATGAATGGAGGAAAGGGAGGTTGTCTGGTGCGCTGCGACATAGTGTAATTCAGCGATCAAAGGTCGAGGGTTCAACTCTCATTGGACATCATGACGGACACCATAGACGATATTTCTAAGGAGATCTCATTCCAGGCCTCCGAAGATGACTGTAGTCTAAGAATTGCGAGCATAGAGGGTGCAGCAGAAGTGCTTGAGAAGAAGTTTGTGTTAGAATTGTCAAGCATGACATTGGAAGAGATAACATCAACTTTGTGCCGAACTGGGGAGATCTACTCCAGATAGTTGTTCTGGAGTTGATCTGGAAGGTCTGCCGATCTAACCCTACAAATAGATAGAGGGTTGTCCGTTATAAAACTCATCATACTGGAAATATTCAATATGTTATTTATGTGAATGCAAAGAATATATGGATAAATCATGCATATAAGGTCACCTAGTGGTAATAGACTCAACAAAAACTATGTTAAAACCATTCTTACTTAGGTTTAAACTCCAAAAAAGAAAAAAGAAAAACACTCTCACACATCTACACTAATGTAATATACTACAATAGAAAATATTGCGCACACACACAAATATTATTACATATTCTATTAAACATCAATAATTGCACATATATAAATACATTAGGTATTGGTATAAGATAGTCACTCCATATTAAATGCACAATCAACCACTTGAGATAATATTTAAACCAAACACTAAACTAGGACCTATTTTACTTGGACTAAATGACTCAAATCCCCCTAAGTAACAATCTCCTAAATAATATAAACAAATCACAAAAACGTTACATATGGTGAGGAGTATCAAATATTAAGTACAATACAAATAAGAGTTAATGTAATAAATATATATTATATCAAGAAAATATTCATTATCCCTAACCATCAAGTTGATAATAAACTCAACCTATTGAGATTTATATTACAAATTTTGTCTATTAAAATGCACTTATAAAATTTATAATTATTAAATTAAAATTCATCATAATTATATATATATATATATATATAAATAACAATTTGTTAAAAATTGTTAGCTTATGCCACTTTTAATTTAAAGAATATCTATTGTGCATATGCCCTTCTAATTAAAGTTTTACCTTAGGATTACAAAAAGAAACATTTTTTGTGTTGATATTAATAATGTAGTTAATTGATATAAAAAAATTTAAATAAATTTTGAAATATTTATAAATATATGTTTGATAATGATTTTCTTAAATATATAAAAGTTCCAACATGTTTCAACCAATCATTTTGTAATTATTTTTTTCAAATTAGGAGAATTGAAATATTTTTCTTTATTAGATTACATGTTTGGCTAGACCCATTTTTATTCTAATATAAGAGAGCCCTTATATTGGTTCAGAAATGGATGTCCACTATTTAGCCTAGCCCAATAAACCATTTCGTAAATTATTACCTATAATGTTTTTAATATGTCGTATATGGGTATATTTAAATAATTAAAATAAAATAATTAATTGATTTTCTATATAATAAATGTTATATATGATTCACTAAAAAGAATTATAAACATTTTTAAAATTATTTATTTTATTTTTATATTCAATTTAAATTTCAAAATATTCATTAAATATTAAGTCATGAAAAGTATGACAACTTTATATGTATAATAAAATATTTGAAAATTTATAATATATATATTTTTTAATTTTCATAAACCACTTTAATTTTAATAAACATTAATTATCAATATAATATTAAAATTTACATTAAATTTATTAATATATATTTTTTAAAGTTTAGCTACATATATAACTAAAGAGTCTCAGTGATGGGGACAGTCACATTTGTTGGAATGACGGGAGTGGAACTAACAACAAGGTTGAATTAATGGCCCTTTTGTGTGGCCTTTGGATGGCTCTTAATCTAGATTTGCAGTCTACTCATGTATACGGTGATTCTAGGATCATCATTGAAGGATTTTCTGGTACAAATCGCCTATGTTTACAGTATGCACAAGGATGGATAGACCGGGTGAATCATATGATTACAAATTTTAACGAGCTAACTCGAAACCATATTTATAGGGAGAATAATACTAGAGCTGATGCATTATCAAAGAAGGGCCTCAGTCTTCCAATTGGGTGTCTTCTTATCTCCCTATTCAGAGCTTCTCTATGTTGCCAGACTTTCATGATTCTTGTTCCATGACTAGATTTCAAGCGATCGATGCTACATTAGGCAAGCGTTGCTTTTTCTTCCACACGAGCGTGATATAATATTTTTCTGTTAGATATGCTTCTGTTATGATTGGTGCTCAGATGAACATGGATAAATAACAAGCGAGCGCGACTCCTTTTTCTGGTAATAATAGCTGCTAGCGAGTAGGGATTATCTCTTCTGTTGTGACAGTTTTAATTTTATTTCAGTTGATAGAAAACTGGGAAATGTTTTTCTGATATTTTTGTATGCATGTATATGAATAAATACGTTGATTCTCTATGATGTGAATAGTATCTAATTAAACCTGGATATATGATGATGAACATCTCATGAGATAGTTTTTGATGAGGCATGCTTTCTTATATACAAGCCTGTGTGCCTAAAAATTATGATATGTTATCATATACCTGTTGGAATATGTAATTCCTACCTGTATTCAGTTGTGAATTGCTATGTATAGAGTCTCTTCCTATTCCATAGGAGTTAGCTAAATCTAGGTTCCTTGTTTGGTGTGTGGTTGAGATATTCTCTCAACCAACTTATTGTGTGTCCAAGATAGCTTCCCTATCTTGAGACAATACCTCTTGTATATATTTAACTCTATTTGATTAATAGAATGTACGGTGTATCTCAGTTTTTATCTTGGTATTAGAGCCCATACGGGCCTGGACCTCAGCCCCTCCTAGGCTGAGGGAAATAGGAAATAAGAGAGAGTATATTTTATTTGTTTTAGTTTTTGAATTTATCCATCAAGCATCATGGCGGAGCTTTGCGGAGTGTGGACGAGAAAGAACGAGTGCAGAGTGGGACGATTATACTTGTTCATGTTGTGGATCAGCCCATAGCAGCGGTGGTGCCTGTTGGTTCATGTTAGTGCGCTCAACAGAAGTGTGAGAGTATAGGGAGTGAAATGTTGTGCGTACAACATTGATTCTGCTTGTTGCTTAGTGGATCTTGGAGTGGCAGTGATTTTGGATGCTGTTTTCATGGAAGCCTACGGTACTGTCTCTGACATGAATCAGTATGAGAATTTTGGATTTCCTAATTTAATGAGTTTGTGCCTTCAGAAAGAAGAGCAGATCTGTTGTACTTGTGCATATCTTTGTTCTGAGACTGCAGATCGTGTCTGTACGACATGCTATATCCTTCCCTACTGCCTCTGCAGCTTCTAGAACTTTGTTGACAGTATCAAAGGAAGCAAGAAGGACTTCTCCACGTAGCATGCAGAAGAATTTTTTGGCTAGTCGCAGAGCCCAGCACGAGAGAAGTGACGCATGACACATTTGAAGTTATTTATTAGACAGAAGAAAGAAAAGAGAGAGGAATCAGTGGTATTGCATGGCCGTAGTCGAGCGCTGAGGAAAAAAAAGCAGTGGAAGAGTTTTGGCTAGAGTCTCGGCGATGGGGTATTGGAGCAGCTATGCTCCTTTCTGGTGCTCAGATGCTCAGGTGCTCTCTGGTGCCTCAGAGTTAGGTCATATGAATGGAGGAAAGGGAGGTCGTCTGGTGTGCTGCGACTTAGTGTAATTCAGAGATCAAAGGTCGAGGGTTCAACTCTCGTTGGACATCATGATGGACACCACAGACGATATTGCTAAGGAGATCTCATTCTAGGCCTCCGAGGATGACTGTAGTCTAAGAATTGCGGGCATAAAGGGTGCAGCAGAAGTGCTTGAGAAGAAGTTTATGTTAGAATTGTCAAGCATGACGTTGGAAGAGATAACATCGACGTTGTGCCGAACTGGGGAGATCTACTCCAGATAGTTGTTCTGGAGTTGATCTGGAAGGTCTGCCGATCTAACCCTGTAAATAGATAGAGGGTCACCGATCTACATAATTATATTTGAAAGATTATATCATTATAACGTTGCACAGTTGACGGTTCCAGACCAGTTGAGCGTGGCTTGTAGCACCGCACAGGCAGTGGAATGGGATGTTGCGTGGGCTAACAATTTGGATCCCTACGGCAGGAGAGCTCTAGGTGTGTATGCCTCCGCATACCAAGAGCATAACGTAGGTGCGAATGATGGCCCCGAAAATGGGAGCGTGGATACATTCAGGATGATGGCAGGAATGGAAGAGAGTAGTGGCGCCCGTGAAGTGCTGATCAAAGTTTAAGTCGTGAAAATAGAGAGCAAAAGTCGTTGGAAGTGCGAGTCATGGTCTCATTCGTATCGACTAGGCTACATTACTATGTAATGATCTGTACACAGAAATGGTTGGGGAACAGTATGTCTCTGTTGTACATCAAAGTGAGGGCTTGTGATTTACTATATTTCCATTGACTGGTCTGGATATTTGTCAGATATTCTCGAGGCCTCAAGTTGTGGATCCGAGTGCACAGGGGAGACCTGACTGCCTCAGGTGAGTTATTGATTTGCTGCTGCCTACATAATTGTGCATACTGGCTTTATTTGTTGCGTTCTATCGTGAAGTTATCAGGATTCTGCCCGCAAAAGTGTCAAACCAGCATTGTTGGGTTCGTGTGGTCATGGATTCATGGTAACTTGTGCGGAGAAAACATACCTTTGACTTATGAAGGTGAATAAATCTCCACGATAGAGAATTTTTGTGAAAGAGTCCTGTGGAAGGCTGATTGAAAACTATGGATCTGTGTGTGGAGCCAGCGCAAAGGGAATTTTTAACCAAGTCAAATTGATTGAATATTGAGAGAAGTTATTGCGTTTGAATTATGCCTTCGAGACCTACATGTTGAGTCGTCAACCTCTGTCGTGGGGAAGTATCTGGAGAACTTGCATATTCAGCCTCTGAGGCAGGAATAAATGTGATGATGGTGATTTCCTTTGTTGTGTTCATGATGATGCTTAACCAAGCGTATGGAAGAGCTGGAAGACTCGCATATGCTGAGGGTCCAGATGACGAGAGTCGAGATGAGATGATAAGTAATCTTTCTCTTTTTAGGGGAAGAAAATGGAGTAGAAGTGTTTGGTGTCAATTTCTTTGGCACATTGAACATCAGTTTGGGCATGATTGATGAATTATGGCGAGGCTTGTTCAACCAGTTCATGTTCTCATATAGTTTGATTTCTATGCTATTGATGTCAAGGTTTTGTTGTCAAGGTTTTGTTGGATGCTGCGAGTTACATAGAATTGCTATTAATATGTCATGAAATGGTATTTCTGGTTGTCATTGAAGTGACACTAGTCTGACCAACTATTGTCACAATTATGAGTGTGTGTTGGAACTGGTCATTCCAACAATACACAAATTTGCAAGGAAATTATTAACTACCATATGTGATGAAGACATGACAGTGAAAATGGCATCAAAGGCATGCTTGGAAGCAATCACGAGCCTTGATATTGTGAATAGGGGAAGTGGTGTTATGCCGGGATTCCAGGGAAATTGGATACTGAAACGAGAACTTTTGTGTGTAAAATCGTTGAATTTTTTGCATGTTGATAGTGAATTTGTGGATGACGAAGGATTGGACCATGGAATCCTAGATTCTCGCTTTGAGAGGGACAATTTTTTATTGTTTCTCTTCGTGTGGCTATTAGTGCCTATGTTTGGATCATCTATGCTGGAATGCACTACATTGAGACCAGTGGAAAAGTTGTCGATCTGTTTCTTTATCACCTCAGAAGTATTGTTGGAGAAGAATGGTTGCTATTATGTTTGGGAAATAGTCATCTTTGGGAAGAGATAGAGAAATTTGATGTTCTTGTTAATCTGAAAATTTAATGTTTTTATTTTGTTTCTTGGAATCATGCTTAAAATTATTGAGCCTTATTGAGCCTAGCTAACTCAATGTAGGTAAAGTTATTTTGTTAGAATTCGAGACTCTAACAAATGACAGGTTAAGCATGGAGTTCCAAGATTTAATTAACAAAGACAAAGATGCCCAAGATGTGAACATTTCAAAATATGATGTAAAAGAGCAGCGACAACATTTAAAAGATGATGGACAACGAAAGTGAAATTTTGTTTTGTGTGAGTTTCTTGGAATAGATTCAATAGCATGTTGTATTATGAGTCACACATTTTAATTGTAAGAAAGTCTAGGATGTTTTTTGTAGTGGTCTTTGTAAAGTATGTACTTGATAACTCCAAGAATTGGAGTTTTTTTTTAAGCCTTGTAGGCATATGTATCCCCGTAAAGTTCATGGTAATATCAAAACCACTTTGTAATTACAGGTTCGTGGTCAGCTAGAAACCATTTTGCAGTGTCAGTTTGTGGTCATACAGAAACCACGTGTAACAGTGAAGTGGACTATAAACAGGTCTATGCCAGTGTTCGCCCATTGATGAAGAAATCCGGTGAAAGGTCACCGATGAAGAAATCCGATGCAAGGTCACTGATGAAGAAATCTGGTGCAAGGTCGACAATGAAGAAATTCGCTGAAAGGTTGCCAATGAAGAGATCCAGTGAAAGGTCGCCGATGAAGGGATTCGGTAAAAGTTTGCCAAAGAGATCTAAGGGAGATCTACTGCCGGTGAGAGTTCACCGATGAAAGAAGAGCATGGTTACGGGTCATTCGATAAAACCCACGTTGAAGGGGGATCTATAGATACAATTACATGTATGCAGTGATAATGGTTGACAGAACCATGTATGCGAAAGACATCCTACGAGACTAGTGGTTGCAGCGGTTGGTACCCATGCATTCCGGTGGACGGTTGCTCCTTTATATGGACGTCAACATATCTTTTTGTTATATATGACCACAACTAGATTTTGCGAAGTGATATCAAGACAAGTAGTCATTAAAGGGGTGTGTTGAAATATGTAATTCCTACTTGTCTTCAGTTGTGACTTGCTATGTATAAAGTTTGTTCCTATTCCATAGGAGTTAGGTAAATCTAGGTTCCTTGTTTGGTGTGTGGTTGAGATATTCTCTCAACCAACTTATTGTGCATCTAAGATAGCTTCCCTATCTTGAGACAATACCTCATGTATATATGTAACACTATTTGATTAATAGAATGTACGGTGTATCTCAATTTTTATCTATACCTTTATGGTCAATCATGTAATAAATTGGATGTAGTGTTTATATAATATATACATGTTTTTCTTTGTGAAAAAAAAAACTAAATGCACATACATATACATTTAAGAGTTTATCTTAACCATTTTTTATATTAAAAAAACCTAAAACACATTCTTAAAGAGTGAACTTGACATAATTATAAAAAAATAAATTAAAGAACCACATATGCATACATATACATCTAGAGAGTCGCATATACATATAAGAGTTATCTTAAGAATTTTTAATATTAAGAAAACCCAAAAAAAACTTTTTTGAACATGACATAATTATAAAAACACTAGAGTTAAAACGTTATGAACTACTTCATGGTCTTTTAAAAGAAGGTATGGTTTATCTGAAAACGAAGCAAAGCAATAACGAAAAAAAATACTAATCGCACACGGTACATCAAGAAATTATGATATATCCTTATGATGGGTTTATATCTGAGAATGCTCACCTGTAAATCCTATATAAAACAATATAAGGGAGAATTCCATCGACGACATGATCACTCTTGACCCACCCCACACATATATTTAAAATTTTGAATGGCCGATCTTGATTTAGATATTTTTTAAGTGGAATTCTTTATTTAAAGAAAATGGTTTCGGATCGCTTTCAATTACAGAAGGAAAATTGCAAAACCATCGGACCTTTGCCAAAATAAACAGAGGATTTTGCAAACCTGCTATAATTTTTAAATTATTGTAGTTTCCGAAGGCACTAATGGCACACAAAATCAGCTCATCTAATGGCACTACAGGCACTACATTGATGCAGTTTTATATGGATTTGATAGTTTAATCAAGAAGACATTAAATTTCGCATCTTGAAAGCATATGAGCTTTTAAAGAAAACATTTTATCTTGAAAGGATAAGAGCTATAACCATATTGGGTCTCCATGATATATAATCACAAGTTATACTTAAATAAACACCTGCAGGGATTCCGTGAGCTTAACTCGATTGGAGATTTGGAAATCCAACAGGCATAAACCAAATCCAATCCATGCTAGTTGGAGGCCTCCGAAACTCCAATAGATAAGGGAGGGAAGTATGCCCCGGTAATTACATGCTACCCGCGGTTTCCACTCTCAATGTGACCGAAAAATCCCCTTCAAATAACATGCGATGGCTGACAAAATTTTGATTTAGATAATCTTGCAGCTGGTTGGCATTCCAGGCATCTTAAAACACTGCAAACTGTTGAGAGTTTTAACGAAGGGATTGAAGATCCGCGCTTTCTGACAAACCATCGGATGTTTCTTCGGATGACTGAGAGACTTCGTGTTTATATTTTATACGTGTTTATATTTTGCAAAGAATATCAAACGGAAATATTTTTATATGAAATCCTTGATTATTCCGAGACGTCTTACTTTAATAATCATATCTGTAAACTCTTTGCTGTGTTTTACTTCTTTCATCTTATTTCCAAACAATAATATAATATAAAAATTATTTTTGTTGCATTTTAACATAATATTAAATTTTTTTTTGCATTTTAACATAATAATAATAATAATACGTTATAAATATAAATTATTAAAATATCAACATTGAATCAAATCCAATATGACAGGTTCGAACGACTATTTAAATCTTGTTGTTGACTACTATTACGATAATCGTGCATTTTATACGTGCGTATTTTGCAAAGAATATCAAACAGAAATATTTTATATGAAATCCTTGATGACTCTTAGTCATATAATTTTAATAATCATAAATGCAATCAAGTGAAGAAAAAATCAGATTGTCAAAAGAATGGAAGGAGTACATGGAGAAATCAAACTCCTAGATATCCTTTTACTCATGGAAAAGAATGAAACACTCTAAGATTGTTTCAATGATTGATACATCCACATATTCTTCTCAACATTCCTAGTCAGCTCTAGATGGTAGTAAGATTGAGACCACTACTACCTTCCCTCCTTACAAAGGAATCATCCTAGGAGAAGCACAGAATACTGCAAAGGCCATTCTCCTAGTATTAAAGGATGATAATGCTCTTGGTATAGATGGCAGAATACAGAAAGCTAGTGAGCAGTTAAATTGGTCAAATATAGCCATAATAGGTCTTGAAAGGAATGTTGCCAAGACTATCTTTGTTAAGGAACAGTTTGATAAGTTACAGGTCTCTGTAAATGATGTGAATAGTACTCTAAACAATATTCAGTTTGATTCTTCTATTTTGAAATCTTATTCTAGGGAATCCCTAAGCAAATTAGAAGAAGTAGAATGCAAAATTGTACATGAAGCATATTCTACTCGAGGTCTCATCTCTGAGCTATCTGAAAAGTTTGAAAAGCTAAATCCTTCCAAGTCATATAAGCTTGTTCCAGCTTCTTTTTTACATAAAAGAAATGTACATATTCAAAAACCTGTCAACCTTATTGACAAATTTCCTCATTTATTTCCAAGAGAAGTTGGACAATCTTCCCAAAGAATTTCAGATGAAAAGGTCTCCCTTGCCTCTTTATTCAAAGAATCTGATAAATAATCAGAAACCCAGGTCCTCCAGGTCTATTAGCCTTTGGAAAGTCAGTATACTAGATATTCTGCACCTAACCTCAATGGTATGGGAAAACTTCCAGAATCCCATGGATTCTATCCTGACTGCCATAGGGAATGGAACGTAGACAACCTCAACATGGGCCAAATCAGACAGATGATAGATCTAATGATCACTGAATATAAGCTCATGTGTCTCAGAGGGAAAACTAAAGTTGAAGCATACAAAACTCTTATACAATGTTTTATTGGAACATTGTTAAGATGGTGGGAAGTAGAAACATCTCCACCATTGATCAGCAAAATGGAATCTGAAATCTTAAAGGATGAGTAATATTCAATACTGATGGCGCACCTACTAATAATATGATTGGAGTTGTGACCTCCATGATCATTGAACATTGGTGCGGTACTGAGTCTGTTGTTACAGACAAAAATGAAATCATACTGATGAATTTGAAATGCATGAAAATGAGCCAATATGAAAATTTTCATAGGGATTGGATGCAGAGAATCTTTCTGGTGAAAGATCCCAAGAACCTCCTATGGAAACAAGTCTACCTTGCAGCTTTACCTTCAAAGCTTGTAGACTTTATTAAGTTGCAATAATTCTTCCAGTTGCCTTTTGAGACATACACTTGGGGAGAAATCTATTCAGTCATCACTAAAGCTTTAGTTAGTCTGTGTACTAGCCCCAAAATGAACAAATCTTTAGAAAAGCTTTCAAGATTGTCAGACAATAAATCTATCTATAGCAAATATGGTATCACCATTGATGACCCCCTTGTCAAGAGAAGAAAGACAAAAAGAAAGGCTAAAAAGGCTCAAAAACAACAAAAGTTTATCAGTAGAAATAATAGGAGAAGAATCTCCTCCAGGCCATCTCAGAAAAAGGGATATTATAAATATGTCCCAAAGACACATTATTATAAGCCATCAGATATTCATCTGAAAAGCCATAAAAATGAAAAGATGAATCAAATCACATGCTGGTTGTGTGGTAAGCCTGGCCACACTGCAAATAGATGCCCTGATGGTGATAAATCAAAGAAGAATAGAGGCAAGAAATCTCAGCCAAATTTGAAGATAAATGCAGAAAGTGTGGGTCCCCACATCAACAAATAGAAAATTTTCCAAGTTTGGTAATTCAACAACAGCAGGTTGTTGATTATTCTTCTGATACATGTAGCACATCTTCCTCTTCCAGCTCTTCAATTGAAGAAATACAAGCTCACTTACAATGTTTTTATTCAGATTCTGATGCTTGCAATTGTAATTATTCTTCTGATGATGAATCTGACTCCTCATATGACACTTCCATAGTAGAACACTTCAATTGCAAACTAAAAGTTCTCATGGCCCAAACAGATGATGATGAACTAAAAATTTTTGCTCAAATTCGAGCAATGGAAGAAGGAGATATGAAGACCAAATTACTTGAGACTTTGATGTCCCAAGTATCATCCACCAGCAAAAGGGCCAGCAAAAAGTCACTCTTCATAGAAGATTCTTTCAAGCGCAACACCAAAGCCTATCAACGGGATCAGCTGCAGAAAAAAGTTCATTCACTCACTTTGGGGGAGGTGAGTAGAGAAATACATATGCTCAAATCTGTTATTTCTGTTTTGAAATCCCAAGTTGAAAAATTAAAAAAAGGAAAACAGGAAATGCCACAATCTGTTTCTGGACACTGCACCAATTACACTCTGCACAGTGCACCCTTCACAGAATCTAAAGTTGAAATCCTTGAAGGAAAACAAGATCCTACATTAGGATTCAGAGAGATGCGTGTTTTGGTAATAGAATATCAGCAGCATCATGTCCAGGTAAAAATTTGTATTAAAGGAGAAATGTTTTCTCTTACAGCACTTCTAAATTCTGGTGCATATGTTAACATTTTTAATAAGAAAGCCATCCCTTCCAAGTATTGGGTTTCAGCCTCCAGAAAAATTATAGGGTTAGGAGAAAAGACCCTACAATATGAAGTCCCTAAAGCTGCTGTCTGTTTTGACACCCATGGTATCAAATTGAAATTTGCAGTAGGAGACATTCCTGTAGACTGTATATTAGGAAATGTCTTCCTGGCAGCTATTGAACCACATGGCTCGATAAGATTAGAAAATAACAGAGCTGGTTATTTTATCACTGTACCTACCTCGAGTGGAGAATTTAAAAGAATAGATATGCCTTATAACTCAAATCCTAGGGTATCAACTATGGTACAGGCCATGCAAGAGCTCAAAAAGGCTAAAACAAAATCGACTGAGCTCAAAGATCTCAAGTCTACTATCCACATAGGGGAACAGTTGAAGACCCCTGAAATTCAGAGAAAAATCTCTGAAATCAAAAACAAAATAGAAGCAGAATGCTGCTCAGAAGAGCCCAATGCCTTTTGGCACAGAAAGCAGCACTTTGTGGAACCGCCTTACAAATCTGAATATACAGGTAGACCCTGTAAGTCCAAAGCTATTCCTATGAATAAGGAATATAGGGATTTATGTGAAAAAGAGATAAACTAGCTTTTGAGCAGAAAATTGATAAGAGAATCCAATAGCCCATGGAATTGCTATGGATTCTATGTAAATAAAAGGTCTGAACAAATCAGAGGAATCCCAAGGCTAGTAATCAATTACAGGCCTCTGAATACAGTTCTAGCTGATGATACATACCCGATTCCTCATAAGGGAGATCTGTTGGGGAGAATATCTGGTACTAAGATATTTTCTAAATTCGATCTTAAGTCAGGATTTTGGCAGGTTGCAGTTGCAGAAAAGGATAAATTCAAAACTGCCTTCAGCATTCCAGCAGATCATTATGTATGGAATGTCATGCCATTCGGCCTCAAGAATGCGCCTTCAAAGTTCCAAAAGGTTATGGATTCAATATTCAAACCTTATTCAGATTGTTTGCTCGTGTATATTGATGACATTCTTATCTTTTCCAAAAATATACAGGACCACTTCAAACATATATAGATTTTCATGAATTTAGTCAAACAGAATGGTCTGGTACTTAGCAAAAAGAAGATCGAAATATTCCAGACTTCAGTGAAATTTTTGGGACACACAATCCAGAATGGGAAAATCTCCCTGCAAAGCCATGCAATGGAGTTTGCAAACAAATTTCCTGACATCATTCTTGATAAAACTCAGCTTCAAAGATTTTTAGGATGTCTTAATTATGTTGGAATTTTTTATAAGGATTGTGCAAAAGACAGATTTCTGTTAAATTAGAGATTAAGAAAGAATCCTTCTCCTTGGACAAGCGCTTATACAACTACTGTCAAGAAAATCAAAGCTAAGGTAAAATCTCTGCCAATTTTATATGTTGTTGATGACAATTCTTCAAAAATTGTTGAATCAGATGCTAGCGACATTGGTTGGGGAGGTGTATTGAAGCAAAATAAGGACAAATCAGAGCAGATAGTCCAGTTCGCCTCCCGAACTTGGAGCCTAGCAGAAAATAACTACTCTGTGATAGAAAGGGAGTTAAAGGAAGCATGGAATTCCATTGACAAATTTGCAATTCATCTTATCAAAAAGAAATTTTTGTTAAGATCTGATGCATCTGCTTTAAAGAAAGTCCTTACAAAAGACATTAAAAAGCCTAGTGAAGCAAAATTCACCAGATGGCAAGCACTGTTCACAAATTTTGACTTTAATGTTGAACACATTAAAGGATCAGACAACCACTTGCCAGATTTTTTAAGTAGGGAATTCATCCAGCCGCAAGAACAAGAGCATGTAATGGTGATAGTCACCGAATGGGACCAAAGTCGCCAGAGAGAAATACTGAGATCTATACCAGAAGACAAAAGTTGGCCTGAATATAGAGATGAATGGAAGCCAACATGGCAGCTGAGGAACACCAAAGTTCTGGATGAAAATCTACAGAATCATATTGATCTTATGCATCTTATCCCAGAACGCCGAGTATACCCAAAAGGAAGCAAATGGATACACGACATGGTATACTCAAAAAGTATGACAGCTTCCCATGAGGCCGAACATTCATTGGCAAATGAATTTCTAGATATATCAGTCATCTGGTCAGAAGGAGGGGATAGACGCAGGATCTATCACAATTATTTGGTCATAAATAGGACCAGGAATCCTAAGTGGACATGCACCAATTTTAATCAATGGCCAGGAAATGATCCAAACTTGATATTTCCTGACACTATCTATAACTTCTCAGGATACAAAAGGCTGTGGTGGGATCTTTTGAACAAAGATGGAAAGAACGAAACCCACTACACCAAGCTTAAATTTGGGGCAACATGGATCATGCAACAAAACATACAGTGCGACTGGCTACAGAATTGGTGGAATGATTATGGGGTTAACAGAACTACCATAGATCCCATGTTCTATGAATCCTATTTCCATAATGAATGTACATGGTGTATAGAAAATGGGATTGGTGAATGTTTCCATACGCCTTGCCAGACTGTGAGAGACCTTCGTCATCTACAAGATACTGAAATTTTGAAACAATTCATGAGACAGCATAATCAGTGGTTAGTAATGACGAAGATTAAACATCAATTTGTTCTAAATAAGCCAATGATTGTCCGAAGAATCTATACCAAAGCCTGGTGTGATGCAACTTACCGAAGATACAGATTTCCCAGGATACAAATCCTTGATGACCAAGTATAAAGTGGTTCTCGTGGACTCCACTTAAAATAAAGTCTCCACTATGTATTGTCTCCCAGTCATGGGATAAATGTGACCGGATTTTCTCAAGGACTTTTCCGGTAAAAAAGTATCCTTTGTGTAATTATTCTTAATAGTTTTCTCGTGGGCCTTCTATACCAAAAAGGTATCCACTTTGTTTTGCACCTACCTGTCAATCCAGAAGATGGAATCTCTGTGCAGATGTCGCTTCGGTGTTACTCGAAAACAACGATTCCTCCTCCACGTCTCAGATCTTGTCAGATCTGAATTGATTGTTTGCCCCCCCCTTCACATCTTATATAAGGAGGGTTAGGCTCATTCATTTGGAATCAGGGGATAGAGGGTGGGAGTCTAGAGTCTTAGTTTTGTGTTTAAAGTTGGAGTCTGCAATCTTCCTGCTCTGCATATGCGAGCTTTAAGCTTGATCTGCTTGCATCACAAAGTTGTAACTCAAGTCTATAGGTAGATCTAAGAAGCTTGCGCGTCAGTGTGCTTGGCACTGTTGAGAACCTAAAGTGGCCAGATCTATAGTCTGTAAGTGATATGTGTGTGTTGTGTGTATTCTTATACTGAGCCTGTATTCAGCTAGGAAGCCTCCAAGACACTATCTCATTCATCGAGAAGTAATCACTGGTAAATTTTGATACACTCAATCTCAGGAAAGAAATCTGAGTCCAAAAGTTTGATGTAATCAAAATTCTAAGATAAATAAATAAAAATCTTTCCACATATTTGAGTACTAAGAAACTCTAATCTTAATATTTTCTGTTGAGGTAGTATCTGTCTCTCTTGTATTCACTTGAGGTTCGCTAGAGGTTCGCGAAAACACCCAAGGATGCCAAGGTTGTTGAAGGCGAGAGGAGCCGTGTGTAAGCCGATAGAGCGTGACAGTGGAAGTAGGTTCGTGTAAAGGAATTTGAGAGATTGAAGACAAAAAGGAAACTCAACAAGGCCAGTCAGCCTGTTGTTGCTGTTGCAAGCTTCGTCTTGAGAAGCCCCTACATAAAATTGGTATCAGAGCCAAAAAGGTTATCTGGTTCGTGAAAGGTCAGTACTCAAAATCAAATTCCTTTTATTTGAAGAATGGACTCTTTCAGAAAATCTATTTCTTTCTGAGAATTAGATGAAAAAGAAAATGAAGAAGAAAATCCCCTTCGGGATATGTTTGCTACTGCATCTAGTAGAGTTTTAAATTCTTCTGAGATAGTTTATGAAGAGCCTGAACCATCTGCAAGATGGAAACTCCCAAGTATATCTGCTTCAGAAGTTTGTGCAGATGTGTCAGCCTTTCATCTTGTTGCCACTACTAGAATATCTATGAAGGAGTCTACTAGTTCTATTCAAGAAAATTCAGACTGCATTCAGTCTATTCCCCTTTTAGATCCGAAACAACTTTAGGTAGAAGCAAAGAAACTAAAAACACAATATTTGCATTTGGGATGTATTAGAGTTGGGATCAGTGCTTTGACCCATCAAGGGCTAGACACTTATGTCCTAGCTACTGTGAGAGATCTAACTCACAATAAATATACTGACTCTATCATTGGAGGAATTGTGGCCCCATTATCAAATGGCCCTGTACGGTTCGATTGTTATCCAAATTTCTCAGTTTATGTATTTGATGAAACAATCGATAAGATCTTACAACTACAAATCTAGACTTCAGGGTTTGACATGCTAAAGAAAAGAAATAATATAGCCATACAAACACGCCTGTTTCAGACATACAAATACCCTTTATCTGGTTGTCCTCCATACACCCAGTCAAGACTAAAAAACGAGTGTAGTCGTTCTAACTGATTCAAAGAATCAAAAAGTTGAACATCAAGCCATCAAATGGGAAGATCTGAACTTCCCAGAACACTAGGTCATCCCAAATCCAAAACCCCTTTCTGCAAAGAATATCACTTCTGCTAATATCAGAGAAGATCAATCCTCTGTTGTTCTGTCTTTTCCCCAAAGATCAACCATTGACAGAAAAAGGATTGAAGAAGCTTGTCGAAAGTCTTCCTTGTATAGAGATCCACAAATTGTAGATACTGCTTGTTCAAGTTCAATTTTAAATTCCTGTAAACATATTTCTTTATTTGAATTTTCCCAGCTTGTGAATTTCAATTCAGTTGAAGTTTGTTGTTCAGAATGTAAGAGTCTTGTCAACCTCAGCAGTTTGGCCGATCTTGTCATTCATGAAAATCATCATCTCAAAACGGGTGAAGCCCCAGCTTCCACTTATATTAATCTGTGTCCTAATCCCAAATGTTCTGACATTCATTTTTCTCATGAGTCAGACCATGTGTTGATGATGCATGAATTACCAACATTAGAAAATGAAGATGCAAGGTTGACTGAAATGTTCAGTAGAATGAGACCACCAAATATGCCCAAATATGGTCTTGGCTATCTTGAACAGATGAATGATTTAATCCCTTAGTCTAGATTCAAAGATCTTCTAGAAGACTGCAAGAAGCCTTCAGTCACAGAGATGCACAAGTTCTTCACAGTCATGGATGGATGTAAAAAATATAAAGTTTTTTTTGCATTTTAACACAATAATAATAGGTTATACATATAAATTATTAAAATATTAACATTAAATCAAATAGAATAGATAAACTTAATATTTCTATTTTTTCATTTTAAAATCATTAATTAGGCCAATAGGCTTTATATTATGAGGTATTTCTCCATGAATGATACTGTAGTAGATTCGTCGGCCTAAAAAGAATATGATTTCTAGTGTGGCTCGCCAATACGACAGTTGCACAATGAGAATCAGAGACATTGGTTACTTTATCACATACCACCTTTACTAAGTGTCGCTTGCTCTTTCACTGCGTACGACTACGTAATGGGTTTGTTCATGTGCCTCCTTCCTACATCTCATTATCTAGGAGAGGCACCGTATTTGGTCCTACAAAGGAAGACAAGAGGGTCATTGAGACATCTTTTAAACTTGTACTTTATAAACAGAGAGTGGAGGTGTACATGGACGACGACGGTGGTTAGGGTTTACCCTAGCTGCACTAGGGGATTCGACAATGTGTTTTACTAAGGTGCACAAATGATAGGGTTGAAGTGTAGTATAATTTAACCATGATATTGATGGATATTGTAGTTGTACCAGAGGAGTATCCTGATTTTAGAAGATCCACGTTTAAGACCAACTCTCCTGCTTCTTAGACATTGGTTGATCAACTTCTCATAATTATACAAAAAGATGATTTTGAATCTCAACTTTTGATTCCCTCCATAAAATCGATTAGATGCCTTTCTCGGACCTTCCCTACTAGAGAAACATGGCTCATCTATTTCCTTGTCAAACATCTAGATCATAGAGACCTATCTATGGCCGGAGGGGCAACCATTGCAATGAGAAATTTTTCCTACATGGAACATTATTTGCATATGGAGCATTCCAAGGCCATCATTGCAGTCTTTAGGATATCACTAGAGAATGTAGGTTTTATATGGAGTAAACAACCTTATAGGGGTGATTCTAGGAGAAATAGGGGAAATAAATTCCTTTGCACTATTGGACCTTTCTCCAAATACATTTTCTGAAAAAATTATGGAAGGTTTAGTAAACTTGAACTATTCATATAGATGTTGGAGTTTTGTCTCACAAAGTACTTTGGGAGATTACCTCACTCTTTGATAGATTAAATCTGTATTGCAAATTCTCCAAAGCTGGAAAAATCATAAAAAAACAAGTTTTTGTCACAATTGAGAGAAATTGACATTTATTAAAGGCCGGCCCTTGTATAAGACTAACAACATATGATGTTAATTAAAGTTATAGGCCATTTACCATTTTACTATTTGTTCCTCTTACTAGTTGTGTGAGCATGCTTACCACCTGTAACCTATCACTACATGCCATAAAATTTCCTCATCTAAATCTTTGAAATATTCATTAAATTTGTACAAATTTTGTAGAGATTGTGTTTTGTTGTTAATGGGGGCATGGTTGGTTAGTAAAGTGGGTTTGTTGTTATTCCCCACCAATGTTCAAATCCCCTCAAAGACATATTTTCCTCCAATTTACTTGGTTGGTTGTGTAAGAGGGTCCTTCCATGTCGTTGAGATTATGTACTTAAAAAAATTAATAATTGTAATACATAAACTCTACATTATGTTTAGCATTTGTTTCCCCCGCTTCAGGACGGTGTGCATTGGCTTGGGCGGAGTCTAAAATGGTTGCATATCATAGTAGGATTATGAAATTGGAGTCAGATTTTTTTGCATTGAAGACACACCATTATGGTGACTAAAGACAAGGAAAAGAATGACAGTGAGAAAGACAAAGAAATCAAACTTGAATAAAAATATAAAGTAAGCACTCCTGTAATAATCGTGCACCCACCAAACCTTCCTCTTGCTAAAGAGGAGAAATATAAGGTTCATATGGCCATTATTATGTTGGAAAATAACTCATGTTTGTTGTTATATGATACACTTTAGACTCATTGTCTTACACTATTTAAGAGTTGGTTGGTATTGGGGATATTTAGACTTGATACCAACTACCTAATTTATATTTTTGGTCCAACTTCCCAAGTGGTTGTTGTCGTTAAATCCTAGGGAGATGTTGTGTTCATCTTTAGACCAAGTTTTGGGTTCATCATGTATGTATAAATGTACTTATTGCACTCAAGGCTTTAGAACTGCTCTCCTTTTGAGATGATTGATTAATAAAATGTTTTTATACCTTGACTTTGACATTATCCACACAATTTTGTTTCATTCAAGTTTTAAATTAGAACATATTCATGCTTTTGTTCTGATTTATCATCGCTTTCTAGTGAGGGCATCAAGTATCAAAACTCAGTGAATTTCCTGCAACACTACCATTGCATCACTCTACATTTATCTACAATTCTATCGTCATGTCTTTGCATCCTTTGAATGCAAATGCTAATAATATAATATATTATACTCACAAAAATTAGTAAAAATATAATATACTATACTCACAAGACTCCTTGTCATAACCAAGAAACAAAGCTTTTTTGGGGTTATGATATACTATGATCACAAGACTCCTTGTCATAACCAGAAGAAACAAGGCTTCGCTAGGGTGAAGAAAATTTCTTTATCCGAAATCAATCTGATTCAACCTACATATTCACACCAGCCATTAGAATTTATGATTTTTAAATGTGTTCGCGTAAAATAAATATTTTAAATATTTATGTTTGTTTTAAATTATCAGTTTATTTATGTTTTTTCAAATTATCCTCATTCATGTTTCAAAATTATTATTCCCAGCTTAAAATAGATAAATACATTATCCGGAACGCCAAATTCGTGGAAACGTCAAATTCGAGGGTTTTAAATTATGGATGTTGGGTTACGTTGATATTGGATGTTGCGTTTAAGTTATAATTATTATTCAAATTTGACGAAGGGCAGAGTATTATGTGAAAATTTTGATCATAGAATTGGGTTCATATTTGTTTTTCTTTGAGGAAGAATTTAAATGCGTTATGTATTTAATTATGCCTTAAAGCATTCTTATTTGAAAATAACTCTCCTTGCTGCCAATGTGTTCATGTCTGAGCCATTGGATTAAATGTTAGACGATTGAAATGTTTTAGGCTATTAAATCCACAAGTAAATAGTTTTATATATGTTTTTTTATAATGTTAGTTTTCTTTTTCTGTTTTTAATAAGTGTTAAATATGATAGAAATGTTGTTATGTCATGCTTAACATTTTGACTATGTCAAATTACACAAAAATAAAAATAAAAGTACATTAAATAAAAATAATGACATAATGTAATGAACACTTTAACTAGGTCAAAATACAATAAAAAATAAAAATAATAAAATAAAATAATAATAAGCTATAAAAACAGCCCATGGTATTGACCTATGGTATTCATGTGAAATGTAGTTTATTTAAAGGGGGGAATTAAGATAACTATTTAGGTTTTGGTGACTTTTAAGTTAAAACGATGTTATTAAAAATTTGTTAGATTTAAATAAAATTTATATTATAAAATTAAACTCAACACAGCCAATTAATTTAAATTAAATGGATAAAAAACACTATTAAAAAAGAAAATAACTATTTAAAATAAAATAATAATAAACTATAAAAACATCGCACGGTATTGACCCATGGTATTTATGTGGAATGTAGTTTATTTAAAAGGGAAAATTAAGATAAGTATTTAGATTTTGGTGACTATTAAGTTAAAACGATGTTATTAAAAATTTGTTAGATTTAAATAAAATTTATATCATAAAATTAAACTCCACACAAGCCAATTAATTTAAATTAAATGGATAAAATACACTATTAAAAAGGAAAATAACTATTATTGTATTTAAATATTACATTTTTGTGTCACAATGCTCTCCAAAAAAGTATGATAGAAATGTTGCTATGACATGTTAAACATTTTGACTATGTCAAATTACACAAAAATAAAAGTAAATTAAATAAAAAGAATGACATAATGTAATAAACACTTTAACTAAGCCAAAATACAATAATAAAATAAAATAATAATAAACTATAAAAACAGTCCATGGTATTCATGTGGAATGTAGTTTATTTAAAGGGGGAAATTAAGATAACTATTTAAGTTTTGGTGACTTTTAAGTTAAAACGAAGTTATTAAAAATTGGTTAGATTTAAACAAAATTTATATCATAAAATTAAACTCCACAAAAACCAATTAATTTAAATTACATAGATAAAAAACACTATAAAAAAGGAAAAAGGAAATTAAAGAAAAGAGAATTGATTTCTCTCATAAATAATATAGATCTAAACTAATTATTCAATAAAATTATTTTTAAATGTTTATAACCATTATTCTTTTAAATTTTTACTTAATAAAATGTATCTTAGCAATAATGATGAATGTTCATAATTCTCATTTCTTAAATAACACTAAATTTACCTTTAATTAATTAATTGTAATAGTTTGTAACTACATATATACTCTTTAGGATTTTTTTTTTGTTAATGAATATCAAATTTCTTTCGTTCAATATATATATATATATCCTTAATTTTAGCTAAAAAAATCTTAAATATTTTTTACTTTATAATCATAAACAAATTTCATATTATATGATGTCAAACTTATTCAACTTTTTAGTTTGAAATTTTAAACAAAGTTTTTCACTACATAATTTTAGATTTTATAATTTTTTTTATCTTTAAATTCCAGACAAAAATTACAAAAGAAAAAACGCATTAGCTTTACAAAATTGACACTATGTGATTAACAATAGAGTAAGTTGAGATGGCCCCAAGGGGTTTTTTATACAATTTTTGTCATAAACTTTATTCTACCTTATAAACTGATCCATAATCAAAGAAAATGGCTACAAATTTCACAAGTTATTAGTTTATAACTTGATCCACAATCAAAGAAAATGGCTAGCGATGTCACAAGTTATAATTCGCATAGTGATGTATTGACGTTCTCAGTTGAAATGGTGGCTAGGGACACTAAAAAGTTAAAAATAGATATATGTTATGGCATCCATATTGTCTACAAACCATCCAAATTTTACATTTTATACAACAATTTCTAACAATAACCGCTCAATTTACTCTCCAATTTTTTAAACACCAGCCCATGCCGGGGAGATCACAGTGTAAAATCAAATATTCCAGTGGTTTTTTTAAAGGGTTTATAAACAAAATAGATAATGACAAAGTCAATCTTGTGGTATAATAATTGATTTTTGAATCATTGTGACAAACAAAACATCACATTAGCTCACCAAATATATCTAATGTTATAAGAATCCGAGATGATAACAAGGTTTTGAATCATGATAACTAGGTGACAACCAAAACTAAGTTGTAGCCACAAACAAAAAATCACAACAACTCATAGAATATATCCAAGGTTGCAATGAATCACATACATAGTGATGGACAACTAAGTTGTAGCCACAAACAAAAAATCACAACAACTCATAGAATATATCCAAGGTTGTAATGAATCACATACATAGTGATGGACAACTAAGTTGTAGCCACAAACAAAAAATCACAACAACTCATAGAATATATCCAAGGTTGCAATGAATCACATACATAGTGATGAACCTAATGGGAAATTTAGTGCACATAAGATTTAAACAAAATTTATATCATAAAATTAAACTCCAAAAAAACCAATTAATTTAAATTGCATGGATAAAAAACATTATAAAAAGGGAAAAAGGAAATTAAAATGGCCTTGATAAATCTTAACTCCGGATCTACCAAGAGCCAAGAGGGATCAAATGTCTTGGTATGCAAACCTCTTTTAGAGTGAAAAAGAATTGATCTCTCTCATAAATAATATAGATCTAAACTAATTATTTAATAAAATTATTTTTAAATGTTTATAACCATTATTATTTTAAAATTTTACTTAATAAAATGTATCTTAGCAATAATGATGAATGTTCATAATTCTCATTTCTTAAATAACACTAAATTTACCTTTAATTAGTTAATTGTAATAGTTTGTAACTACATACATACTCTTTAGGATTTTTTTTTGTTAATGAATATCAAATTTCTTTCATTCAAAAAATATATATATACATATCCTTAATTACCCAATTTTAACTAAAAAAATCTTAAATGTTTTTTACTTTATAATCATAAACAACTTTCATATTATATGATGTCAAACTTATTCAACTTTTTATTCTGAAATTTTAAACAAAGTTTTTCACTACATAATTTTAGATTTTATAATTTTTTTTATCTTTCAATTCCAAACAAAACTTACAAAAGAAAAACTATAGATTATAGTTTTACAAAATTGACACTGTGATTAACAATAGAGTAAGTTGAGACAGCCCCAAGGGGTTTTTTATACAAGTTTTGTCATAACCTTTATTCTACTTCATAAACTGATCCACAATCAAAGAAAATGGCTACGGATTTCACAAGTTATTAGTTTATAACTTGATCCACAATCAAAGAAAATGGCTAGCGATGTCACAAGTTATCATTCGCATAGTGATGTATTGACGTTCTGAGTTGAAATGGTGGCCAGATACACTAAAAAGTTCAAAATGGATATATGTTATGGAATCCATATTGTCTACAAACCATCCGAATTTTCCATCTTATACAACAATTTCTAATATTAACCGCTCAATTTACTCTCCAAATTTTTAAACCCCAACCCATGCTAGGGAGATCACGGTGTAAAATCAAATATTCCAGTGGTTTTTTTAAAGGGTTTATAAACAAAACTGACAATCAGAAAGTCAATCTTGTGGTATAATAATTGATTTTTGAATCATTGTAACAAACAAAACATCACATTAGCTCACATAATATATCTAATGCTATAAGAATCTAAGATGATAACAAAGTTTTGAATCATGATAACTAGGTGACAACAAAAACTAAGTTGTAGCCACAAACAAAAAATCACAACAACTCATAGAATATATCCAAGGTTGCAATGAATCACATACATAATGATGGAAATCATGGGAATTTTAGTGCACATAAGATTTAAACAAAATTTATATCATAAAAGTAAACTCCACAAAAACCAATTAATTTAAATTGAATGGATAAAAAACACTATAAAAAAGGAAAAAGGAAATTAAAATGGCCTTGATAAATCTTAACTCTGGATCTACCAAGAGCCAAGATGATAGAAATAGCTAAAATCGCACAATTACAGAAACACAATCATATATTATACACAAATGGTGTATGCGTAAACACACTCACACACACAGATTTACATTCAGATTACTCTATTAAATAGAGTTTCTGAGATCCAACTTATTCCTAAATTAGACAGAGAGGTTGAGAGAATTTCTCAACCATCACAAACCAACTTCTCAAATATGGAATGTAAGCATTAACTCCAACATCCCCCCTTAATGATTACATTACATGAAAATAACAAAATAATCAAGCTTATTAGTAGATGCTCCATCAAGTTTCCTCATAACCCTCGGAAAGGTGTAGTTCGCAAGTTAGATTCTCAAGTTCGCTTCCTCAACTCCCGAATCAAGGACCTCCTGAAGTAAATTACTGGACAACATCCCAATCTGTCGCATAACCTCATTAGGAGACCACTTCCACATCTACCACTAACGAGGGATCCTTCCCTAGATCCACAACTACCAAGCTATCTGGACAACCATCCATATTGAGCCTTACTGCCACTTGATCTCTTCAAACACAATTGATTTCATATTTGCAATAGCTGAACTCCTAGTCATTCTATGGACGAGCTCCCATCCATCGAAATACATAGGTGTTAACCGCTGTACTCGCCAGTTATCTAGGGAAGCCGTCTAGATACAGAATGTATCTAGAATCAGTATTACAAAATGACCTTCTTATTTATACAAAAAAGAATTCTATTTGATTTGCTCTAGATTGAATGTTGCATTGAACACATGGATGTATACAACCTGCAAAAAATGGCCTTCTCAAACGCTGCATATAAAATCTACATACAACTATAATGCTACATAAAAACATTGGTGATGTTTTCCATAATATATATCAACGGGCTCTTGTTATTGTGCCACTCATATATAATGTAAACAGTGGATACGCTGCTCCATCACAATGATCAACACTTCAAACCAATGCAAAGAATGCTGCCACGAACGTAGAATATGTTGTCCATCCATATTCTAGCACCCTCAGCTCACAAGAGCATCGAATGGTTATAGCCTGGAAGAAATGAATCGATTGCTGCAAATTAGACTTATTTGTTCCTTAAACAATCCTTTGAAATTACCCCTGCTTTACCATGTTACAATTCACAACCGAATCCTCAACAAAGTGTATACTGGCATGCTCTGTCCGGATCTGTGGCAACCCGTGACAGACAGGACTACCATCTATCCAAGCTTTCTTTTCAAATTGCAGCAACACCTAATTAAACAAATGCAGAAGTAGGTCCAAAATCAGACATGAATTCGAGGACAGAAACATCTACAAAGGTTTTAAACTTTCGAGACATCAAAATTAATAGTTACGCAAGAAGGACTGAAACTCCAATTACCAGGCGGCATTCAACATCACACAAACATCACGAACTGTAACTGTGCAGTCAAGTCCTTTAGGGTGTTCTGGAAATTTAGTATCTGGTCGTTGAACGATATTCAGATAGTTCCAGCCAGTATCATCCAAAATTCCCCTAGTAGCAGAAGCATAATTCACCCCTCTCGCAAACCTTTGTCCCTTTGTTGATTGATCCAAATATGCTGGGATGAATGGCAGACCAAGAAATTGTCCTAGAAAATCTACGACGGTGCGTCCTCTTGCACACCCCAGATCTTATTAAATTTCCCCGGCAGCAGATACGGATTTCACCAGTTTGACAACTGCATCAAACGCAGTGTCGTTATCATAGACCCTACAGAATGCTAGCTACAGACTTCGATCTGGCAAAAGAGCCTTCACCCAAAAAAAAAAAAAAAAAATTCTACGAGTACGTTTACAGTTGAGCGCACGTGATGCAGCTCCAGCAATCCCAACTATAATCAACACATTCAATCAGCTGCAATGCTAGATCACTCAATCACTAAACAATCTCAATTACACACAAGTCTCTGGTCCTGTGCTCCGATACCATGATAGAAATAGCTAAAATCACACAATTACAGAAACACAATCATATATTATACACAAATGGTGTATGCGTAAACACACTCACACACATAGATTTACATTCAGATAACTCTATTAAATAGAGTTTTTGAGATCCAACTTATTCCTAAATCAGACAGAGAGGTTGAGAGAATTTCTCAACCATCACAAACCAACTTCTCAAATATGGAATGTAAGCATTAACTCCAACACAAGAGGGATCAAATGTCTTGGTATGAAAACCTCTTTTAGAGTGAAAAGAGAATTGATCTCTCTCATAAATAATATAGATCTAAACTAATTATTTAATAAAATTATTTTTAAATGTTTATAACCATTATTCTTTTAAAATTTTACTTAATAAAATGTATCTTAGCAATAATGATGAATGTTCATAATTCTCATTTCTTAAATAACACTAAATTTACCTTTAATTAATTAATTGTAATAGTTTGCAAATACATACATACTCTTTAGGATTTTCTTTTGTTAATGAATATCAAATTTCTTCCATTCAATATATATATATATATATATATATATATCCTTAATTACCTAATTTTAGCTAAAAAAAATCTTAAATGTTTTTTACTTTATAATCATAAACAACTTTCATATTATATGATGTCAAACTTATTCAACCTTTTAGTCTGAAATTTTAAACAAAGTTTTTCACTACATAATTTTAGATTTTATAATTTTTTTTATCTTTCAATTCCAAACAAAACTTACAAAAGAAAAAAACCCATTCAGTCCTTACTGTAGATTATAGTTTTACAAAATTGACACAATATGATTAACAATAGAGTAAGTTGAGACAGCCCCAAGGGGTTTTTTGTACAAGTTTTGTCATAACCTTTATTCTACTTTATAAACTGATTCACAATCAAAGAAAATGGCTACGGATTTCACAAGTTATTAATTTATAACTTGATCCACAATCAAAGAAAATGGCTAGCAATGTCACAAGTTATCATTCGCATAGTGATGTATTGACGTTCTCAGTTGAAATGGTGGCCAGGGACACTAAAAAGTTCAAAATAGATATATGTTATGGCATCCATATTGTCTACAAACCATCCAAATTTTCCATCTTATACAACAATTTCTAACAATAACTGCTCAATTTACTATCCAATTTTTTAAATCCCAACCCATGCTAGGGAGATCACAGTGTAAAATCAAATATTCCAATGGTTTTTTTAAAGGGTTCATAAACAAAACAGATAATCAGAAAGTCAATCTTGTGGCATAATAATTGATTTTTGAATCATTGTGACAAACAAAACGTCACATTAGCTCACAGAATATATCTAATGCTATAAGAATCCGAGATGATAACAAGGTTTTGAATCATGATAACTAGGTGACAACCAAAACTAAGTTGTAGCCACAAACAAAAAATCACAACAACTCATAGAATATATCCAAGGTTGCAATGAATCACATACATAGTGATGGACCTCGTGGGAATTTTAGTCCACATAAAACGACACCCTAAAAATTCTATACTCTTGATTAATTTAGAAAAACCTAAAATTTCTAGATTGGATTTCGAGGTGGGTGGTACAGTAATTGAGGATGCTTCTTAAAGGGTAAGGGAATTTAGATACTCTATCCTTCCACCAAATCTATAAAAAGTGAGACTTGTAGATTATAGTTTTAATAAATTGACACTATGATTAAGAATAAGTTACAAACATAAGTAATAAGAGGAATGTACACGAGGGCCATGGTAATTAATGTTATCCTTTGTATTATTTTTATTTAGAATATTTTTGTTTAAAATAGTAATTTGTATTTGTATTTTTTTAAATGTATATTGTTAAATGTATAATTGAGTAAAATGTATTAAATTGATATTCTAATTTTTAAGATATTTATTTCAAAAATTCAAAGTATGGTGAGTTTTGTTTTATTAAGCTCTACTCGAGATGTGTAGAGAATGAATCTATCACAAGTCCCAAACAAGATTCTTCTTTCTCTTCTTATTCTAGCTTGCACCTTAACACTCCTCCTCTCCTCCTCCTCGCACAAATTTAAACTATGAGGCGCAAAGTGGTTGTTGCATATAGGAACATTTAGATATGATAAGAAAAATGTGATACTCTATTGTAATTTTCTCTACAAATGTGATGGAAAGTGTGCCCTAAATGTTAACAATTTCATGGTTAATGTAGTATAAGCTACATGAAAATTTACATTGTTGTATACAATATCAAGAAATCTATGCCCAATATCCAACACCATAGAGTAAGACATGTTCACCAATTCAACAGTTGCTTCCAAATCTCTCTCAGTGCTAGAGTTGTTTTCTCAATAAACTTGTTTGTTCTGCTCTTGATGAAAGCCATCGTTATTGCATATAGGAGCATTTAGCTCTCATAAGAAAAGTGTGATAATGTATTATAATTTTCTCTACAAATTTGTTGGGGTTTTTTTCTCAATAAACTTGTTTTTACTGCTCTTAAGTGATGAAATTCATAGTTGTTTCATATAGGAGCATTTAGCTCTGATAAGAAAAGTGTGATACTATGTTATAATTTTCTCTAAAAATGTGTTGGAGTTTTTTCGCAATAAACTTGTTTTTATTGCTCTTAAGTGATGAAATCCATCGTTGAGTCATATAGGAGCATTTAGCTATGATAAGAAAAGTGTGATAATGTGTTATAATTTTATTTAGAAATGTGATGGAAAGCCTACCATGAATTTTGACAATTTCATTGTTAATTTAATATAAGCTAAATACAAATTCATTTCTTCTACACATGATCAAGAAAGCTATGTTGAGTAGCCAACACCGGAGAACAAGCCATGTTCACCAATTCCATAAATGCTACTGAGTCTCTCTCGGTGTTGGAGTTATTTTCTCAATATCCTTGTTTTTACTTCTCTTGAAGTGATGAAAGTCAACTCTCCATACATTTTTTACTATATTCACAAAGAACAAAAGAAACCAAATTCATATCAATGATACTGAAAAAACAAGAACATGGTAGACACCAGGGAGATCACTGGTAAATAAGAATGTCATCTTTTGAACATTTTCAAAGATCATGAAGAAACTAATACATAGGTGACTCAAAAGGAAGTGATAAATATTAAATATGGAGGAACTGCACCAAAAATACCTTTGATTTTGAAGGTAAAAAATCACAATCTATTTCTTTATTCATGAGGCATTCATGTTGGCATGATCAGACAATGTCTTTAAGTTAAATTCAACTTAATTTTTTATTTTAAATTAAATTAAAACACACACACACATATATATTCTCTTCAACTATATCTTATGAGTTTAGTATGTTTTCAATCAAGTAGAGGCTTCAGAGTTTAAGAACTATATCTTAAATCTGAGAACATGATTCTATTAAAATTTATGAAACAAATTCAACTTTTACAACTCGTATGTTTAAATATGTGATTTTGGAAGTGATGATGGCTTCTTTAGACACTTGATTAGTATCGTGAAAGAAATTTGAGTATATCATTAAGGACTATGAATAGTTCGTGTAACAGTTGCATTACTTATAACAGAATTTAATATCCTTTCTTGTTGATATATACCACCTACTCCATGAAAAACAGTAACCGTGTCTGCAATGATATATGCTAATCATTTCAGTTTTATGTTGATGCCAATAGACATGAAGATGCTTCTAATTTTCAATAAAGTAGTCTTCAAAAGTTCCTAGCTCTATTTTTATTACATAAATGCATTGAAAACCATCTGATAGTATTTACTTCAGTTGTTTTATTTGGACATGTTGCAAGCTGACATATTGTGCCAAGAAGTTTGATATATCTTATCAGTTTAGTATTTTTTCAATCAAGAAGAGGCTTCGGATTTTAAGAACTGAATCTTTCTGGTTGATAACTCTTATCATCAATATCTTTGAAACCTCCACGACGTGCTTCCATGGATGCAAAATTTCTTTTCATTTCTTCACAATGGCTCTTTCTCTGCAACATCTTATTTCTTTTGGGCTATTCTTTCCTATTCTATTTCTTTAAGGTGTTTCTTTTGCAACATGTAGTGCAATTGCTAATAAATTCATATTTAAAATAAAGTACTATGCCATGTGTGTTAGTTACACCGGAGGCATTTTCCATTGCGGGCTTGGGGTGAGCAAACACTGTTCACCCCAGCCAATGAGAGACAGTTATCCATCGCGCATGGAACCAGTCAAATCTTGACATGTGTAACTGCTGGATTCGCCCTGCTGCGATTTGTTTCTTCGTCACGGCGGCAAATATCTGGTATTCCGATGTGATCCTTCACTTGAAAATGTCGCAGAGAATAGTAGGCATGGTAGGCGACTGGTCCAATGTGAAAACCGCCCTGGACATCGGATGCGAGCGCGGGATTCTTCTCAATGTTGTGGCAATGCAGCTGAAGAAGGAAGGCAGCAGCGGGCGTGTAGTGGGAATGGATCTTTGGCTCGACGGGAAAAATTCGATGTCATCCACTCTGAGAACAGCGGCCATTGAAGGCGTCCAAGAATATGTGACTTGCAGAAGCGGGGACGCTCAGAATCTGCCGTTCATGGACAATTACTTCGACGTTATGGTCTCCGCCGTTTTTCTTCACACAGTCGGCAAAGAATTCGGCCACAAGAGCTCTGTCGCGACAGCCGAGCGAGCGAAAACGCTCCAAGAAGTGGTAAGGGTTCTAAAGCCCGGCGGGATGGCCATTATCTGGGACTTGGTATACGTTCCTGAGTATGTGTAGAGGTTTCATGAGCTCAAAATGCAACAAATCAGGGTTTCTGAGTTCGTTCCGGCCTTTATGGTGCAAAGTCACATTGTTTCCTTCAGGAAACCCCATCACGAAGTCCAGCTCAACGGCCATGACTGGAGAAGTAGCATTAATCTAATAAGACCACACAACACCACCGTCACTACTCTGCATCAAAACCAGATTACCATAATCCAAATTTACTTCCTGGGAAGCTGGCCATTATCCGTGAATTGCAGGGCCGCGGAAGAACTAATGGGGGTTTCCCGGTTGGCGACCGAAGCGTATGTCCTGAGTGGGATTCCGGAATACCAGATGCCGATATACCATTTATCAGAAGCAATGAGGTCACACGCTTCGCTGAATGGCGTCTGGTCTTTGAGGTTTGCCGGCAGCAAAAAGCAATCCATGGAGAGCCCCTGGACATTGAAGGTTGTTTCTTTTATTGTCCAGGATTCCTCCATTTTGGTCCTCGTGTGGTGCTCTCTGATATAAAGAGGCAGCTTTCAGCCATGGCAGAGGAGAAGAAGAGCGAGTTAGAGAGTTTAGAAGATCAAATTTCTTCATCTCCTTCCCTTTATATACATGTTCTGTTAAAATTGAATGTAGCATAGTCTAGCTTATTTAACATCAGAGCCATGCTATAATGAAGATCCATAGAATTTGTGTCATAAAAGTTTAGTTTGCAAAGAAGCTAGAATGTACTCTTCCACCTAAATCCAAAATATGGTAATAACAAGTTTTGGTTGTGCTACAGGAAAAACATTTCCAACATTGGATCCCAGAATAGGGGATTTGATTGTTAATGTGGCTGAAGGTGATGCTGAAGACGTGGACAGGGCTGTAAAGGCTGCACGAAAATCCTTTGACATTGGCCCATGGCCGAAAACGACTGCTTATGTAATTCCCTTTTTGTTACTTCAAAGAATGACAGTTTCATGTTTTCATGTGGTTGATGTGAATTGAAATGCATACTGTGAAGAACAAGAGAGATTGAAAGGAGAATTTAAAGTGTTTGAGGAATACAACATCCAATGCGTGTTCTCGCTTCTCCAATATTTTCATTGATTTCTATCTTATACCAATTTGTGTGTGGTAATTTTGAAGAAGGAAAAGCACTTTCTAACAATGCCTTTATTACATTTGTGATGCCTCAGGAGAGATCATGTATTATGCTCCAGTTTGCTGAGTTGCTTGAAAAGCATAATGACGAGATTGATGCCTTGGCAACATGGGACAATGGGAAGCCTTATGAGCAAGCAGCCTTGGTCGAAGTGCCAATCGCAGTGCGGTTATTTCGTTACTATGCAAGTAGATGCTCAATCGCAAAATCTTATGTTGATGAGGTGACTTGATATTATTCTGTAATGCAGTGGTTTAGACTCCATGGAACTGTAGCAAGCTTGATCTACTCGTTTTAGTTCCTTGCTGTTTTTTTTTTTCATTGAAAATAGTAGAATTCTCATCTGTACCATTTGAATTATTTTACAGGGTGGGCAGATAAAATACATGGCCTTACAGTTCCAGCTGATGGACCTTATCATTGTGAAACATTACATGAACCTATTGGAGTTGCAGGTCAAATCATCCCTTGGAATTTTCCACTACTTATGTTTGCTTGGAAACTTGGTCCCGCACTAGCATGTGGGAACAGTATTGTATTAAAGAGTGCTGAGCAGACACCATTAACAGCCCTTTATGCAGCAAAAAGTTTCCATGAGGTATGCTCTAGTACATAGAATTCTCATGTTCATGGAAAATATTTTTTTTTAATCTCATACTAGTGCAACTCCAGCTTACTTTGGAGTCCCATTCTTAAATTGTTGTTGAACAAACCTTGCCCTAGTCACTTGTACAGAGAGTTCCCTTGTTTCCCATTGCAATAAGAATTGAATTAGCTTTTTTCTTCCAAAACATAATAAAAGCCTTTTAGAAAAGGAAGCTGCCTATTCACAGTAACCAGAAAGGCCTCTTCTGATGTATCGCTTAATGCTATAAATTACCATGATACTGAGTCTACAAACTTTTTGTCTTGATTTTCATATGAAGAGACAAGTTCATCACCAGTTCGTTAATGCCATCATTTTTAAGGATAATTATATGATTTTCATATACATTGTTAGTTGTGTAGGCAACAGTCACTATGAGGCAATGTAAAAACTTTTTATCAATTTGAATCTCCTCTCTTCTTTATGAGATTTCTATTTGCATCCCTCATTGATATTATTATACGCACTGGTAGGATAACCTTACTATGGTGAGGATGACTTATTCAGGCTTTTTTTTTGTCAAGGTTGCTTTTACAAGATCAACTGATACTGGTAAAGCAGTACTAGAGTTAGCTTCCAAGAGCAACCTTAAGCCAGTGACATTGGAACTTGGAGGAAAGTCCCCTTTTATTGTATGTCAAGATGCTGATGTCGATCAAGCCGTGGAGCTCGCTCATTTCGCATTATTTTTCAATCAGGCAAGGAGTTGCATCTCTCAATATTTAAGCTGCATGGAACTCAATATTCTAACATGTTAATCAAGCTGCCGCTCTTTCTGCAGGGTCAATGCTGCTGTGTCGGGTCGTGAACCTTTGTACATGAGAGTATCCATGATGAATTTGTAGAAAAAGCAAAAGCACGATGTTTAAGTCGGGTTGTCGGTGATCCTTTTAGAAAAGGTGTTGAGCAAGGTCCTCAGGTATGCTGTTTTCTGGTCCCTATTTAAGTGTTAAATACCTATATTAATGCAAAAATAGAGAAAACAGAGAAAAGTTGCTTTTCCATATGTAACTAATAGGCCACTGAAAGCGTGACAATCAGATGCCTGATCCATAAATGGGTCTTTCTGAATAAGAAAGCCAGCTTCTTATTTGTGCTTTGAAGGATATAATGGTTCACTGCAAAAACACAACTAAAGGTCACTACACTTGAGAAGGGAGCTTCATGTCTGAAAATGTTTTAGGAAATGTTATATTCTGAAAAAAATGTTGAGCACTTTGATGTGCAATTTTTGGTGGTACCTGCCATACAAATTTCTTGGTTTATTTATAAGTTGGCTGCTGCAGGACCGGCAGATTAACTCACTCTTAAATTGAGACCTTGACTGCCCCTTCTATCCTTGACTTTGCATTGCACTTGCACCATGCTAATGTCTATCAGAACCATTTTGTCATTCTTTACTACGTTTTCCAGTTGGTAATTGACAAAGCTCGATTTGTGAAGTTCTCCTTCCATAAATAACAAAAGCATGACTACTTAACTTACTACTAGCGTGTTGGGAAGTATTGATCTATTCCAAGGATTTGTTGCTTGTAGAAAGTATTCTTTTTTACATCTGAACTGTCGTGTTGGTTGGCCTTATTTTGATGTTGTTGAGAATTTCTTTTGAAACATTGCAGATTGACCAGGATCAGTTTAACAAGGTTATGGGTTATATCAAGGCTGGGAGGGAGAGTGGTGCAAAACTTGTAACAGGGGGCGACCAAATTGGTACCAAGGGCTTCTATATTATGCCTACCATTTTCTCAGAAGTTAAGGTATGGGAATAACATTTTGGGGATAATTGCAAGTCTGCAAATCTTTCCCCAATTAGTTATGAAAATGCTTACTTTTTACTGGCCCGGTTCTTACTTTTACACTCTATAACTGGATTTCAACTCTCAAAGATGATTGAAATTCATATATATTCGAGATTCCTGCCATTATAATGGATTTGTTTGCTACTGGCTTTAACTGGTGGAACTAGACACAAGTAATAGGAGTGAGGGTTAACATGAATGGGGTTGCAGTACTTATGTTACCTCTGTGTATGTAACAAAAACAAGATGACATGTCCATAGCTACTGACGAAATATTTGGCCCAGTACAATCAATTATAAAATTCAAGTAAGTATAGGTGATGTCTGAATTGATTTTGAAGATGTTGATTTCACAATGTATGTTTGAATTTTGAGTTAACACTAATTGTATTTTTGGTGGGACACTATTTTCTACTATCTTGTGCATAACTTTAGACGAAGTAATAAAGCGAGCAAATGCTACTCGGTATGGCTTGGCAGCAGGAGTGTTTACAAAGAATATAGAGACCGCGAACACTCTTACTCGGGCATTACGTGTCGGAACAGTTTGGGTTAATTGCTTTGACATTTTTGATGCTAGTATACCTTTTGGTGGCTATAAAATGAGTGGCACTGGAAGAGAGAAAGGTATCTACAGTCTCAATAATTACTTACAGGTTAAAGTTGTTGTCTCTCCTTTGAAGAATCCAGCCTGGTTGTAGGTTGTTGGTTCCTGCAAATGATTTTATTGTCTTGGGAAACATATTTAGTCCCTGGTGGTCTTGTCAAGTCAGTCTTAGTTGAAGTAAGCTCTCTCTGTCAATAATATAATCTATAGGACCTTCAGATAGGTGTGATTCTCTTGTTTTCCTGTGAAGGTGCACAGTCATGTCTCTTTCAGACTGTAGTTTCAGAATTTGGAACTCAATTATCATGTCCATATCAAATGCAATGAAGGTTGTCTATGTTTTCTGCCATGTTTTATGGTTCTTGTTCTTCTATGAAGGTGCATAGTCATGTCTGTGCAAGACTCTGTAGATTCAGAATCTGGAACTCAATTATCATGTTCACATATCAAATGCGAAATGAAGGTTGTCATGGTTTTTGTTATCTTTCATAGTTCTGCATTTACAGTCAATCATTATTTAGCCTAGTGTAAAGCACATCAGTTCAATATTTTGATATATGAATCGAACTCTCCAAGCCACGCCTCGCTCAGTCTTGGGGATTCTGGCCTTTAAAAATATGAGAAGCATAAATTAGGAGCTAAAAGTACAGCAAAACTCACAAGCTACTACATACTTCATCAAATAATACATAAAAATCTTAGTAACATACGAATGTGACAAATCCAAATCCTTTCCTTTGACTGGAATTTTTTTTTAATGATTGGAAATATATTTTTAAATATATACATAAATTTAGCATACCGAAAAACTAAAATATAGATGTGTAAACAAAATTAAAATATAAAACAGTTAAATTATGCTCTAAATTAATTGTTGATGTCAGAATGTCAACCTCCGTCGAGAATTCCACTTTCTCCTCCTGTACCCAATGGAAAGTCAAAACCAAAACCAAATGTTTCACTGAATGAAACGCCCAAATCAAATGCTAATGCTAATGCTGTTGTTCACCAAAATGAAGAATCAAAAGTTAAACCTGAAAAGCCAACAGTACGAAAGCCACTTGTTCCAAAACGAAATGGTGCGCTGAATGAAAATCCGAAACCAAATGGTGGTGGTGGTGTTCTTCATGAAAACCCAAAATCAATGCTCACACCTGAAAATAAAACAACAACAAAATTACAAAAGCCACTTGTTGTTCCTATTAGAACACAACGCATTTGAACAAATTTGAAGAATTAAACAAGATAAGACTGAAAATTGTGAACAATGCCGTGAAATGGAGTAAAATGCAAGAGCAGCGTTACCGTTTTTGTTTTGCAAGAAGGAGATGGTGAATCGAGAGCAAAGAAAATTAGAAACGTGTAAACAAAAAGTCGCACAGTTACAGCACTGCGGGTGATAAACGGACAATTGAGTTAGCTAGCGAGATATTATGAAAGAGAGATAAACTCTCATGCAGCAGAACACGTGGTGGGAAGATTTTAGTTTGCTGTTTGTGTTTAGAGAATTATCATCTTACCGTTTGCAGGTGACAAGTGCCTTTTTGTCGGTGATAGAAGAGCTTTTTTTTATTTCTTAAAGAGTCTGCATCGAGTCTTTACTTACAAGATTCATTTCAATTTTTAGCAGTAACTATTTTATCTATCTGGCCCACAAAATGTTGTTGTGGAAGGATGTGTTTTTGTATTTATAGATTTATTATATTACAGTTTACAGGTGGTCAATTCTTTTTCCGCTACATTAAGATGTATTATTATAGTGCCTGATAGAAAGAGCTTTTAGTATTTTCTTAGAAACACTGCATTATATCTGTATAATATTTTGCTCAACCGTAATTAAAAAAGCAATTGGGATGACTTGCTTTTGTTTGAGGAGGGGGACTAGCTAGGTATAAAACTTGATTTTTGTTCATTTAGCAGAAAGCCAGGCTCACATAATTGAGGATGTATCTTGACGAATGCGACATATAGCAACCATAAGATATGCCTATATAATGATCGAAAACAATCACACTTTATAGATAGCTCTCGGCAATATCAGGGAACAGTGCAGGGTGAAAACCTGAAAACCTACACATCTCTACGCATTATTGACTTTTTTGGGACCAACCACCCAGTGATTGACAACTATGCCTTTATCCTCTACCTAAATTTTGGAGGAACCAGTGACCGACTGCTTTACTATTCAAAGTTGTCCTTTTCCGAAATTTCCATTTTCATATTCCCAGCTTTTCTGTTTATAAAACGCTAACAGCTAATAAAAAAGGAAAAAAAATTTGGCTGAGTAATTTTGATGCAATTCTTTTGGTTTGAATTAATTGCCTTCTTTGCAATTCCTGTGCATTGTTTACAAAGAACAATGCTAGCAGAGTTCTCTGTCGAACTCAAGGTCATCTGGTGCAGAGTTATGATTTATTTATTGTTTTAGAGCACATGAGAGTAGGCCGACGGGGTGTCCACAAGATTTTAAACATTGCTATCCTCATTGCGAGAGCCCCTTATCTAGCATTAAACCATATATTAATGGAGAGATTTGTTGGCATCCTAAAATCCATATTAATATGGATGAGTATGTAGAGTTTTTTTGATTGGATGATTCATCATTTTGTGTTTCTCTAAGATTTTTAAGTAACATTGTGTCTTATTTAATTTTAATGTACAATTTCAGTGAGCTTAATGGTTAAGAGCATGTGTTTCCTCTTACAAAGTTACAGGTTCAAAACCAGAAGAGATAGAGTATGTAGACTTAGCTGTCAAATCTCTGACAAAAAATCTCATGCACCAATTTAATGCCACAAACAAGGAGTAGGTACACCATGAATATCTAATCAAACTTGCAAAGAAAAATGGCATGAATGGCTCCAAAGTTTGTTACTTCAAACCAGAAAATAAAATTATTTCATTGTTAGGGCTTTACTTTAAGGTAATAGCCAAGCCAATAGGTCACTTTAAGTTAATGGTGAAGGAGGTCAAAATTCTTCCCATCTCAGTGCTGAAGACTTGCTTTTTACTCTGTTTCTTCAATCTGCAAAATATATGATGTATTGTAAAAGATTTTTTTGTGGGGTTTTATGCACCAATTTGATTCCACAAACAAAAGATAGGTACATTGTGAATATCTAATCAAACTTGCAAAGAAAAATGGCATGAATGGCTACATGCCAAAGCTAAAGCTATTGTTGATAGTTTGTTATTCAAGCCAGAAAATACAATTATTCCATTGTTAGAGGTCTACTTTAAGTTAATGGCGAAACTAATAGGTCACTTTAAATTAATAGTGAAGGAGGTCAAAATTCTTCCCATCTCAGTGTTCAAGACTTGCGTTTTTATTATTCAAAACGATAGTCTCGGCGCATTATTCAAAGGATATTCATTTGTTTTTTTAATTATCGAAAAAATTAAATGCTAAAAAGAATTCTAACTATAAAGATCTAACTAATAAAGGATATTCACTGACATAATCTTGAACAGTGTCACCCACCTGTCCTCGCATGTGTTGACCTCTTGTTGACTTGCTATTGCAATGTCATTTTCTAATTGTGTAGTGTTCCATATTTTATTTGTCCAATGAACATGGCATGCGTTGAATTTTTGCATAATGACATTACTCTACATGCTGAGTTTCATATCCCCTCGACAGTCCTAAAGCAAGCTTAATGTGCAGAGATTAGTGTTGTTTTATCAAAATCGAGCAATTGATTTTCTTTAGATTAACAATAATCCCCAGTTTAAATTTGTAGCACTAATATTCGGTATCTTGGTTTATCATGCCTCAAACTTTAGTGACGTTAATCAACACAAGCTTCAATTTGTGGCAACCAATATCAATTCCATTTCTAGATGCTTGAAAGGGATTGACAACCACTTCTGTATCCTTCTACTCAAATAGGTCAATGAGCCTCACTAATGCGAGCTCAAATAATGTAATTGTCTCCTTTCGGCATTCCCTTGCACCTCCCGGTGCAATTGCTAGTTATATCATTGAATCATATGAAGTTGACTGGTAAAAAATATATTGAGAGTATGGCAGGCATACACATCCCTAGCCGTACATTGCAGCGCTAGCGTCTGCACTGAAGTTTCGAACCCACAAATTCAAGCTCTCGTACAATCCCACTTACACATTGTCAGGTCAAACACCAAGGGAAGTGCATGTATTAGTCGGGCAGTCCGTCATCACTACAACCAGTATGGACCCCATGGGCCGTGAGTTATGAGCACCACCATACCAATCACACGCGCCCTCTTCCCATGAGCAGTGATTGATGAGCACCACCATACTAATCGGACCCCCCTTCTTCCCTTGGCCGTGAAGTATCGACAATATGGTAACTTGTGTTGGCGACAATACCATCTATTCCGAACTCATAGAAATCATCCACGGACACCACTCTCGGTGCTGGAGCAGAAGCTGACCCGAGTAGACAATGTGACACGCAATCTGATAGCGGATTCCGTCGAGACGAAGAAACCGGTACATCGGTGAGAGAATGTGGTCTCATTAGCGTTAAATAAGGGGCCAACTAAAGATCGATAGTTACTTGTTAGTAAGACCCAATGATCCACCAAAACTTGGGACAGGGCGGGGAGACGCCCACGGGATGTGTGGGAGGACAAATAATAATGAAACCACGAATATATTTGTCTAGATTGAATTAAATAATGAAAGGTACTCATCTATATTTAAGTGGTTATACATATCATTCATAGTCATTATTCATCTATATACTAAGAGATTCAATATGAAATACATGGATCCATATTCATCTTTTATCATTTAACCATTTATATTGATTTAAAAATTAAATTTATTATTCATCATTTTAGAATAAATTGATTTAAAATTTAAATTCAACATTCACTATTTTGTAATTTAGTACTAAGTAGAATAGACTATAGTAGATAATGGAACCCAAAAACTTTTTAAACCGAAAAACCAATTGACCAAAAATACTTAAGGTATTCAAATTTCAAAGAAAAACATATGTATTTATGTGCATTTATAAGAAGTGAAACCATTTACACACAAATAAGCAAAAATTCTCATTTATATAACGTGTAAGGGTCCACATAACCAAAATAACAAGAAGTGCAATACATCTCTAAATTGAAAATATATCATCAAATAGGCTATAGATGCCTTTTAGCCTAAAAAAATACATGCTACAACAAATACTTACATATCATCAAAATCATTACATATAATGTGATATTTAAAATCATTACATATATTGCTATATTTAACATCAATATCACTCCATAAGTATTAAAATAATAGAAAATTATTACATATATTGTGATATTTATCATCAATATCATTAAAATAATAGAAAAACCATAGCTTGTCAAGTGAAGATTTTATTTGAGTGATGGGTACATTTTTAGTAGGGTCTTGACAGAGGAATTCGACAACCAATGCCACTAACATCAAGGTACATAGAAAGTTTGCTTCTTTTGATTATATACAAGTTCCATACCCTGGTAAATGACAAAATTTAATGGAGATGTGCTACATGACAAAATTCAATGGAGATGTTGCATTCCCCCAATCTATCTTGAAAAACTATTAATTCTATTGGATTATGAGTTACATCTAAAATCCTACTTTCTCTGTATGAAATCCAATGAGGTCTCTTAAACAGGGTGGGTCATTTTCATGGTACCTTCTCTGCATGAAATCTAATGAGGTCTCTTAAACAAGGTGGGTCATTTTCATGGTACAGTTAAGTAAAAAGATAAAAAAGAAAGATAAAGGATAATGTCATATTTACTTTAAGAATTTAACATTACCATGAAATGCCTAACAATATTATGGCCACGACCATGAAATGCATAACTTTATAGTGAATTTTATAAAATATACATTCTAGCAACATAAAATTCTCATTTTTAAGTTACACTTATTCATATAAAAAATTATGATATTTATTAAAATCAAATTGATAAATTTTTTTTATGTTTAATAAATTTATTATTTAAATTATATGTATAATAAATTTATTATTTATTTAAATTTTAATATTGAAAATTTAAATCATAGTAAACACTAATTTTTAAGTTACTAAATTATAAATATAAAATATTACAATTTCAATTGCAAGTGGGATAGAATCATTTTTCAAATCTATACACGAAAATGCTAGAAATGTAATGAGAAATTAATCCATACCATTGTTAATTACCCATTCAAGTGTAATTAGTAATTTTTTTTTCTTTTAATCTATCAAATACTTACAATTTTAAAGTTTTCATATCATTATTTATCAAATACTTACAATTTTAAAGTTTGCATATCATTATTGATATTTTCATAAATTTTAAATTTCTAAATTTCCATAGCTTGGGGTATTTTTTTTACTAAAACTCATCTTCTTTTCACTAAAAAGAATAATATAATCCATACTATCACTTAAATCATATACAATTATCTAAAGGGATCAAATCTCTTCAGATACAAACTTCTTTTAAAATGAAAAGAAATTTAATCATTCTTTAAGCTTGATAAATCCATATTATATTTTATTTTATTTTATTTTCATATAGTAAAAAATATCTATATGAAAATACAACATCTTAATAATAAGAAAAAGAAAGGCTTTCATCTTCTCAAATTCTTCTAATTCTTATACTATTAAATCATATTTAAATATAGATTATTTCAATCCAAATATACATAATTAAATGTAAATACACTACTAACTCGTCATTGTTTACTATATAATAATATCATATAGACATTGTCCAATTACTATAAATTTTTAACCCAAATTACTTGTCATTAGGAATTTTTAACCAAAATTATGGCATAACTGATAGAACAAATGACCTCTAAAAATGGCATCGAATCCCCAAATCAATAAGTTCTTGAGATTCTAATAGTAAACGCAAAAAGAAAAAGTTGTAGTCTAAAAACTCACAGAATAATTTAGAAATTTTGGTAAGATTATGAAAATTTTTGGTAAGATTATGAAAGATTTTGATAAAGATTTTTGAAAATTTGGGTTATAGTTGTCAAATATTAGTATTTTGAGTGCCCTAATGATTTTGATGGTACTGAATCCATTTCCACCATAAAAAAATACAATTCAAACACTCCAACTACCTAATTTTTTGAAAAAAAATTATATTCTATTACATGGATACACAACTCCATATAAAAAAGCCCTAACCTAAATAAATAAAACCTCCAGGCAAAACGACCAAAATGCTGGCGATGAAACGAGAAAAACTTCAAATCTGATTTCAAATATAAGATGACGAATCTTTCCTCGTTGTTCCCACGCTCACGTTGTGGGGAACATTCTTAGGGTTAGATAAAAATTATTCAATTTTTTCCCTTTTTAAACGCTACAACGGTTTCCGAGGTTTCTAAACCATGAAAACTTTAAAAACGACGGGTGAATTATTTATTCCATCGGATTCAGAGAAAAATAAATTCTTAAAAACCATAAACTAGGTCTAATTTTAATGAGTTGACATTGCCCATTTGAAATCCGTACAACGAAGTCATGAGCATATAGGGTTATGGCTCACGGGTGGTTACCGAGGTAGCATTGGTTACAGAAAAACAAGTGATCCATTGGAATCCAATGCCACAACGAAAATTTCCATTTAAATCCTGAGTTTTTTCGTTTTAAATACTATCAAAGTCAAAGTTATTAAATTTGATAAAAATTATTCAAAATGTGTTTATTTTTTAACTGGTCCAAGGTTTCTCAGCAATCAAAACTTTGAAAACGACCTAAAATTATGGATAGGGTGAATTATTTATTCCATCGATTTCATAGAAAATTAAATTCTTAAAAACCATATTTTATTTATTCGATCGATTTAAGAGAAAATTAAATTCTTAAAAACCATATATTATGTGTCTAATTTTAGTGATCTGACATTGTCCATCCAATGTTATCAGCAGCTGTGCATATTGAGTCATGGCCCATGGTTGCAGGCCCGCCCGGGTGCTGACCGAGGTATCATTGGTTACTGAAATAAGCCGTAGTCTAAGATTTTTTTTGTTCAAGAAATTATGGAACTTTTTGTAAAATTTTAAGAAAATTTGGCAATGTTTTCTGTAAATTTAAGTTATAGTTATCAAATTTCAATAATTTGGGTGCTTTAGAAGTTTTTGATAGTGCCAAATTCATTTCCAGTATCAAAAACATGATTCAAACACTGCTACTAAAATATTTCTTAATTTTTTTTAATCTAAATTCCAACCATTTTTAATTCTCCAAAAAAAATTCATTAAAATCCAACACTACAAAGAAAAAATTCCAGTGATATCCTGAGTTATTTTTTGTATCCGAAAGTTTCAGGTCGTTTTAAATACTGTCAAAGTCATTAAAAGCAAATTTAATAAACTTAGTCACAGTAAATGCATTGATTCACGTGAAATTTTAACCTTGTGCTTTTGTCATTACCCACATTAATAGTTCCAACCATTGATTTGGTCAAAGTAAATGTCAGTTTTGGAGTTGTCCCTGGAGTGGAATCTTGTTAAAATGTAGTAAATTTCAGTTTTGGAATTGCCGCTGAAGTAGTGGAATCTTGGAATCTTGTTAAAATGTAGTAAATGTCTGATTTGGAGTTGTTGCTGGAGTGATATATATATATATATATATATATATATATATATATATATATATCAAAGCCATCAAACTCCAGGATAAGAGCCCGATATTTTGGACTGGAATCTTGTTAATCAATAATTTAGTTACCACAAATGTATAAATACATTCAGTTTCTTCAAAATTTATTAGATATTTGGAATGGTGTAGAGTTTATATATTAAACTTATACAAATTCCACAATATAAATCTACATGAGAAATTCCAAAATGCAAAAGAATTAAACTATGAGATAAATTTTTCAAGTTATGTTTTTGCCATTAAACACATAAAAAAATTCCAAATGTTTATAAAATGATTCACAATTAGTTATCAATAAATTTAAAAAATTATTTTATCTAAATTTTTTATATTAATTTTTTTTAAATAATAAAAATACACAATGTAACATTTACTTGATATAACTCATATGTGTCATATGAAGCAAATATTTTTTAGGCTTAATCATCATGTTGATGAGTTCAACTATTATGTAATGAAAATTAAAAAAAAAAAAAAACTATTTAATAATAATATGTACACAATGTTCTAATTAGAATTAGAATTAGAAATTGTCAAAATATATACATAAAATTATTATTATACATTTTATAAAATATTAATAATTATATATTAAATATTGGTGATAATATTCTATTTTAATTATATAATCTATTAGTTGACTTAATATTTCAATGAAAACATTAAATTAGAAGGAATTAGTTTAGCTGAGATAAATCTCTAAAATCCAACATATTAATAATTTCCTAAATATTATAAACAAATTATGTAGCAATTATATATGATGAAGAATATCAATATTGAGCTTAAGGCAAGTTAAAGTTAATATATCCAACACTCTCCATTAATGAGTTTTTTTGAGTCTTTTGTTTGGTTGAGTCTTCATTAGTATCTTAAACCATTTTGAAATCTCATAGCTTGAGTTACATCACAATAGTCTATAATGAGTTTTAATTCCACTTGATCCCCTGTAGATACAGTTGGTTCATAACATCAATTCATTGTTTGTAATCACTGAATTACTAGTCATTTTATTGATGGAATTCCATCTATTGAGATAAATGGCCTAGTGTTGTACTTGTTAGTTATCTAGGAACAACCCAATGTATTTAGAAAGTGTAATTTGGGTCTAGCCCTAACAGTAAATATTGACCTACAAGCTCCCTCTCTAATTGTAATAAGGAACAATGAATTTGGAGCATGACACCTTGCCTCTTACTAGGGAATATAACTAGCATAGGTCCTCCACCACCACACTTCTTTTGCACATTACACCACAAGATGCAACAACATGATTTCATTCCAAAGCTCATCATATAGGAAATATCCAATTTGTTACTGATTTGATGAAAAATGTTATATGGAGAATGCATGCATATAAGGTCCCCTAGTGATAATAGATTCAACAAAATTGGTAATAACCCAGTATCCCAATATTCATATAATGATATGACATCTAGAACATAGGAAATAACCTATTATCTCTAGAACAATGTATAATTCAGGTCCAACAGCGACTGTAAATATTGGCCTACCAACGTCCTCTGTAATTGTAATAAGGAACACTGACTTTGGAGCTTAGCACCTTACCTTTTATGAGGGAATATAACTAACATAGGTCTTCCATCATGACACTTTTATTGCACACACCACTACAAGATGTAACAACATGATTCCTGATACCATTTACATAATCCCTGTTTGCACCATGTCTTCTATGGAATTACACAAATAGACAGAAGGGATGAACCTTGATGATGGTGAGGTTTGTTCGTTCCAAATCTCATCATATAGGGAATATTCAATGTGTTATTGATTTGAATGCAAAGAATATATGGAGAACTCATGCATATAGGGTCACATAGTGGTAAGAGATTCAACAAAACCTATGTTAAAACAATCCTCGAGTAGGTTTACACTTCAAAAAATAAAAATAAAAAACACTCTCACACATCTACACTGATGTAATATACACCTACAAAATTGTTATTACATATTCTATTAAACATCAATAATTGCACACATATAAATACATTAAACATTGGCATAAGATAGTCACTTCATCTTAACCGCACAATCAACCACTTGAGACCAATCAATCAATCAATCAACCAAATACTAAACTATGACCTATTTTACTTGGACCAAATCACTAAAATCCACCTAAGTCCTAAATAATATAAACAAATCACATAAATATTACATATAGTGAAGAATATCCAATATTAGGTATACAAATAAAAGTTGATATAAATAGTATATTTTATATCAAAAAAATATTCAGCCCAAAAAAATAGCTCAATTAGTCTATTGGTCCCTTGGGATGAGGACCAAAAAAGCTGACGAGTAGATCCTTGAAATGGTGAACCACATTTTGAAAAAACAAATGAAGCAAATATTTCTTATCAGGAGTCATCAAGTTGATAATAAAATCAACATGTTAGGAGTTAAGTAACAAAAATGTGCATTTATATTATAGATTTTGTTAATTAAAATACACTTATAAAATTTATAATTATTTAAATTAAAATTCAACATTTTACATAAAATTATAAATATTTTCAAAAAATATATAAACAAAAATACTTAGCTTATGCCCATCTTAATTGAAATAACAACTAGCGTGCATATTCTCTTCTTATTAAAGTTTTACCTTAGAACTATAAAAAGCAACATTTGTGCTTTTGATATATATCCTTATGATAGGTTTATATATGAGAATGCTCACCTGTAAATCCTATAAATGGTATCCTATATAAAACCATATAAGGAAGAATTCCATCGACGGCATCATCACTCTTGCCCCAACCCACACATATATGTTTAAAATCTTGAATGGCGCATCTTGATATATATATTTTTCACTGATAATTTTCAAGTGGAATTCTTTATTTAAAGTAAATGGTTTCGGATCGCTTTCGATTACCGAAGGAAAATTGCAAAACCTTCTGACCTCTGCCAAAAGAAACAGAGGATTTTGCAAACATGCTATAATTTTTAAATTATTGTAGTTTCTGAAGGCACTACTGGCAGAAACAAAATAATCAGCTGATCTAATGGCACTACATTGATGCAGTTTTATATGGATCTGATAGTTTAATCGAGAAGACATTAAATTTCACATCTTGAAGGCATATGAGCTATTAATGAAAACTTTTTTATCTTGAAAGGATAAGAGCTATAACTATATTGGCTCTCCATGATATATAATCACAAGTTATACATAAATAAACACCTGCAGGCATTCCGTGAGCTTAACTCGATTGGAGATTTGGAAATCCAAGAGGCATGAACTAAATCCAATCAATGCTAGTTGGAGGCCTCCGAAACTCCAATAGATAAGGGAGGGAAGTATGCCCCGGTGATTACATGCTACCGGCGGTTTCCACTCTCCATGTGACTCAAAAATCCCCTTCAAATGACATGCCATGGCTGACAAAATTTTGATTTAGATAATCTTGCAGCTGCTTGGCATTCCAGGCATCTTCAAACACTGCAAACTGTTGACAGTTTTCAAAATCGTCTTCCAAGTACCAGTTTTCACGAAGGGATTGAAGATCCGCGGTCTCTGACAAACCATCGGATGTTTCCTCGGATGACTGACAGACTTCGTACTTCAAGTCCATGGCGGGCATCGGGGGAATGCCGAGCGCATCGTCTGAAGCCTCAAGGAGATAACACAGATCTTGCCCCGAGTCGGAATCTCCGGTTTGGCCACTAGAAATATCGTCAACCGCCGAATTATCACCAGAGTTGAAGGGCCGAGAAGAAGTGGAATATCTTGTAGCAATCTCTTCCTCCAGGCTTCTCACGACTCGATTTAGGAGCTCCTCATTGGGAGAGCATTCTTCACCCTCATCGTCTGATAAGGTCTTACCTAATTTCAACCAATCAAGACGCGGGTCTGTTTCTTCGAAGTGGAAGCGTTTCGGCTCCCCGACGTCAACGGAGTCCAGCAAAGCCTCCGCCTCACGACCGCGTTTTGTGAGCGTGTGAGACATGACTGAGCGTCCAACACAAAACACAACGGTGGTGAAAGAGAGTGGAAGAGGATGATACTTCAGCTGCAGTGAAGAGCTGGTCTTCCTCCTATTGCTGTCGAAAGTCGAAATCGGTAGCAAAGCGATTACAAGAGCAGCGCCGGTGAGCAGGATTTGCTACATATAGCTAAGGCAACGCAAGGCAAGGCTTAGGAAGCCTTTTATATATAAATAATGAGAGGATTTGGAGGCAGAAGGAACAGTCTGGCCTGGAAAGAGGATTTGAATGATAGTGTTGAAGCATGCAGACGGCAGAGATGGCTCTTGTCTCCCATTTCTTTCCGCTTTAATTATCGCTGAAAGGTTTGCTTAACAGCAAAGTTATCAATTTTCGCTCTAATCCTGTTCAAGAAGGGGACAATTTCCACGTATCAGGGCAGTTATATTTTTAGGAGTTCTCTTTAGTACGACTTTTTGGACTTTCAGGTGTCGGAATCTGGTGAAACAAATTGAGGTAAAATCTTGATTTCTGTTATTTAAACTGATTTTTTGACTGTATATATGGATTCAGCACCCTAAAAACTCCTAGGGCACTTCGACTGTACAAGGTTATCCATCAAATATCTATTTTCACTAAATTCTGCCGAAATTTAGAGAAATTAAACCGAAAAAAACTACCGTAAAAGCCTTCAAAAAGTCGCATTATAGACTACTGCCTATTTTTATGACCGTTCTTTTAATGCTAATTTATTAGGTAGGCTTGGTCTGACTCGTAGTTTAAAATAATTTACTCTCTGGTAAGATTATGAATTTTTTTTTTATGATTATGAAAAATTTTGGTAGAAATTTATAAGTGTCAAATTTTAGAATTTTAGGTGTCTAATTTTTTTTCATGACATTGAATATATTTCATTTATAAAAAAAAATGATTCAAAACACTTCTACTATCCAATTTTTGAAAAAACAATTTACTAAATTTTCAAAAAAACTATCATCCATTTTGGTTGAACATTATTTTTTATGCTATCGGCCCATTAATGCAGTGCACTGCCTACCACCATTAGATTTAAAATTGCCATTAATGCAGTGGCAGATACACTGCCTACCACCATTAATGGTGATAGGCAATTTTAAATCTAATGGTGATAGGCAGTGTATCTGCCACTGCATTAATGGACCGATAGCATAAGAAATAAGCGTCGCCATCCATTTTTATGTAAGTGACTCCTTTGTTTGACGGTCAGGAACATGCGTTTAATTATCACTGAACGAACAGTCAGAAACGCACATGGCATAAGTCCTGGAATTTAAAATTGTTGGGGCTGTCACGTCAAAATTCTATGATGATTATTTGTTTCTAATATTTACCATATTAGGTAGATTCGTAAGTGTTATTTCTTTAACATATTTCCATTTATTGGGGATTTATTACACATTTTTATTTTTATTTTCTGAAAGCAGAAATTGCTAACAACATTATAGGCGAATCCTGAAAACAGAAATTGCTAATAATATGATATGCTATACTCACAAGACTCCTTGTCATAACCAGAAGAAACAATGCTTTGCTGGGTGAAAAGAAAATTGCTTTATCCCAAATCAATCTGATTCAACCTACCTATTCACACCAGCCATTAGAATTTATGATTTTTACATGTGTTCATGCAATAGAATAGTTTGGATGGTAGTTTTTTGTCAGAATCTGATAAAAAAAATTCAAAAAATCAGATAGTTGGAGTGTTTGAATTACATTTTTTATGGTGGAAATGGATTCAACACCATCCAAAACTTTTAAAGCACCCAAAATATTGAAGTTTAACCAGTGTAACCAAGATTTTCAAAAATCTTTACCATAAATTTTCATAATCTTACTAAAATTTCTAAATTATTTTGTGGCTTTTTTAGACTACCCCTTCAAATTTGACGAAGAGCAAAGTATTACGTGGAAATTTTGATAATAGATTTTGTTCATTTTTGTTTTTCCTTTTAGGAGAATCTAAATGTGTTATGTATTAATAAATTCATATTTAAAATAAAGTGCTATGCTGTGTGTTAGTTATATCATTGAATCAGCAGCCAACTAAGTCAGAAGTTGTCTTTAGTGTGACTTTTTGGAGTTTCAGGTGCCGGAATTATGTGAAAATTTTGAGGTAAAATCTTTATTTCCGTTATTTAAATTGTTTTTTGAGTATATATATAGATTCAGCGCCCTCAAAAAAAATTTAGGGCACTTGCATTGTGCAAAATTACCCATCAAACTTATGTTTTCAATAAATTCCTACCAAATTTTAGAAAAATTAAACCAGAAAACACCGCTGTAACAACCTTAAAAACCTTTAAAAAAATCGCACTAAAAACTTTTGTAAGTCATATGAAGTTCGGTGGTAAAGATATATTGAGAGCATGGCAGGCCACATCCCTAGCCGTACATTGCAGCGCTGGCGTCTGGACTGAAAGTGGAGTCTCGGACCCACAAATTCAAGGTCGTACAATCCCACTGCTGACACATTGTCGGGTCAAACACCGACACCGAGGAAGCGCATGGATTAGTCGGGCAGTCCGTCATCACTGAAACAAGTATGGACCCATGGGCCGTGACACATGAGCACCGCCATACGAATGGCACCCACCCTCTTCCCATGGGCAGTGATTGATGAGCACCACCATACTAATGGGACCCACCTTCTTCCCATGGGCCGTGAGGTTTCAACAATATGGTAACTTGTGTTGGCCACAATACCATCTATTCCGAACTCATTGAAATCATCCACGGACACTACTCTCGGTTCCGGAGCAGAAGCTTGCCCGAGTAGACAATGTGAGACGCAATCTGATAGCGGATTCCGTCGAGACGAAGAAACCGGTATATCGGTGAGAGAATGTGTTCGTATTAGCGTTAAATAAGGGGGCAACTAAGGATCGATAGTTATTAGTTACTAATACTCAATGATCCACCAAAACTTTGGGAAAGGGCGGGGAGACGCCCACGGGGATGTGTTGGAGTACTTTCATATTTAGGAGAGAAATAACAATAAAATCGGGAATATATTTATCTATGCATAATTGAATTAAAAAATGAAAAGTATTCATCCATATTTATTGTTTATACGGTTATATATATCATTCATATTCATTATTTATTTATATACCAAGAGATTCAACAAAGAATACATTAATTCATATTCATCATTCATCATTCTACAATCTACATTGATTTAAAAATTAAATGTATAATTCATCATTCTAAAATGTAAATTAATTTAGAATTTAAATTCAACATTCATCATTTTGTAATTTAATTAGTATTAAGTATAATAGACCATACACTACAATATTTAAGACAATTTTTTGGTAAATTATTTTTACTTGAGACAAAAAAAAAACTTGTGTATTGTCTTAAATATTGTCTTTAAGCGGGTGTCTCAAATTAAATGGTCTTAAAATTAAATTGTCTTAAAATATTGTCTTTATAAAGACAATCTATAACACAAAAGTATTAGAACAAACATTTTTGTCTCTCCAGAGACAATTTCATTTTTGTCTCTCTAGAGATAGTTTCATTTATTGTCTCTTATGAGACAATTTCATTTGCCTCTCCAAAGACAATAGTTGGAATTAAAATAAATCAATATAAAAATATTTAATTAAAAAAATTTACAATATCATTGAATAATTCATGTTAGGGTACAATGGAATCGAACCACCAACCTCCTACATGGCAGGTGATCTTCCATTGAGCTAGCACCCTTTAAAGAATTATGTAAGGAGTTATGGCAGCCCATTTGTCCCTTTGAAACCAAGAACTCTAAAAGCTTTAGGAAGTCCATATGAACATGAATAATTGAATGGTTATTCAAAGATCTCTTTAAAAAAATTAAGAAAGAAAAGAGAATGAATGATAATGAATGATAGAGAGAACCATATATCTGATTCCACTTATGGTAGTGTGGCGTGACTCTAGGAACAATGTCATGAGAAATATTCTGCATGGGCTGTGCAAGAGCCTCCTTAATAAGCGGTGTGTACTCACTCCCAGTGATTATCCGGTAAGGTAGGCCTCTTATCCCTGGGGCTATAAGTCGTCTAGAATGCATAAGGTCTCCATATCAATTTTCTAAAGAGTTTGAAAATTATGCTCTCAAACAAAACAACTAAAATGGCAATGAATAATTCAACACTGCTTCTATTAACAAAATCCATCTTCAAAACCTCACACAATACCATACCATTACAGGGCTACTTCACTCTGTTTGTGTTGAAATTTGGTTACCAGAGGATAGGTGGTTCCCTAAGGCTTTGATCTTTGGCCTAGGGAAAAGTGTCCAAAAGAATTTAATTTTTCGCCTAAAATGACTTTATAAAATTATAAAGTAAAATCTAATTTAAAAGTGACTTTAAGTGATAAAGTTACTAAAGTCTAATTTTAAAGTGACTTTAATAAAGTTAATGTAAAATTAGAAAGGAAAAACGACTTTGGAAATAAATGACTAAGTGGGTCTTTATTAAAGTGGAGTGAATTAAAAAATAGAAAGTGAGATTTAAAAGAGCATTTAATCTTAGCCCTAGATCTAAAGCTATTTCAGTCATTGGATTTGGGGATAACCCAAAAGTCACTTAGAGTTCTATTAAAGGAGGAAAATGAGAGAAAAGGTCATTCATTCATTAATTCTTTCATGAGCAGATTGAGAGAAGGAGAAGGAGAAAAATGAAGAGAATTTTTTTAGCAGTGAGAAGAATGAGGGCAACAACACTAACATTCAGCAAATCCATACAGCAGGGCAGAGCACGAAGTTCAAGGCAAGTGGGCACGAATTTTGAGGAGAGAAAACTGTAGATTTCGAGGGAGGCTGTACAGCCATTCCAACACTGTTTTCGAGGCTATTCGTATAGTTTTGAAGGCTGTAATTTCTGCTATATTTTTTTTGTTTTGTGGGCACGGAAACCGAGGTGGAGTTTGGCACGGTTTTCGAAATAAGTTCTATTTCGAAGTTGCTGTAATTTTTTTTTTGTGTAAATTTATGCATCACTGTAAAAGTAATATTCAAAAAATAAAGAGAAGCTTTCGAACTGGTTTTCCCTAAGAATTGTAGGGGGTTTTTCCAGGGTCATGGTAACCAAAAATCACTGTGTTAAAATGTTTTGTGTGGCTGTTTTAGTCTGCTGATTTTTATTTCTATAATTTCCAGCACTGTGAAAATTTTCCAAAGTTTGTGTTTTCAAAAAATATTTATTTTCCAGCTTGTTGAATGTAAGGCTATGGGAAAGGGCATTTAACTATTTGGAGAAATAAGGTGAAACTGAAAACCGGGGTGGGAAAATAGAAATTTCTACATGGTATCGGAGCTTGGGTGCTGAAAGTGCAGTTTGGGACAACAAAGAGAAAAATTACAGGTTGCCGATTTTTCACTCAGAAAATTCCAATAAGCTGATTTTTCACACACATAAATTTATCTTTACTACAGCAGTGCTATTTTCAGTTTTTAGGATAGCAAGGATGTCATTGGGATTGAGGGTGGAAGATAGGTTGGATGGGCATAGTAATTACAACGTTTGGAGAGAAAGAATACAGAGCATCTTTGAGGAGGGAGAAGTCTGGGATATCATGGTTCATACCCAACAACAGCCTGTTAATGTGCCTACTGATGTTGTTCAGTTGGCAGCATTTAATAAAAAGAATAACAAGGGAAAAAGGTTGTTCTGGATGGTATTAAAGACCGTGTGATTCCTCATGTGAGAGGAGAGAGACATGCTCATGAGATGTGGTCTGCCTTGACCAATCTCTACCAGAGTACTAATGAAAACAGAAAGATGGTCCTAAGGGAGAAGCTGAAGACCATTAAGATGGGGAAGAATGATAGTGTAACTAGTTATCTCACAAAGATAACTAATGTCAAAGATGCATTGGCAGTAGTTGGAGAGGTCATTCCAAACACTGAGTTGGTGCGGATTGCAGTGAATGGCCTTCCTACTTCATGGCTAAATTTTGCTGACGGGGTTTGTGCACATGAGACCCTTCCCACATGGGAGAGGTTTTGGGATGATTGCATTCAGAAAGAGATCAGGAAAAGTCAGCTTGGGGTAGCCAAGCTAGTTGAGCAGGATGAAGATGTAGCATTGTTGGCAAGAGGCAAGAGAGGAAAAGGCAAGAAGCATGCTTCCACAAGTGGTGGTGGGGGCAAAGGAAATGGTAAAGGTAAACATGAGAACATGCAGAAGAACTACTCCAAAGTGAAGTGTTGGAGTTGTCAGAAGATGGGACACTATGCAGTTGTGTGTCCGGAGAAGAAGAAGAAGGGGAAGAACCAGACCATGGAAGCATCAGCAGAGATTGAGGACTTTTCAGATAGATTTGACCGAGAGTTTGGGTTCAGTGCTTGTGAGTCCACTTGTGTAGGATCACCTGCCACGAAGGTTCAGAGGGAGCATGCATTTCCCTCGAATAGTGGAGCATCTTCGGGTATCTGGTATGTGGACAGTGGGGCTTCACGTCATACGATAGGAGTCCGTGAGTACTTGTCAGAGATTTCAGAGAGTGGCACTGATATAGAGGTAGTACTCGGCGATGACAGTGTTGTTAGAGCAGTCGGTGTGGGGACACTGACATTTGATAGGGAACCCAAACCTCCCTTGAAGGTGTCAGATGTTTTATATGTGCCAGGGATGAGGAAGAACCTCATATCTGTCTCAGCATTGGAGGACAGAGGGTATGAGATATTGTTCAGGAGAGGATAGGTGTTGATTATCCCAGGGGTACTCTAGCTGAGTCAAATAGAGTGATAGGTGTACGCCATGCAAAGGTGTACAAGTTTTCATTTCAGCCCCTTATGGCATTGAGCAGTAGCACTGATGGCAGAGCTAGCAGTTCTGAGCTGTGTGAAATTTGGCATCGCAGGATGGGGCACATGTATCATGAAGCCTTGAGGACATTGCGGGAGATCACTACAAGTGTGCCAGATTTCAGTACTCATCACTTTGATACTTGCAGAGGATGTGCGATGGGCAAGTTTTCCAAATCCCCTTTTCCCAGCAGTGACAGTAGAGCGACTGGGATACTTGATTTGATTCATTCCGATGTGAGTGGTCGTATGTCTCATGTTTCCTTGAGTGGATATGAGTATTATGTTTTATTCATTGATGATCACTCCAGGAGGACCTGGATTTATTTCTTGAAGACCAAGAGTGAGGTCTTTAAGCAGTTTCAGGAGTTCATAGCTCTTGTGTAGACTCAGACAGGTTGGAAGATCAAGTCTCTAAGGTCGTACAATGGAGGAGAGTACACCCTTGGAGAGTTTGTTGACTACTGTGTGGAGGCAGGCATTAGGAGGGAGTTCACTATTCCTTACAACCCCCAGCAGAACAGGTTTGCGGAGAGGAAGAACAGATCCATCATTGGGGCTGCCAAAGCCATGTTACATGATCAGGGGTTACCCTTTTTTTGTGGACATAGGCTTGCAACACTGCTGTATACCTGCAAAACAGGAGTCTGCATCGTGCCTTGGGGCATGTGACTCCAGAGGAGGCTTTTTCTAGGAAGAAGCCTGATGTTGGTCACTTCCGTATCTTTGGGTGTATTGCATACTACTACGTACCCAAGGAGAAGAGGACCAAGCTAGAGACCACCGCAGAGAAGGGTATCTTTGTGGGCTATAGTGAGATATCTAAAGCCTTTCGGGTCTATATTCCTGCTTCAAGGAAAGTTGTTAACAGGCGGGATGTGAGATTTGAGGAGGACCGGGGTTTCAAGAGGTCATGGGAGTTAGAGTATTTGGATCAGCCAGATCCTCAGCAGTAGTTGAGTCAGTCACAGAGATCTAGTGGGTAGGGATCAGGAGGATCTGGAGGTACATCTATGACGATGTTTGGTCCGTCAGTGAGTAGTGGCTCACAGAGTCAGAGGGGTGGTGCTTCGGGCAGCATGCAGAGAAGTCCACAGAGCAATTCACTAGGGAGTCCACTGATGGACAGTTCATACGGTACTTCAGCGTCTACAGGTTCAGGTTTAGGCAGGAGGAAAGAAGACAGACAGTCAGGATTTCAGACTTCTGATGAGGAGGAGGAGTTTCATTCTCCAGCGGGAGAAGTGTGCTCAGGGAAGAGGAAGCCCAAGTGGCTTCAGGATACCTTGAGAGAGGCCACATCTGTTGCTGCACCTAAGAGGCCGATCAAAGAGAGCACCACCCATAGACTTTGTAGCTATATGGCAATGGCTACCAGCATCCTTGACTCTGAGCCTTCTAGCTATGAGGAGGCAGCTAGCCAGCAGGTCTGGAGAGAGGCCATGCAGGAGGAGTATTCTTCTATCATGAAGAATGATGTTTGGGAGGGGGTGCCGAGGCCTGAGGGCAAATCCGTGGTTACTTCCAGATGGCTTTACAAGGTAAAGCATGCTGCAGATGGCAGCATTGAGAAATTCAAAGCTAGGTTTGTGGCTAGAGGGTTCTCCCAGGTAGAGGGAGTTGATTATGAGGAGACCTTCGCTCCCGTGGCTCGATATACTTCGATCCGCTCCATTATATCGATAGCAGCAGAGATGGGTTGGAAGATCCACCAGATGGATGTGAAGACCGCATTTCTCTATGGCTTCATACAGGAGGAGGTGTACATTGAGCAGCCACAGGGCTTTGAGGTGCATGGGAAGGAGTCCCATGTGTGCAGACTGAAGAAGGCCCTTTATGGCCTGAAGCAAGCTCCCAAAGCTTGGTACTCCAGGATAGATACTTACTTGCAGAAGATGGGTTTCACAAAGAGTGAGGCAGATCCGAACCTTTACTATATTGTGATAGGTGAGGAGCCTCTCATTCTGGTGATGTATGTGGATGACTTGGTCATTACAGGTGCAGAGAGACTCATAGAGCACTGCAAGAGAGATCTTGCGGCGGAGTTTGAGATGAAGGACATCGTCTTGATGCATTACTTTTTGGGTTTGGAGGTGTGGCAGGAGGAGGGGCATTTCTTCCTGGGACAGGGGAAGTATATTGTGGACATCCTTGGCAGATTCCACATGGAGGATTGTAGACCCATGTCGACACCGATGATCACCAACTGGAAGAAGATTCATGCTTTGGATTCCGAGTTGGTGGATCCCACATTGTACAGATAGCTGATTGGTTCCTTGATGTATTTGGTCAACACCAAACCACATATATGTTTTGTAGTAAACAAGATGAGTTAGTTTATGTGTGAGCCTAGGAAGGTTCACAGGGTGGCTGCAAAACACATTTTGCGATACTTGCAGGGGACAGTGGATTATGGTCTGGACTATAGGCAAGGGGATGGAGTGAGATTGGCAGGTTACACTGATTCCAATTGGACAGGTTGTGATTCTAATAGGAAGAGCACTTCGGGGTGTTGTTTTGGGTTGGGTTCGGCAGTGGTGTCATGGTTCAGCCGGAAGCAGCAGTCAGTAGCATTGAGTTCAGCGGAAGAAGAGTATATGGCAGCCAGTCTAGCTAGTTGTGAGGCCATCTGGCTTCGCAAGATGTTGTTTGGCTTATTTGGTCAGCCGTTGAGACCTTCAGTGATTTACTGTGATAATCAGAGTTGCATTAAACTCACTGAGAATCCAGTATTTCATGACAGGTCAAAGCATATCGAGATCAAATATCACTTCATCAGAGACTATGTTCAGAAAGGAGTTGTGAAGCTTGAGTATATTCCCACTGATGAGCAGGTTGCAGATATTCTTACCAAAGCCTTACCACGGGGCAAGCATGTCTACTTCAGAGACAAGATGGGTGTGGTGAGGAACAACTTCCTCGGTAAGAGGGAGTGTTGAAATTTGGTTACCGGAGGACAGGTGGTTCCCTAAGGCTTTGATCTTTGGCCTAGGGAAAAGTGTCCAAAAGAATTTAATTTTTCTCCTAAAGTGACTTTATAATTTTTATAAAGTCAAATCTAATTTAAAAGTGACTTTAAGTGATAAAATTACTAAAGTCTAATTTTAAAGTGACTTTAATAAAGTCAATGTAAAATTAGAAAGGAAAAGTGACTTTGGAAATAAATGACTAAGTGGGTCTTTATTAAAGTGGGGTGAATTAAAAAATAGAAAGTGAAATTTAAAAGAGCATTTAATCTCAGCCCTAGATCTAAAGCTATTTCAGCCATTGGATTTGGGGATAATCCAAAAGTCACTTAGAGTTCTATTAAAGGAGGAAAATGAGAGAAAAGGTCATTCATTCATTAATTCTTTCATGAGCAGATTGAGAGAAGGAGAAGGAGAAAGCTAAAGAGAATTTTTTGAGCAGTGAAAAGGAGGGCAGCAACACTAACTTTCAGCAAATCCGTACAATAGGGCAGAGCACGAAGTTCGAGGCAAGTGGGCATGAATTTCGAGGAGAGAAAACTACAGATTTCGAGGGAGGCCATACAGCCATTTCGACACTATTTTCGAGGTTGTTTGTATAGTTTTGAAGGCTGTAATTTCTGCTATAATTTTTCTGTTTTGTGGGCACAGAAACTGAGTTGGATTTTGGCAAAGTTTTCAAGATAAGTTCTGTTTCGAAGTTGCTGTAGTTTTTTTTGCTGTGTAAATTTCTGCATCAATGTAAAAGCAATATTCAAAAAATAAAGAGAAGCTTTTGAATTGGTTTTCCCCAAGAGTTGTAGGGGGTTTTTCCAGGGTCATGTTGACCAAAAATTATTGTGTTAAAATGTTTTGTGTGATTGTTTTAGTCTGTTGATTTTTATTTCTGCAATTTCCAGCACTGTGAAAATTTTCCAGAATTTGTGTTTTCAGAAAATATTTATTGTCCAACTTGTTGAATGTAAGGCTATGGAAAAGGGTATTTAACTATTTGGAGAAATGAGGTGAAACTGAAAACTGGGGTGGGAAAATAGAAATTTCTATAGTTTTCCCAATAGTTCTGTGTGTCAATGAAATTTTCACAGAAATGAACTAAGTCGTTTCGTGTTTATAGGCGCAATTGGGACCTAGAAATGCAATGAAACTGCAAAATGAAGGAGTATTTAGTCAAACATCCCAGTTTTTCCACTCAATGATGACAACTATAATTTACATTTCACTTCCAATGCATACAATGAACATTTCATCTTGCACATGTGCATTCGTAAATTGCACTCATGAAGACCTACATGTCCAACCTTCAAGGAGCAAGATTTGTTGCACTTGGATGATTTGTCAAATAAAGAGGATATCTCCCCACATGTATGATTTTTCATTTTGCAATCATGATTCCCTTCATGGCCTGCCAAATTCTCACATTCCTCCACTTCATTCTCCTGGTCTTGGTGTAATTCAAGAGAACAATACGTGCACTTCTCAACGCAAACATGGTTACCCATACAAGAGTGATCAAAGGAATGGCCTTTCTTTAAAACACATCGCCAAAATAAATCGAAACATTTACAACCACATACAAAGAGACTTTGTTTCAATTCTGCAAGAGCCAAAACTACCTCCAGTTGAAATTATTTCACATCATCATTCCCAGAAAATTCTATGGTGGTGTGGCAAAGCCACCTATGAACTCAATCACTCCATCTATCAACCAATGCCTCTATGAAGTCCTGAAATTTAGAGTGCCATAAATCACCAATTTTGTCTCTTCTATCCAAGACATATTCTAGTACTGATTTGAGATGACTTAAAATCTGATAATTTGATGTAGATTCATCTAGAGGCATAAGCTCTAGGTTAGTATCTTGCAAATTAATGAAGAGGTCCCCAAGTACTATTGGTGCATCACTTACCTATTCTTGGAGTCAAAATTCATAAGCACCTTTTTGGCTCCTGCCATAGAAATGCATCCTGCCTTAACTGCAGAAACCAAGATCCCACGAAGGATATCCATCTTCATATCAACACGTTTCAAATCTACAGTTAAATTGCGCTGAGCTATCACAATCTATGCATGTCTAAGGTTCAATTTATGTTAGGACAAGAATGTACATTCTTCCATTAGGCAATTCATGAAATATATTTCCAAGACCTATAATGTTCATTCCATCTTACTGCCATGCCTGACTAAGTTAGAATTTGCACAAGTTATTGAAGAGAGTTGTATTTGCAAGGGGGCATGCAAATGCATTGTATTTAGGATGGTGGAAGAGATCAAAATCATGATCGCTCATAGAATGCTTGGAACTCTAAAGAGACTGTCTGATTCTCTGTGTCTACTCCCATCTCTGAGCTGCCTCAGAAATGGCTGTCATGGCTGAAACCATGGCCTTGCTGCATGTGGAGGGCCAGAGATTGACAGAGTGTGAGTCCATGGTGCAATCCCCTGTTGCAATATATGAAATGCCTAACTTTTTTGAGGAATCCCCCATTTTAAATGAGCGTAATTGCATCTGCATTCTAGTGCATGAAGCAGAGAATGATGTCTGGACAAAGATGTTGATCATATCTTTGAAGTCTAAAGATAAGGAAGACAAGGAAATCAAAATCACATGTGTATTTTAATGCTATCAGTCATGGACTTAGTTGGTCATAACCTTTAATATAAGTCTTAAGACATTAACATGGATATCCAGTGCTATTTCTGCATCTTGAAATCTGAATTTTTCTATTGATCTGCCATGATTACCATAGCTAAATGCTTTCACCATATGTATTGCATACCCTTGTATGAGGCTTGTGCACACATAAATAATAAATACCACCACCATGTCCTTCAAATTGAAAGCCTGGTGGTGGGCTGGCTACCTCTGTTGAGTGCCTCACTGAATTTTCCTACCAAGTCAAGCACCGTAATCAGGACTGACAAACTTACACTAGTACTATAAAAAAAAAGTAGAAGAGTGTCTGGCAGTTTTCCAGAGAGGTTTTCCTTGAAAAAATTTATAACCACTCATAAAAAATATGAAAGATTTACTCTGTGGACTTCAGAGACCCTAATACGCAGAACAATACTGCTAACAAACCAATCTACTAGGTTCTGACAGAATAGGATGGACAACAAAAGTAGGCAAAAACCAATATAAACCTATATAAAAAGTAAAGACAACTAGCCTGGTTCACCCTACATTGTCAAATTAAACTCTCGTTAAATAAATATCCATCGTTGCATTGGCATTTAAATCTTTGATTTTTAAATATAAATCTTCAAGACTGTTAAATAAATATCCATCGGTGCATCAACATCTCAATCTCTGATTTTTCTATCGATCTATCGTGACTACTACATCTAAATGTTTTCATCCTAGACATGGTATAATCCATCATACATATTTGAATGCTCTGCAATGTGGACTTCAAAAATTTGATATCACAGACCAATGTTGTTAACATGCTAATTTAATAGGGACAACAAAAAGGGAAAAATCAATATAAACAAATATCAAAAATAAAGAAAATAAGCATCACCCTATATGATGAAACCAAAAATTGCATTCATTTAAAGCTATAAGCTTCAAGTCTTAAGACCATTAAAATTAATATCTAGTGGTGCTTCTGCATCTTGATCTGTTATTTTTCTGTCGATCTATCATGGCTATCACGACTATCTTATGTATAGTATAACCTATCATACAAATATGAAAGATTTACAAGCTGGTATTAGAATATTGTAGATCATGTGTTTGTGTTGGTAACAAGCTAATTTACTAAGGTCTGCGGAGCGGAATGGACAACAAAAAGGGGGAAAATAACATACAAAAATATCAAAAATAAAAGCAGATATTTACATTCCATTACAGATCATCAAATGCCACACAATGGGAGATCCTTGTTACTTCATATGTGGACATTAAAACTTATTAAATTAAAGCTTTGCCGGCCCAAAATCAAAATCAGGAGATTAACAAGAGTAGGTTGGAATCAAACAAATAAGGAGATTAACGGACACCAATTGTGCAAGTCAAAAGCCAAGCTTATAAATAGTGTGCTTCAACATCATCATACTGAATATGAAAAATTGGGAGAGAACCTGACCAAACAAACTTACGAAGAAAGAAATTGTAAAATAGCATACTTCATATCAAGCAAATTAACGTTTATGTGCTTCAAAAATGTCAAAACAAACTTATGGAGAGGCAGGGATTCCCAGATGCATGCAGTCCTTGTTACCTTCCCAGTTCTCTTCAATTTGAAGACAATTTGTGCTGAAGATTTTAGAAATGTGCAAGAAATCAACAAAAGAGGTTTATATCAACGAATTAGCTAAGATTTAGGATGCTCAGGTGTGGAATATTGATATTTTAACTCTAAAACAAACCTTAAGCCTAAATATGTATAAATTTCAAGAAAATGAATAATTATTCCAGTTAGAAGTGTCGGTAGCTACATTACCTGCAGTTCATTTTTACCTTGATTATATTTTTCTCTTAGCTAAGTTTTTCAACTCTCAGACCAAAATTATTTCTTCCGCAATCAATAATTAAATTTTCCTATAAATCTCTGAAGCCACATTTGCTAAAATTTTGAATCTACCCACCATAGGTATAGATATTATGGAGAATAAGTTTGATGAGGAATTCATAACGTGGAAAGAGGACGAGAAAATTGAATTCTTTGAAAATTTCCTCATAACCCCAACTGAAAACTAGAAAATAGACGTTACCTTTGCTTGCTAATCTAGTAAAACCCTTATTTCAAACCGTAAAATCCCTTTTGGATGTGAATTTTTGTCTTTTCAATGCTTCTATGATGGATGAAGCCATATTCATGACTATTTGGCTCAAAAGTGAAAACCCTAACTGAAAACTAGAAAATAGAGGTTACCTTTTCCTGCTAATCTAGTAAAACCCTTCTTTCAAACTGTAACATCCCTTTTGGATGTGAATTTTTGTATTTTCAATGCTTCTATGATGGATGAAGCCATATTCATGACTATTTGGCTCAAAGGGAAAACCCTAAGGAAATAAATATAAATTTTCCTAGTTATTCGTCTAGGGCCATAGAATTAGACCTTTGTATAGCTGGTATGTTTAATTTCTGTAGGCATTGTACTTATTGCATTTAATATTATTTATCTATCCCTCATTTTTCATGTCAACAAGATTGATTGAGGAAATCAATGATAAAAATGTGATGGAAAAGGAGGTCTACTATTAGACAAACATTCTATATCCTGAGCGATTCCGTGGTATCTATATTCATTTTATTAAATGCTTCTATTTTTACCTATTGGTGAAATTATTAGAATAAACCCCATATAGAATATAAGAGGAGGAAAGAATAATTTTACAATTAACTAAAGAAGACCTTATTGGTAGCTAGTTCCTCTTCCCTTACTTTTGACCGTATACCTTATTTAAGGAAACAAGTAGGCTTGTCAACCTATACATATGTCAAACCCTGAAATGGAAAGAATGGCTAATACGAACACTTGGCTTCAAAATATTGAAAATCATCCAAGGAAGCTATGACCGAGGCAATACAAATGGAACTAAACTCAGTTGAAGAGAATCCATCTCATGCAATTGAAGAAACAGGGCAGGTTATTGGCCAAATGATAGCTATTGCGAGTAGCAGCCCTTAGTTGAGTTTATTACAGAGAAAAGAAAGTGAAATAAATCCTAGTGAGGTAGATCACATCGTGAAAGGAAAAAGTGATGATGATAAAGACACTGCCTTCAACAAGGTCAATGAGAAGTTATCTGAGCAAGTGAAAAATGCACTAAAGGAACTACAACCTAAGAACTTAGGAAGATGTACTCAGTGTTTGTGAGCCTTTGCACCCTGATACTAGCCCAGAAATATTTCTAGCTTGAAGTTGTAAAATGACTAGGAAACTCACTCTTTGTTGCCTAAGTGACACATCTCCTATGGCTCAATCATTCACAATATGGTGTTTTGGCTTTCTTTTGAAAAAGTAGATTATGTGAGAAATCTGGTGGTGGCTTGTTGATATGGAAATATGCATGAAAGTATGAGGTATTTTGAAAGTTGGAATTCATTAATAATTCTTGTAGCGTGGAAAAAACATCATTTCACATGGAGAAACCTACACAACATTGTAGTCATAGTTTTCCTAAGGATATAATTATGTTTAAGTAATAGTTTTTCAACCTTGGTTTAGCATCAACCTATAGTATTCTCACAAATCTTCGGACTCATAAGCCTACTAGGGATTTATATATCTGTGGATTTGATTGGAATTAATACTTTAGATTACATGCAAATGATTCAACTTCTTTCATGTTACTGATATCATGGGTGTCTTCTCTATCATGACTAGAAGATTGAATCTTTAAAGGAGTTACCATTTATGATTATAGTGAGACCTTTACTTAATACATATTTGAGACTTGACCAAGGTGCCATCTGCTCAAGGAAAATATGAAGCTAATCAATTAGACTTGAGGAATCATCACACTGAAAGAGTAGTTTTCATTGACACATGGAAAAAATAGAATAGTAGGTAAGTTTCCTCAAATGCATCTGACCAATATTTGATACTAGCTGACCAGAGAATTTAAGTTTGTCTGAACAGTGATGCCAAAAGATACAATGCTTGAAGAGAAGCAACAATGGAGTTATTTAACATGACTTGGGTTCATCAATGTGTTCATAAAGAGACTAATATACTCTAAAGGTACTGATCAGAATTGCAAGATTGTTCCTTTAAGCATGGTATCAGATAGGAATTGTTGATGATATTCTCTTCGAGTAAAAGGAACCATTGCAGCAAGTACAACCACTCCTCCATACATCTTGGTAAGAAATTTTTCAAGAGATCTTTGACAAATTTGGAGAAGATTTTGACGGAATTCATCTTTTAATTCCTCTACATCAGAGACATCAACATCCTTGATAGCTATGAGGAACGCTCCTTTGAATAGTTTTTCATCTTCCTTCACCAAACTTACCCCACTTTGGAAATGCAGAAAGATAACTTATGTCTCCTTGTTGAGATGAAAATCCTAAATAAGAAGTAAAGTATCACGATTAGTAATTAATCTTTAAGTAGCTATAGTAAAATAAAGATGAAAGCTAAGGCCACTATTTAATATGAGAAATCAAATGGTAAACCAGTAAAATCAAACAAATAAAGAAAAAACCTTCATGTTGAATATTGTTAAATTACTCCAGGCAGCATTTAGGACTGAGAGTAACAAATATTCTAGCTCTGTTCTCTCAAAACTCCCTAATCCCTCAAAGTCCATCAATACATAAAGGCACTCTGAATCCATTTGAACTTTCATCCACACTCCATCAGTGCATCTTCCCCTAGCCACATCGAAAAGAGAGCCAGATAAATGATTTAATAAGAATGATTGTCCACTACTCTGTTTGCCCATTGATGAGACAACCTTGATTTTACCATCCTACTGACTCAGGATAGCCCATCAAGCAAGGGTTGTAATCCATTGTTTTCAGCACGAGTTATTTGGACAGGTACAAGACATATAAGTTGACGGACCCAATTTTCCAAAGGCTTTTTTAGATAGTGAGGGAGTGAGAGATGTATACTGTTTGAGTCACACCTTTCAAACATTTGAACTTTGAATTGAATCCTGAGATTTGAAAAGTCCTTTCCTTTTTCCTGCTTTAACTACCCAATAAGATTCTTCAAGTGTTATTCAAGGATCTCTTTAAAAAAAATTAAGAAAGAAAAGAGAATGAATGATAATGAATGATAGAGAGAACCATATATCTGACTCCACTTATGGTAGTGTGGCATTAGATACAAGCAAATGCCTCGTCAAATAATAGAGTTCTTCGGAAATGGAAATATATTAGTTAGTGGGACCAAAATACTCTTCATTTTTTTATCCTCATATAAATAGTAGAAAAATTGTCACAACTATTTCCAAGTTCTCCCAGCAATTATTAACCCCAAACCAAAATAATGTAGCCATCACAAAAAGAGAGGAGAAATAAATAACATACAAGTGCTTGTGCAAAGCTTCAAGTATATTTCATCCACACGATCTCTTCCTGACCCTTTACTTAGCCTATCTTGGAGGGACGGAGAAGTGCACCTCAAACAAAAAACAGTTGAAGGTCAATGGTGGTTGCATTTTTCTGTCAATGAGCAATCCCAGTAAGAAGAGCATGAAGTTTTCTACTTTACGAAAAAACATGAACTAAGAGCATATAAGACAAACATTCATTAACAAAGAATTCAAAAAATAAAAAGTATTTAATAGAATGTTTCAGGCAGTAAAATCCAATTATTTTGTGTTTTTTGAGGAAATAATTTGAACTACAAATCACAATATTCTGGCAAAATATCAATGTGAAGAACAAATGGAAAAAAGAACCTATAAGAATCGAAATTGCCTTCAAACAACACCCTATATTCGAGCTGTAAAACTCAAAAATGCTCTCCGTCCCATAGAAATCAAGTATAAATATTAAATATGTTCTTTTCAAAGCCGATTGCAAGGGCATACCAGAATAGTCCTTTCTTCTTGCAATACAGTTATAGCAGCCTTGGTGACAATATATTGGTTTTCTTGACTCTGCATTTCCAGGTTCTTGTCTTTCCATTGCCAGTTTTTATGTAGTTAGATACTTCCAATAACAAGTTCACTCAGCCTAGAATTGGGGATTCCAACAACCACCAGAATCCCTGGATGGTTGGTTTAATAAAATATCCTCTACCTAGAACAATACAATGTTATTAAGTGCTACATATGAAATAGCTAAACATAATTAGTAAAATGTACCAGAGTAAAATGTCATGGGGTATTTATAAGCAGAGTGATCCCAGTTTCTTCCCCAACCAATGTAATCAGTCAAACTCTCCTTCCGAACTAGTACCATTTGTTTCAATGGTTTCTACTTCCAAGGATTTGCAGGAAAGTGAATCAACTGTTTTGACCATTGCAAGAGTATGGAAAGCCTGTAAAGGAGGGAGAGCCAACCATTCAATAACTCCTAGTTAGACCAACAATAATAATCTCTAATTCTGTTGATGTTCAGATACTAAAAGAAATTGTGTACATTCTTTCAGAACTTGTATCTGCAAGTGATATTGTGGCTCAAATTATTTCCAAGGCAGACTCAGATTTTGAGTGTACTCTGGTTGCTCTTTTAAAGAAAGGAATTGTTGAGTCTGCCACTCTTATATATGTATGACTTAAACCTAAATGCGTTCCGGGTTCAGACATAAACCTGAATTCAAATTTTGATAAAAAATATTTTAGAATTGCACATAAGATAGATTGAAATATTCACTCACAACATAGTGTTAGATCAAGCAATTAAAGAAAATAAAGCTATGGTAAATGGAGTCAAATTGGCAATTACAACAAGCCCCACTAGAAACCGTTTGCGGCCTGTGATATTGAACCTTGTTTTTTATTTTGAGAGGTAGATAGCATATGGAAAGATCCATATAAATCCAATTTCCTTTGGTGATTGAGGCCCATAAAAGGAACATCCACTACCCTGCTGTAATATCTCGAAAATGGATTCCCCAGCAAATCACGCCTGGAAAACACATTATTTAGGAATGTGTGCTTCAGATATCATAAAAAGTGTTTAAAAACACTCAGAAACCCACTCCAAATACTTCAGCAACCTTTACTCAGCTTTTATGGGAAAAAAGGTGGGGGAAAGTGAGGATTTTGGCCCTAAAATGAGTGTATAAGAAAATCTGCATAAAATGAATAGTCAAGGTTCTGTAATATGTTATATTAGGTCAATAGGGATATTAATGTCAAATTTTAGCAAAAACAAAGGTGTTTTACTAGGCTAAACAGTTCCTCCTTCCCCACTAGTCAAGAAAAACCCTGATTTCCCATGACTTCGAGTATGCAGAAATTTACTGAAGCAAGGGCAGCGTATTTTCTGAAGGTATAAGATGAAAAATCATAGAATGAGTTTAGGAATAGGGAATAGGCATTAATAAAGGTTAAAAAACAATTTTACATAGAAAATCCCTCAAGATTGAGGTGCTGCAAGACAAGAGAATGACCCATAAACCCTTCAGAGTTATTTCCAGGAGCTGTGAGACAAGAATATGAATATATAGCCAAGAATAATGTATAGCAGAAATAGACTGTACAATTCTTGAGGAAACAACCCCACAAGAAAAGCAATGCAAGCCTCAATAATACATGTACATGAAAATGAAAGAACACTGCTATTTCTGCATAAAGCCAGGCTATGAGGATGAAATCTATGATAGAATACTGAAAAAAATGATGTCAATACATGGATATGAAAATATATGGCCCAAATACAATAGGGGAGCGGAGATCTAACCCTGAGAAATAGTAATACATCAATCCTCTAAAGGATTGGCTGAAACATACAAAATGGCAAAAATGCCAGAGTTGTTGGGCAGCTGCTACAACTCAAATCTGGAAATCAATAGAGAAGGATGAATAATATGGGAAGATCTGAATTAAACCTCCTCCAATGGATCTCCAAAGTGGAAGGTTGATCCTTACACTTGAGATCTCACCCACAAATCAATCTGCAAACCCTCACTGCAGTTACACCATGAAAATAACGTAGTCACTAAGAGGGACTGCGCAGTGAGTGAAATAGAACACTCTGACCAAGTGCCAAGATCTACAAATCAGCTCCAATGTCTTCCAATCTGATCCTCCAAAGGAAAGAAAGACTCTCCCTCTAAAAAACAAGAGAAGGAAGAGGTGTTGTGGAGTCTCCACGGCAATATCCTACAACACAGTATTATGCTGCTACAACAATAACGTTGGCCTAGAGGATGATGCTTCTCTCCAGCCAAAATAATGATGAGACAACCTCACCTGAGCAGGCACTCGAATTCCCCTGGGGCTGAGGGTGAGATCTCCGAACAGAGACACTCGGTGCACTAAACAGTGCTGCAGACTAGTTAAACAACCAGCGTGCTCAAGAATTCGAGATGACCAACTCAATATCATAAACATATGAATGAATGGCAATATCTCTCCTCCCCTCCATTTATATAGAAATTGGAGACTCCTCATGGGCCCTTCCTCTATAAGTTTCCCTTCCTCTAGAGGCTTCCCTCCTACGTTGTCATGTAGTGCTTTCCAACTCATACCCTGCGTTGGTTGACTTGGTCAAACCTCTTTGCAAATATCTCCTTTCACACATGAGGGTGTGAAATCTGGTTCCATGGCTGATCCCTTTTCATACTAGAGGTATTTTATTTATTTTTTTATTATATTTTGGCCTCCTTACCCAATTATTCATCTCCTGAATGAGTTTAGACAAAATTTAATGTTCCAATTTATTGAAGAAAAACTTGGAACATTACAGTCCTCCCCTCCCAAATGTTGCTTGTCCCCAAGCAACTACAAGGATAGAACTGAAGAATATCCACTCAAGGCATGGAGTTTGGAATATAATGAAGAACATCTCCCTCATGTGGATCCTCCATCCCCAAGCAATCATCCAAACAAAATGAGCCACCTCCCAACAAGGCAACTCCTGAAAATATCCTTCCACCTCAAGCTATGCTAATGAAGGTGGGATGAAAATATGAACTTGGAAAGAATCATAGCTTACCCCATGCTATCCTTCTCTCCACTCATGACAAGTGTAGAGTATATGCTGATCCTGGGCTGCAAAATTATTTCCCTCCAATGGCAAAGTGAAGAACAATCCTCCAAAGAAGGCTCCTCCAACAATGAAGAACAAGCTGGCCCAAAACAATCCATCCATGAAGAATAGGACATGGTCATCATGGAACATCCTAATGAGAGGTTTGCTGAAGGTTTTACATGATGATACATGATGCAAAAAATTTCTCACAAGGATACAGCGCAGTCTCATCCACTGCAACTTCAGAAAATTACATGGCAAGCACTTTCCATGATTCATCACATCTACTAAAGGATAGTAAATGGCTGAATGTAACAACAATAATACATGATCAAGCACTTTCCTATGGCTGTAAAATGGATGAATATCAATATTATGGCCCACCTCAAAAGAGAACAAACATTTGGCTGTGGTGGCCATATCTCCTCTCATGCTCCCATTAGAACATGTAGTGCAGAAATTGTGAGAATTTTTCCCACTCACGGACACATCCAGCTCATGTGTCTCCCTCATAATCAAGCCTCCCATACAAATCTGATCTATATCAGCAAATGAAGACATGATCAGTAGAAAAATAAAGAAAATGCTGAAGGTTACAAGTGATGCAAGAAGGTACCAACAGCTTTCTCCGTAGTGACAACGCAGTTTTACAAGTTGCTGCTTGATAAGAGTACATGGAAAAATATTTCTTTTTACATGGTTAATCATGCATGTCTTTATATGATACATGCTACAGTGCAGCAAATGAACATACATGTAGTGATAAAATATTTTCCCAAGGCCACAAAAGAGATGGTTGCCTCCATCATGTAGATTGGCTGAATACAATTCATGGAGCAATTTGACAAGCTTGCCCTCTTGTGAAGCAACGCACTGCATAAGAATGGTAAGAGTGTGCAAATCAATGAATGTATAAACAAACCCCTCACCATATGCTGGAAGTAAGATGGTACATGGGTCCATACACAAGTCCTCCATAGTGTTTTCGCCTGCTATGAAGAAGAATGAACCATGTGCTGCATGAAGATAATCCTCCTTATGCTTGGAAACCCAAGTCAAGAAGAATATGCCATAGTGATAGATGTCTCTTTCATCATTACCTCCTCTTTGTTCATCAAGTGCAACAAATATGAAGTGACCCTGGGACCTATGGGTTATGGATCCACCATATCTCTGCTGGGCACACTTCATCCATAAGTCTTTACTCCAAGGTGACAATGCTGTGAGCTTATGCAAATAAGCTCCTGCCAATACACAACTATGTTCTTTGACATGCTCCTTGTCAAAGATTCTTCCAATAATGCTGCAACAAATGTGGAATACTTCCCAAGATGGAAGTGCTTCCCAATCATCGTCAAAGACCAAGGAGATAGTGCCATCCCCTCCTCCTGCAACATCATACAAAGTGTGAGAGCAAATCTGCCCTTGCTCCCCCAAGCAAAGCAACAAAGTATTTTGCTGCCTCCTCATACTTCCATTATACAACTCATGTGATGAAGACACATCAACATCATGCATCCATTCTCTATGCTGCTCAATGATGCAAGTATCCTGCCATCTTTTCCCCATCCTCCCACTCTTAGGAAGAGTGTTTTCCAAGTGATGGCCAAAATCTTTCAAGAGTAGCCAGCATAGCCAAGCCTCCTGCTGCCCGGTATCATAGATCTGTAAATAGCCTCCTAGTTCCTTGCTCATCAACCACATCCACTCAATCACCTGTGGATGCCTCCTTCTTCTCCTCATCTTGGTACTTCTCCCATGAGGGCTACCATCCTCCCAAATCAAATTCCTGTCTTTTCACTTTATGGGATTTTGAAATGTAAGCTTCTCCAGGATTAATGAGACCCTATCAAGAATCAAATAGGTGGTAGGAAAAAACCTCCCATCATGATGTGTATGGTCAAGGGATGTCCAACACAAGCATGAGAGATGTTATCCATCCTAATATGTCCTCCATCTTCTATCTACTCTTGTGAGAAGGGAAGAAAAGCATTTCATTCCATGGTATGTCGAAGTGCATCTCCAATAATATCACTCCTTGAGACCTCCCTCTCATCCATAGTCTTCCAAAACCAATGAGGTCTTAGATCTGAAAGTAGAAGTTCCTCTTTGAGCTGAGAAGAGCTCATTGAGAAAGTGTCATCTTAAAGGGAGAAAAGGTTTCTAACTCCAAGATGTCTACCATCAATCTTCAAGGCTTCAAACCCCAACCTCCAATGTGATGTACAATCCAACAATGGCTCATGAGAATGATGGTTTGACTCCTTCTTGAGTGTCTCCATGTTGCATAGCGCAGTGCAACCAAGCTGCTCCATAGTAGCAATGAGATTTGACTCTTGGTCATGCAAAAGTAAATCTCCACATTGATCAAAATAATTTGCTGCAACAATGAAATGTGGAAATATTTTCATACCTTGATGTGCATTTGGAACTTCTTGTAGGGCTGCAAGAGTCCCTTCTTCAAAATTGTTGGCTGCCCCAACTGTTGATGCATGTGGCTGCTCCTCCATGAGTGGGACAGCGTTATCACAAGCCATCTCAAGAGGTGATGTGATCTCTTCTTTCTTTGTTCTTTCTCCATCAAAGGTTTGGATCAAACTTTGAGTGAACTCTACAAAAGTCTTCACCCTTGCATGACTCAAGTGGCTGCACCACCAATCATAGGCTTCACCCTCCAAATGCAGCGTTGAGATTTCAATAGCTTCTTTCCCTGCTACAAGATGTAGTAGGAAAAATGCCTCCAAATTTCTCACCCAAGTTCTTGCATTAGATGAACCATCAAAGGTAGAAAACAAAAATCTATTGCGTTTGATTTCTTTTCTGCTACATGGCCTCTTCTCTTCCTTCAACTGGATGAAATGAGGAAAATCTAGAGTCTCCCTGAAGGCTCTAGGTTGAGATCTATACTCAACAAGGTAATCACTGAGAATTTGATGATCCAAATATCTTCCATGCTCAATATCTTCTTCTTGATGAGAATAGGAAGTGCATGGTACTTCCTCTTCTTTTTCTTCAATCTTCTTGACCTCCTCAAAGGTGGATGCATCTTCTCTGGATCTGAAAATAGATGAGAATAAACTCATCTTTTTCAATGTTATGATCTTCTTGGGCTTAGACTCACAGGGATTAGTGAATCCCTAATACATGGGAAAAGGTGACCTCCCAGTCATATGCTGCAACTTTGAACTCTGCGTGCTAGATCCGCCATTGTTCCATTCAATCTCATCCTGCCTGAGCTAACAGTAATCTTTGAAAGGCAAAGCTGCTCTGAAGTCTTCCCCCATGGACTACCATTTACGAAAATAGTATCCAAAGGGTATATGATCATTCTGCCTCCCTTTCTCACTCGGTACTGGAGGTAAGAATGTAGGCATTGTGATCCTGGCTGGCCTACTGAAGGCTGGTGAATGTGGGTCACACTGTTGTGAGATCCCCATATTTGTCACCTCTATGGCCTCTGGTGGATAAGATTTTGCGTACCCTCTTTTTTCATAGAAAAATTTCCCCATGGTTTCTCTTCCGGTGTCATAGACAACTAGCTCCACAGGCTGAGCCAGAACTATGCTCTAATACCACTGTAATATCCCGAAAATGGATTACTCAGCAAATCACGACTGGAAAATGAATTCTTCAGGAATGTGTGCTTTAGATATCATAAAACGTGTTTAAAAACACTCAGAAACCCACTCCAAATACTGCAACAACCTTTACTCAGCTTTTATGGGAAAAAAGGTGGGGAAAAGTGAGGATTTTTGCCCTAAAATGAGTGTATAAGAAAATATACGTAACATTAAGGGCCAAGGTTCTGGAATATGTTATATTAGGTCAATAGGGATATGAATGTTGAATTTAAGAAAAAACAAAGGCGTTTTACTTGGTTAAAAAGTTCCTCCTTCCCGACTAGTCAAGAAAAACCCTGATTTCCCATGACTTTGAGTATGCAGAAATTTACTGAAGAAAGGGAAGAATATTTCCTAAAGGTATAAGATGAAAAATCATAGAATTGGTTTAGGAACAGGGCATAGGCATTAAGCAAGGTTAAACAACAGTTTTACATAGAAAATCCCTCAAGATTGAGGTGCCGCAAGACAAGAGAATGACCCAGAAACCCTTCAGCGTTATTTCCAGGAGCTGTGAGACAAGAAGATGAATATATATAAAATAATAATGTATAGCATCAAGAGAGTGTACAAGTATTGAGGAAACAACCTCACAAGAAAAGCAATGCAAGCCTCAATAATACATGTACATGAAAATGAAAGAACACTGCTATTTCTGCATAAACCCAGGCTATTTCTGCATAAACCCAGGCAATACATGGATATGACAATATATGGCTCAAATACAATAGGGGAGTGGAGCTCTAACCTTGAGAAACAATAATACATCAATCCTCTAAAGGAGTGGATGAAACATACAAAATGGCAAAAATGCCGGAGTTGCTGGGCAGCTGCTGCAACTCAAATATGGAACTCAATAGAGAAGGCTGAATAAGATGGGAAGATATGAAGTAAACCTCCTCCAATGGATCTCCAAAGTGGAAGGTTGATCCTTACACTTGAGATCTCACCCACAAATCAATCTGCAAACCCTCACAGCAGTTACACCATGAAAATAACGTAGTCACTAAGAGGGATTGCACAGTGAGTGAAATAGAACACTTTGACCAAGTGCCAAGATCTACAAATCAGCTCCAATGTCTTCCAATCTGATCCTCCAAAGGAAAGAAAGTCTCCCTCTGAAAAACAAGAGAAGGAAGAGGTGTTGTGGAGTCTCCACGGCAATACCCTACAACACAGTATTATGTTGCTGCAGCAATAATGCTGTCCTAGAGGATGATGCTTCGGTCTCCATCCAAAATAATGATGAGACAACCTCACCCGAGTAGGCACTCGAAGTCCCCCAGGGCTGAGGGTGAGATCTGCGAATGGAGACACTCGGTGCACTAAACAGTGCTGCAGACTAGTTAAACAACCATCGTGCTCAAGAAGTTGAGATGACCAACTCAATATCATAAACATATGAATGAATGGCAATAGCTCTCCTCCCCTCCATTTATATAGCAATTGGAGACTCCTCATGGGCCCTTCCTCTATAAGCTTCCCTTCCTCTAGAAGCTTCCCTCCTACGTTGTCATGTAGTGCTTTCCAAATCATATCCTGAGTTGGTTGGCTTGGTCAAACCTTTTTGCAAATATCTCCTTTCACACATGAGGGTGTGAAATCTAGTTCCATGGCTGATCCCTTTTCATACTAGAGGGATTTTATTTATGTTTTTATTATCTTTGGGCCTCCTTACCCAATTATTCATCTCCTAAATGAGTTTAGACAAAATTTAATGTTCCAATTTATTGAAGAAAAATTTGGAACATTACACCTGCATATAGGATGGGTTATGTGGGAGAGATGTGTCTTGAAGATAAATCATGGTAAAACTCCTTCGATGACTTTTGAGAGGTCGATAGCATATGGAAAGATCCAGAGAAAGCCAATTTCCTCTGGTGATTAAGGCCCATAAAACGAACATCCACTACCCAACATATAGGATGGGTTCTATGAGAGAGATGTGCCTTGAAGATAAATCATGGTAAAACTCCTTCACTAATTGAGGCTCACATAAGGAACATACAATCCCCAAAATATATGATGGGTTCTATGGGAGAGATGCGCCTTGGAAAGAAATCATGGTGAAATAAGCTCACCGAGTGATTTAAGACAGAGTTGTTTTTACTTCCAAATTTGTCATAATGCTCCACGTGATAGCACACGTTAAGATTATTCTTGTAGATTTCAACATTTGAAATGAATAGAACAAAACAAGAAAATAACGCCGAATCAAACAACAATACATATAATCCCAAAATTTCCATGTGGAACTACTGCTAATTATAATTTCCAGAAACTAAACACAGATCAATTACCGACCATACAAGATCTTCCAATAGAAATAGCAAAAGGCCACACGATCTTCCAATTATAGATCCAATGTACGACATTCGAAAAGATCAGATAACACCACACATAAATAAATCAAATAAAGTAGAGGTCCATATAAGAACATATAAAACTCAGTTGTGGACAGTCTGATTGAGCCTTTCAATATGTAATTGGAGAAGCGCTCAAGCAAACCGACTCTCCACCTGCACACAAATAACAAGTGCAGCTAATAGTGATGATTAATTTCATAGAATCATCCATGGAAAAGTAAATTAAGAAAGTTGTGCAGAATGCAAGGCAAAAGAGACTGAATGACCTATAAATTGGTAATGTTTGTTTCACAAAATCACTTATGAATAAGTAAGATTGAGAAAGTAATGCCAAGTGCAGTGTACCCTTGCTAATTCTGGTTGTACCCCTCTCAGCACGATTTTGCAAGATCCAACAGAACCCAATAATGCCTTCATGCATTGCAACTTCTGCCCTAGCAGGATCAACAATTAAAATCTCAGCATCAATCACCACAAACATTGCAAGTGCAGTGACTGATCTCCATAACTCAATGCACACGGAACCTTTAAGATCTCCAAAATCAACAACCTGAAAGCTACACATTAGGGGAATTTTGAGGTCTAAAATGGGCCTCCTAAGAAAAATGTACAACCAAAATAAACTTTATAAGAACCAATAGGATTCAAGATGATGATGTCAACCATGGGGGATGATTCACCATTTTTTAAGTAGAAGGCTAAAAAGGATAAAAAATAATAAAATAATAAAACTACCTTTTCAACTCGTATTTTCAACTTATCTCCCAAAGTTTTTACTCAAATTTTGAGCGAGAGTAAACGTTGGATGCAAAATTTGATTCCTCATGCAAGGAGTACCCATTTTGCATACTTTCGATGGACCCTACTACGCGAAAAATGAGAAATACATGAAAAAACGTGATTGCAATCACGTTTTTCATGTCTTTCTCATTTTTCATGTAGCAGTGTTCATTGAAAATATACAACATGGGTACTCCTTAGATGAGGAATGAAATTTTGCATCCAACGAGTGTTGTGGCTCGAAATTTGAGTAAATAATTTGGGAGATAAGTTGAAAATACGAGTTGAAAAAGTAGTTTTTTATTTTTTCCCTCTAAAATTTGATGATGTCATCAAATCTTATTTTATCAATTCCACTATAATTTTATAATTTCCTTAAGAGGCCCATTTTAGACCTCAAAGTTCCCCTAATGTCTAGGGCTATATCCCTCCGCGATACATCCACCGCAACCAATATCGGAAGACTGACCCAGATTTGTGAATCCATTGTCCCCTTTTGGTTCTATAACCTACCACAGACAAAAACCTAAGAGTCAATGCATTTCCTAGCGCCATCTCATTGACAATTATCCAATCAAAGGGGCTAAGCTTTGAAATGTTCCTAGCACTGCCTCCTTCGAAGCTTACGCTCCAAAATTTGTTAGATGCAGTGGTAAAGTCCAGAGGCATGACGAAGAGCCTAAAAAACCTTGCAAATGGAGGAAAGTCTAGCCCTATAAAAACCCCTACAAAAGGGGGCGAGTTTGGCCCTATCACTGGAGGCGAGGTTGGCCCTATCACTGGAGGCGAGGTTGGCCTTGTCCTTGGATTCGAGAGGGAAAACAATGTAATAATGCTTCATTGGAAGTGTCGACCAGTCAACCTCCCACTCCACTTTCGACCTGCTTGTAACAGTTACCTGTCTCCAACCTTTATCGTGTCTACTTTCCCTCTTCGTTTTTGTCATTTTGTCGCTCCTTGAATGAATTGTCTTAATTTCTAACTTACCACAATTAAAATAGTTTTATTTTTTAAACTAAAATAATTATAACTCTATATGCGCATGTTCTTTGAATGTGAAGAGGAGTTTTATTGTAAATATCTAATTTCTATAGGTTGCTCTTCTGAATTCTGAATTAAACATCAAAATCATATTTTCTACTTTTCTATATATTTACTTATTATAAATTTTGATGTAATTGATAATCTATTCATGTTTTGGATGTAATTTCCAATTTATTTACTTTGATTATGATAAAATTAAAATGAATATTTTATCTTGTATATTAAATAAAATAAATTGAATTGTGATATTTTTAGTTTAATTTTTAAATTAAAATAATAATTTAGGATTTTAAAACAAAATATTAGTCGGCCTTAAAAAAATGTTTTAGAGTGATATAATTGTTATGTGGAGTAGTGATATAATTTTTATGGTTGTTTAATCATTTATTGTTTTTATAAATAGAGGATTACTATTTTTGTTTATTCATGAGGATTATTTTAAGATGTTTGTGCATAATTTAGGTGTGAGTTTAAAATAATCCAACATAAAATGTTGTTTTTGAGTGCTTTAAAGAGGATAGAGATTAAAGTACAAATTAGATTACAGAGGGATGTGATGAGTTTCTTAATTAAAATACTTGTAGTGATTAGATGGAAAAGAAGCAAAGAATAGGCACCTTATATGAAAGTAAAATTTAAATAAGTGCATTTTAATGACAACACAATCCCTGTAGCATGATAACATATACAAAAGACAATCCTTAGAATCCATTTGATATGTGAATAAAGTGTTAGAAAGTAAATCATAATGACATTATACCATGGGCTACCCTATCAAGCTCTTACATGCAGTAGTGGAAGTTCTCTCAAGTCTAAAATGGATGAGGGTAGGTGATGAGAAGCTCTTGACACCTTTGTAAGTAAATCCACCCTCTAGAATGAGGACTTGCACCTCTCCTTTATAGAACAGGATAAGAGGAGAGATAATGTAGTCGAGGAAAGAGAAGAAGGTCAAATTGTGGGTTAAAGGCTTGTGTGCTAGATCATTTTGGATGTCACAATTCCTCTCTAGTGAATTCTCTCTCTTTCAAAACTAGGTTTGTTGAAAGTACACACCTGCTCAAAACACTTCGTAGCTAATTTTTTTCATTTAATTGAAAAATATGTTGAAAGTATCTTTAGCGAGGTGCATGTCTTCTAAAATATGTGTTGTTTTAGCACGTAATACTCATTATAATGCATTAAATGTATGAGAAACAAGTCGACACAACACTGTGGCACTGCTTCTCCATGATATCTATTTTTTTCTTATTATGAAGTTCCAACCTACTATAAACAGTTCAATATGGTGCCCCCTTTGTAATAAATTGTTGTTTTTCTTTAGTAGCCATATATATCTATTGATTGTCATTTGCATGGATGAAATATAAACATTTCCTAGAATTATCCTCCTTGAGCACACCCTATCCAAGACTATTCACTGTTTGAATGGTTGAAACACAAAATCTGCCAATAATAATCTCTTTTAACTACATCACCTCTCAATATTTGCCTTTCTCATTGTAATAATTAACATGTGTGGATGAAAGTAGATATAATTCGACTTCATGAAGAAAAGCAACCTTGCATATATGTCTAGGTTGAATTGCATCATTACCTAGTTAACCCAGTCATTATCATCCTCCTTAACCTCAGTCCCTGCATCCTCCTTGATTGCACATACAACTCAACCCCTCTCCACTCCTTCAATCAGGATGAAAATGATTCAATTTCAATAGGAAGAATCGACGGGATGAAGAAACTCGAGTAATTTGAAATCCCTTCATCCTCCTTGACTTATCCTGTGACTTAACCTGCTCTGCTCACCCTCATCTCCTTCAACTGGGATAAAAAGGCATCAATTTTAATAGGAAGAACAGGCAGGATCAGGAACCTCGAGAAAGTTGTAGTCCATGCATCCTACTTGGCTTCGTCTGCAACTCAACCCCTTTAGCTCCTTCAACCTGGATTAAAAGACTTAAATAGGAAGAAATGGTGGGATCAAGAACCTCCTACAAACTGCAATAGGAATAAATGGACGGATCAAACTGTGCCATTCAAAACAACAATATAACAAGATTTTCTCCCATGGGGTATAAAAAATAATTGTTGAAGCATTTGTTCCATATTTGAATTTTTAATAGACGAGAAGCTCAATGATATATAGACAAGTTAAATGTGCTTTGTAATAAATTAGAGGTTTGTAATGAACATTGCAAATATGAAATTTGAGCTTAAATATATTGGAGGAGAAAAGGACATACATGTTGTGCATCTACAACACATAACCACCTACATATTGAATGGTAATTCCTCCATACAAATAAGAGGAAACTACCACCAATTTTGCTTGGATCATAACCTAAGAGGAAATAAATTTTAAAGGAAAACCAATCCAAACCTAGCTAAGCTAATAAAAGAAGGGCCTAAAATTTTGGGAGTAGACTTAAGGCTTCTGCACCATGTTCATTAAATCTGGATAGATGAAAGCTTTTATGATACTTGTCAAATTGAATACAATATTCATAAATATACATCTAAAAACCTTGGATATGTACAACATCACCTGGATGCACTAAAATATACCCAAAATGTTAATGGCACACACCCAAGGAAATAATTTGTTCCAAAACTAGTAGAAGTTCTAGAAAAAAACGTTTTCATGAGAGATCCATTCAGATAAAATTGGTTGAAAAGATAGAGGAGAAAGGATGAGGGAAAAAACGAAATCTAAAAAATATACACCAACACAATATCATTTTACCCCTAAACTGCTCAACCCTAGCAATCTCTCGGTGCATATCAAATTTTTACATTGGCTTGTATTTATTACTTCAATCAATTGTAAAGGCAGGAAATTTACTCACCGATAAAAATCGGTCCCTTGAAATCTGAACCAAAGGGGAAGGCACAAGATTTTATCCTATGTACACCCATCCCTGCACTCTGTAGCAAGAGTAAACCCCAAAACAAATATGGAAATGAGAAGTCAATGTAAGAACAAAGGTTGAAATCCAATTAATTGCAATATATAAGCCCAAAAATCACTTCCCGCCATACCTCTAAGTCTTTTTACCCCATGGGTGATGGTAAATGATGGCGAATGACCGTGATATCAGTAGTTGTTTCCTTATATATTTGTAAGGAAAGTTCCCAACTAATGAATGAGTCTTGTGACATTGGTATTGGGGCAAGCAAGTTATCTGCCAAATATATTATGGAGCTGTGAGCCAAAATGTCCATTCTCCTCTGATACAAGCCATGTCATCATTGTTTAAATCTTGGTCTTCAGAAACATATCTGTCTAGAGCATTACAAGGACCCATCAATATTTTGTTCAAAATACCTCTAAATGATAAAACCTCTGACTTTCTAAAGGGTGCACCCTAATGCTACTCATGGTAGGTTTTGGTCTTTCTAGATGACGTCCCCATTTATATTCGGGAGAACTAGAAATGAGTAATGATCTCATCCAAATCCCAGAGGTTTTTATTATCTTTACTTTGAACAAGGTCGTACAATTCGAGATTGAGTAATATATGTTTACTCTCAACTCTTACTAGCTCAAATAATAAGAGCAGATAGGAGAGTTGTCTCATGTTGAACTCTTTGAGTGAAATCTCTGTTAATTTATCTTGCCATTAATACCACATTAATGCACCCGAAAAATAGCCTTCGAAAGGGGAATTTATAAGCCAACACCTCTCATTATGTTTCCTAGCAAGTGATTGAATTCACAAATGAGGACCTTTTAAAGTGAGGGTTTTTTATATGACTGATGAGCTCGACACTCCTCAATTTGGGCTCTATATTCGTCCCGTATACCATGTTCGTACAACGACACTATGGCACTCGAGGAAACTTTGGAATGGGAAATTCCCCAACTGCACACCCATTGATGGCATGCAAATATGTCATAGATCAAAGTATTATAACCCTAAACCTCTTATGAACTGAAATAAAAGGAAAACCCAGTTAACCCAATCATTATGATGTCCCCTTAACCTAATTCCCTGCATCCTTCTTGATTGCACATACAACTCAACCCCTCTCCACTCCTTCAACCAGGATGAAATGGATTCAATTTCAATAGGAAGAATCGACGGAATGAAGAAATTCGAGTAAGCTGTAGTCCCTGCATCCTCCTTGACTATTCTCGTGACTCAACCAGCTCAGCACCCCCTCATATCCTTCAACTAGGATAAAAATGCTTCAATTTCAATAGGAATAATAGGCAGGATCGGGAACCTCGAGAAAGTTGTAGTCCATGCATCCTCCTTGGCTTCATCTACAACTCAACCCCCTTAGCTCCTTCAACCTAGATTAAAAGACTTAAATAGGAATAAATGGTGGGATCAAGAACCTCCTGCAAACTGCAATAGGAATAAATGGTCAGATCAAACAACACCATTCCATCACTAAGAAGCCTCAGTTTGCAAGGCACTGATTTTCATATGGAGAGAGATATCATCACAAAGAAAGAAGAGGAAGAAACACTTACTAATTTGTTCCAATTGTTTGAGCAAGAGGAATGTAAAGTAGTAGACATGATATAAGCGAATCCAATCCAAGGATCTAATCCAAACCAACCACCCTATGAATTTTAAAATCCTAGAGGTAATACCACCTTTTTATTATACTTTTGACTTGAAAGCACCTTTTCTTAGTCTCAATAAATGAAGTAAATAGTCTCAACCCCTTGGAGAAGGAAGTTTCAGAAAAAAAAATTTTTTTAGCATGAACAAACAAAGAATCCAATGAGCTGAGCTGAGAGGGGTCTCCCTTTATAAACAAGCATCCATAGGCTTGTTAGAGTTAGTATGAATCTTTAATAGAAGGTGAGGAGTCTTCACATCACCAACCACATCCAATAGAAAGGTACCAACCCCTACAATAAAAATTAAGTCTCCAAATAAGGTGTAGTCAATACCAATAATATCATCTTATGAATCCATTACAATATGATTTGCAAAGTAAGTTTCCATACATGTGTGAAAGAAACAATCCATCTGGTTAGAGAAAGGAAGTATTTTTGAAGGGCTCAAGAAACCCCCTTGAAAGAGATAAGAAGGGTTTGAAACCATAGAATACAAGTTTATCTATGAACCTGTTGTCCTCTACAACAACCCCCCATTTCATATAATTTTTATTCATGGGTGGTTATCCCCCAATGTTGTTGCAGCGATTTTCGAGGCATCAACAGAACCCTAGTTCTGCAACTCTTAGGAGAAATGTTAATAGTCAATAGTATAATCTCAGATGATATCCTAATATCAGATCAATCTTCAATAACATTGTCGTTCCCTTCAATTGATTGAACGAATCATCAATCCTCGACAACAAATACTTATTCTTAATGGTCACCTTGTTCAATAGAAAGTAATGAATGAAAAATCTGAGAGTACCATCCTTCTTCTTCACAAATAATACTGGTGTGCCCCATGGTGATACACTTTCCATAATGTATCCCTTGTCCAACATTTCCTTCAACTGCAACTTTATCTCTATCAACTATGGAGTGCTCATCTTGTATGGTATTTTTGATGTTGGTGCTGCCCCTAGTACCAAATCAATAGAAAAATACACTTCCCTGTGAGGTAAAAACTCTGAAATATCTATAGGAAATGCATCTTGAAACTGTTGTAAAACCGGGTACTTGCTCAAGATATCTTCATCCTAAACTTCCTTATCTTTGTCACTAGAAATATTATGTACTGCAAATAACACACACTTGTTCCTACAACTACACTTCGTCTGCATAGTTGTCACCATTCTAATTGATGTTTCCTTCTTCTTACCTTGCAAGGATATCTCTTCTCCATTGTCATCCAAGCACTCAATAGATTTGTCATAGTAGTCCACTTTGTTCCTATGGAGATACAACTAGTCCATACCTAAAAGCATGTTATACGAACCCAATGACAATACATTCAAATGTGTTGATGTAGACATACCATTCAAATCAAATGCATAGGCTCTTACCCAATTATGAACTTTCTTATTTGCACCTGTATCCAACTGCACTAACTAAGACTCTGCATGCACTTCTTCATTCAAATCAACCATGCTTCTACATTCTGTGTTTTCTTCATTTCCCATCGAATGTAGGTGGATTTTCTTTCTTGAACTCATCTGGAAATTATCCCCTATCACTCCTCCTATAAGGATGATAACAATGATGACCATGATACCTATCAGAACCAAATTGAGAATAGTACACGTTTCCAACAACCCTCCTTTCTGGAGTATCCAAGAACCTGACATCCCTGCTTGTGTCATCTCTATCTGAACTGTGCCCACTATGGGGTCTAATTCCACAGGCCCCATTAGTCATATCCTCCTATGCCTGCATGATTTTTTCATTATCTTCTTTGCAAATCCTTATTTCCTCCTTCAAACTCCTCAATGTGTATGCTAAGTCAGAAGAGTTCCCAACACCACGCTACTCATAAGATTCATAGGGATAATATTTGTAGTCTACCATCTTGTTAGTCATCTTTGATCTCTTCTTCTTGCAAGGTATATTATGTTAGATAAACCAAATCATAAACAAACTAGTGTACCTTAGTATAGCTCGGAGAGGATATCTTGTCTTCAGGAATGACTAGATTAGCGCACTACATATATATATACATATAACATAATCAAATAAACATATAAACATCTTTTTAGCCATTATAAAGTTATCAATGCATGACTATGTTGACCACATGCCATGACTTCATGCGCAAAAACCATCATCTAGTCAAAGTATGCATAACAACATAAAAACACTGATACACATAACCGATGCATGGCCAACATAAAGTCACAACAAATACATTCAACAACGACACCGTAAAATTTCACATGACGAAACCACTACAATCATGACCAATGTCATGCATACACAACAAGCACATAGATCACAAACACAAGGACCTATATGCAACCGACATCTACATACGACAACACATTCATCCAAGGGGAACAAAAACAAGACATCACCCAAGGAGAATGAAACCATGCTATGATACCACTCTATAACACCCTCCTCCCACATCTACCCAAGTAACCAACCAACTGGGGCAAACATGTGACGAAGAGTTACAATGATATTATTAAACTCCCTATATATCAGTTAAGGAAGTGGAACCGACAGAACACAACCAACCTAACCATATCCACTTGCAACAGAACCCCCAGGAGCCATCCAACCCATCCACGTGACCAACCTTTAAGACAAGCTGACATTTTTCTTCATCAAAGCCTTAATCGCTCCCTTAACATGGGCATGCTTGCGACTTAGGACCTCTAGTTGTTACCATAACAAGGCATGCCTGTGACTAGGGAATTTTCCCGGTAGTTTTGTGCCAACGACTCTGGATTCTGAACCACTTTTTCAGATCTAGGACTCATGCCACTGCCCAAAACTCCATGAAACATCCAGAAATTAAAAGTAACATAAAAATAATGATAAAAATGTAAAAAATTGAACAAGGACTTGAGTGGACCCCTACTAGCCATGACCACCATTTCGTCAAACATGTCACAAATATGCATTCTACAGGTTAAAACAATAGAAATGAGCACAAGGGTCTCACAACTATCTGAGAATCACTAAGAAGCATTGATGCCTCATCATAATAACTACATTACCATCTATTAAGCCATATAATAATTATAAATTTAGTGATTAACCAAAACATGATGAGAGGCATACATTATCATTTTCATAAAACTAAATCATAACCAACATATAACCAACAGAAATATAAAGGATATAACAATGATATAAGCCACATATAAACAAGTATATTTACCCATAAAATACCAAGGATATAGAGCTCTCATTGATGATTGCATAGGCTGGCTAGGTATGGGACTTCCATGAACCACCCGACCATGAGCTAGGATGAACCAAATCTTTCTTTCAACCGGCCACCCTCATGCCATATTCCAAGCATGAATGTGTGATCTCATAGAAAAAATCAATCAAAACCAAACTAGGGTTTCCAGAGGGAAAACCACCTCAACCCTCAATCAATGATTCCACTTCATGGTCAAACATCACTAACCATCACTATATTGATCTCTACCCAAGCTATCCAGGGCTCCAACGCGTTTGTTCCAACTAGTGCTTTCAGGACTAGTAACTCAACACACCGTTGTTGTCAAGCTTCCAGATCGTTTCTCCAACCAGTGATTCGAGGACTAGTAACTCAACCCACCAAGGGCTTCCTAAGCATTTGTCCAACCAAGGCTCCTAGGAATTAATAACTCAACTCACAACCAAAGGCACAAGAAAACCAACCAAAAAACAAAAGTAAAACCCAAAACAACATGGCTATCCATGAAATAGCAAGGCTAGGCAAATCCATTATCAATCCATGCAATCCCCCATGCCATTGAAAAATCATAACCAAATAACCACATGCATATGTCATGCATGCCAAAACTAGTAAGATAACCATACATGAAACTCAGTAATTGCAAGCAAAACCCACTATAGCTATCGATCTCGTTGTCCTCTTGCGATTTCTTGCTTTTCCTTTGCCTTCTTTCTCCAAATCCAAAGTATGCCACATTCCTCCAAGAGTACTCTAAGAAAACTCAAAGTGTCGAAGAGTATGATAGAGAGAATAAAATGAGAGCTCCAAAACTAAACTGAAAAAATTATGTGCAAAACCTACCAACTGATCCTCATAAGCCTTTTTATCAATGAGACCTCCAATTTCTTCATTTTTCCATTATTTTCTTTCATTTTCCTCCTCACATGCAACCTGTGACCTTTCACCTCCATTTTCTCATGTTTTCCATTATTTTCATAAACAAAATGGCAATAAATGCCTCATGCCTTTCCAAAGCCTTTGCCATTTCCTTTTCCAATTTCTATAACCATTAATAAACCGAAATGAACACCCACTAGGATGTTTTTGCGCAACATTCAAATTGGAATACGTGTCCCATGACCAAGGTCTTATTTTACCTTTATTAAATTTTACATGGATTTTTTATCAGGGTTGTTACAACTTGCTGCTACAGTGGTAGCTTCAACCTTCAATTTTTCATCAAACATGGCACTTTCCATATTTCCACAATCAATCCTTGTTTCGAAAAAGAGACCACAAGTTTCATCAACATAATTTTCATCCACTTTGTGGTTATATATCTAAGCATGCATGTGCTCATTAACAATTTCAACTTCACCAAATTCATCATTTGTTGCTGGATTCATGAGAGATGCACATTCATCTCTACAAACAATTACTTCATATGAAAAATTGTCTTCAAGTTATTCTCAAACTTAAATGCTTCAAACTATGGTGCAAAGAGGCCATCATAATACCAACTAAATCAAACATGTTATTCACTTATTTATTGGAAGCTTCACCATCATCAACAAGGACTATTATTGGATTCACCAATTCACTACTCACTTTTCAATCACCATCCACATGTGTCTCATCAGAGTGGGATTCGTCATCATCTTCACCATCCATGTTACAGTGGGGTTCTCAAGAATTTATATGTTCTTACTCTACCTCACACATAGGGGCTTCAACTTCTCACTCTGCAATATTTTATGTGTCTTCTTCATCCATATGCATGTCTGCATGATGGGTCTCACTTTTATAGTCTTTATGACCATCATCCACATTTGAGTGGGATTCTCCAAGCTTTGTTTTCCTCCTGGAGTCTTTCTCATTTAATCTCAGAACTGCAGTTAACTTTCTATTAATTCTTCAACATACTGTAACATAATTTGTTGCTTTATGTCACTTCCTTTATACCAAATTCTACTTCCAGGGTCTTCCATGCTTCCTAGGAAGATGTATCTTTTGCTACCTTACACAAGGACATCTCATCCAATACTAAGATATCACATACTTCATCACATGGTTTATTAGACCGATACTCCATCAACTCTTTACATCGAAGAAAAGTTTTCATTTTGATAGTTCCTAAAAAATAAATTTTTACCAGTAAATTTTGGAAGTGTTACCAAATTTATCCTGATCCATTCATCCTCGAATTTTTCTACTTTGTCTACTTTTCTTTTAGATGCCTCGACTGTGGAGAGAATCTCTATGAGATCTTCAAAATAATTTGGCTCTTCCTCTCGATTTCTTTTCTCGGTTTTCTTCATTCTTACTTTGTGACTCATGGTTGTAGTATTTATTTTGTCTTCTAACTTCTTTCCTTATTGCGTTAGCCTTCTAGAAATTAACATCACATACACCTGATTATCTTTAAAAATAAACATTTTAACCTTCACTTTAACGGTGGATCCCAACAACTACTAGCAAGTTTGCTAAGCTCTTCTATGCATATTCTTATGGAGGCTCATGGCTACAACTTACGGTGGAGACTCCTTCTTTGGTCAGTGCTGGTGGCTCTTTCCTCTTGATATGGTGGTGGCTCTATAGGCTACTCACCCTAATATTTTAGTAGCCGGGTTTACAAACTCTCAACAAGCTCTAGTTTCTAATTATGGACCAATGGATGCAAACTTTGATTTGCAGACTACTCACAATAACCAAGGATCTTAGTGGAAGTAGCTCATGACCTTCTTAACTTTTTTGGTGCTTTGAAACCTCGCTAAACCTTGCTCTGATACCACTCGTTACTTAGATGAAAAGATAAAAATGCAAACACAAGAGAAATAAGTACACAAGCTTCATGAATAAATAAGTTATGTTCATTAATTATTCTCTCAGATATATCCACCGTATTGTTGCTATATTCTCTCTTCTTACTTCACATTACAATGACCCAACCATGAGTATATAAGCACTGAACTTTCTAAATATGGAATCATGCCAACTCTAACTTTATTTTCTTCATGCAAACTATGACTTGACGCTTTAACTAAACTTTTCAAACTCCACTTTAACATAAATTGACATTTTTCTTTTCCTTCACTTAGCTTTTCTTGACAAGGAATTACCTTTTTAAATTTGACTCACTTGACTTATAATATTAGACTAATTAGAATTAACTTGCTTTCCTTCACATAATTTGACTCTTCATACATTGCATGGATACGAGAGTACTTACTATTTCTATCAAGTGAAACAATTTTGATCTATGACAAAGTTTTGATCGATGATTGTAAATGAAATAGGAAATTTGGTGATAGGTTTGTATGAATTGTGTGCTCTTATAATTTAAATTGTTATACGAGACTAGAGTTCACTTAATTGTAACACATTTGAATATTTGACAACTGTTAGGCCAGTTAGGTTGTTGATTCTGTAAGATTACTTTCATTCATATCATTTGCATATTGGTTATGTTAAGGCATAATTGTATGGAATTATTATCTACATACATCAATAAGTGTTAAACTTATGAATTTTAATGATCGTGAAATATAAAAAGTGAGGTGTAGTATATAAGCACATAGTTTCAGATTAAGAAAATCGATGAGATGAAATGAGTCAGATGCACCACAAACCTATAGTGATGGGCCATCTAGGTGCGCTAAGTCATTCTTTGATATGGGTGACTATAGGGGCTTGACAATGACTTTTTAGGTTAAATTAAAATTTATGCTAGAGTACTCTTTCAAACTCCACAATTTCTTTACATATATCTCTAATAAGTGAGGAAGATAAACCATATAATTGTTATCCCTAGTTTGAAATGATATCAGTTACTAATATTACTTGGTTTCTTAATAATGCCTTCATGGTTTTCAAATTACTAGATGAAAATCTCTACCAACAAGTTAATACTAATAATAAATTAATATAAAAAAATATTAAACTGCATTTTGTATATATATACATATAATAAGAAAAAATTTAAATACTAAAATTTTATATAAGAAATTATTAAATTATTGCTACTTATTTCTTTGATATATTTGTTCAACGGTGAAAAGAAAATTGAGATCTGACTATAAGAAATATACAATAATCAAAATTTTGATTTTTCATTTAGAAAGAAAAGAACAAAGGTTTAAAATGCATATATGGATGAATTTGTATCTTTTTATTTTATTTCTTTATATATATATATATATATATATTTATTTGTTTATTATTTATTTTTTTTCCGTGGAAAAAGATATTTATTTCATAGTTAAAATAAGAGACCGGCCCCTAGATTGGGGTTTTTACAATGCTCCTCGAGCTGTATGATCTCTTTAAAAGAGAATTTTTTAGAATTAACAAGAGAGGAAACCAATAGTCTATGTTTGCGAGCTGTTGTTCTTTAAATATATACCAAATTTATACCAACAAGTGTGATCAAAATCCATCTCGCAGCTTATCGTATACTGTCATCTAATAGTTTGTTCTGACGTATGCCAACTATATTAAATCAGAGACAAAAGCAATGTGGAATCATGTTCATCGAAGGAAATTTAAACCACATGAATCTCCTCTGTGTTGGAGGAAAGATCCACGATCTTAAGAGTGCCTGGAGGAAGAGTGAGAGTTGTTTTTGACAGAGCATCGGCCTCCATATTTAGTTCATGGTATACATGCTTGAAAGAGAGTTTTTGGAAATTTTTCATAAGACTCCCAATGCTTCTAAGAATGGCTTGCAGATGAGGCGAATGTATCTGTGACCGATTTTGAACCCAGTCGATCACCAATTTAGAATCTCCAAAACTTTTTACATTTTTCCACATGAAGAACCATCTAGAGAGCAGCAAGTTTAGCTTTATTGTTTGAACCATGGCCCGAAGCATAAGAAATGTGAAATTTGGCATCTGGAGAGAGATGGAGGGCTGCCCCTGCGCCTGCCAAAGGAGGAGAAACTTGGCTTGCCTCGTCGAAGAAAACCCATGGAGAGCTTTTTAAGACAATAGGAGGAACCACAAAATGAATTTTGTTGGATATTGGTGGGATTTTATGCTCGGATGCCCATTGTACAGTCATTGCTGCAGTCAACTCTTCGGGGATGATCTTGTCATTAAAAATGGCCATGTTACGAGCCCACCAAATTACATATGAAAATAATGAAGGGAAGGCAGAATAAGAGCTTGCCCTGGGCTCCTTCCACCACTGTACCAATCTTTGTTCGTAGGAATCAGCTATGGGTTGGCGAGGAGCATCGATTGCGGACGAGGCTCACTTCCAAATGGATTCTGCATACAAACAGAGAAAAAATAAATGAGAACATGATTCAGCATCATTGGCACATAGTGAGCAACGGTTTGGGCCCTCCCAACTGTAGCGTTGAAGATTATCCCATGTTAAGAGACAGTTTTGAATGGACAACCAAAGAACTAATTTTGATTTTAAAGGGCCAGGAGATTTCCACAAGGGGATCAGCCGGAAAGGAGCATCTCCTTCGAACAAGGATTGCATCACAGCTTTGTAACCAAGTTTGGCCGTGTAAGAGCGATTTGAACCGTTCTTATTCCAAACCAATGTGTCTTCAGCCTCAACATATAAATGAATGAAATTGATAACTAATAATGCAATGTATGAGTTCCACTCTCATGCTAGGGAATTTTGAAGACCCAAAGAGGGAGCATTCCTCCAACTCGAGGTACCCCACTCCTGTGGAGATGATACAACAACATCTGCGATTGTGTGAATGTGATAATTATGCAAGGCCGAAAGTAAACCATGAGACAGATGGTATTCGTCACCCGCCCTACCCATGGGACTAGACCAAGCCGCACTTGTTTCCCATTCCCTATGCTCCATTATGTCGACTAACCGATAAGGGGGAAATCAAAGACCATTGCCTTCCATCCAATTGAGGCATTTTTATAGGATTTATTTGGAGATCTGTACCAAGAAACCAGCGATTGTCTTGGAATGTACTTAGCTCGCATGATTCTACCCCAGAGAGATTCTAAATAATCAGTCAGCCTCCACAACGATTTTGCAGCTAGAGATAGGCAAAAAGTCGGAAGGTCTTTAATCTCCCAACCTCCCAATCCTTTTGGAAGAGCGAGAATAGACCATTTCACCAGTGGAATCCCCTTAGATTGTTTGCTTGCAGTCCATAGAAAGGAGAAACATAATTTCCGAATCTTGTGGAGAATTCCTTTTGGGATTGATGCAATGGTGGCCCAATACACTGGTATACTTTGAAGAATAGATTTGAGTAGAACCAGACGACCTCCCCTGGAGAGAAAATGATTAGTCTAGTGCAAAATTCATTTTTCAACCTTCTGGAAAAGCCACAACCAGTATTTGAAATTATATGACTTTGGTTTTAGAGCAAAACCTAGATATTTAAACCCATATTTCCAATCACTAGTAGGGAAGGGGAGAGAGAGCTTGATTTGGGATAAAATGTGATCGTGTATGTTATTGTGAACCATACAATATTTTTCTATGTTAATCAACATTCCGGTAGCTTTTTGAAAGAGGGATAGGATATTTTGTAGAGTATAGGAATTATGAACAATAGCTTCAAAAAAAGGGAGAATATCATCCACAAAGAGGATGTGGGTAAGGGACTCAACACCTACTACGTATATTCCTTTAAGGCCTCCACTTGCTTTAGCATGAATGCATAATCGCCTTAAGGCTTCAGCAATCAACAGGAACAAAAAAGGAGAGAGGGGACATCCTTGACGGAGACCTCGAGAGGCACGGAAAAAAGAGGAGGGCGAGCCATTTATCAAGACAGTGAATGTCACAGATTGTATACAACCCATAATATATTCTACAACTTCAATTGAGATGCTAATATGGATGAGTAAAAGCCTGAGGAAGGTCTAATTAACTCTGTCATAAGCCTTTGACAAATCCAACTTTAAGGCAAAGGATGGCTTTTTGTTTAGATGTATAGAGTGAAGGGTTTCCTGAGCTAAGGAGAAAACATCATGAATTTGTCTCTTATAAAGGAAACCAAAATTTTCTTTCGATATTATGCTGCATAGGATCGGCTTTAAACACTGAGCAATAATTTTGGATATTGACTTGTAAATCAAGTTGCAGCATGAGATAGGACGAAAATCATCAAAAGTTGAGGGAGAGGAAGTTTTCAGAATTAGCGTAATGAACGTCGATTTTATTGAACTCAGGACTTTACCAGATTTTTGTGATTCGTTTATTACTAAGAGAAAATCGTCCTTTATTAAATCAAAGAAACCAAGATAAAATTCGATCGTAAGACCATCAGGTCCAGGACTTTTTCCTATTTGGAAGCTTCTGAGGATATGTTCCAACTCTTTTTCGTCCACTTTATTTGAGAGAGCTTTGTTCATTTCATCAGTAATCATACAAGGGAACAATTGTAAAACCTGTAAAATTTCTTGGATGGGGCATCCTACAGGAGCAGTAAAACATTTTTAAAATGTGTGACTCCTGCCTTTCTTTTTTGTCAAAAGAATGAGCCATGTCTTTGGAAGGGGATTTTATTTCAAAAATGGAGTTTTTGTTTTTTATGTGAGCTGCAAATTGATGAAAATGTTTTGTGTTATTGTCACCCTCCTTGATCCAAATTACACGGATTTTTAGTCGCCATAATTGTTCTTCTTTTTTTAGAAAATCATGTCGTTTTAATTCCAGAGATTTTAAAGTTTTCAGATCGCTATCAGAAAAATTCCCAAAGAATTATTCTTAAGTAAGTCGGTTATCTCAGCTTCAATGTTTTTTAGGGAAATTTGTTGTTTTTCTCTAAAAGCTCCAACCCATGCTTTTGTGACTTTTTTAATTTTTGAAATATTTTCGGCCCACATCTGCATGTACAAAAGATATTGAGAGGGCGAAATATGTGTCCAAGTAGAATTAACCAGGGCCTTATAATATTCTTCCATTAGCCATGAGGGATTAAACTTCAATGGGGGAGGAGGCTTTGATTGGGGAAGTTCCATAGATAACACAATGGGACGATGATCAGAGAGGCCTCCAAACTCCACATGGGCCCTAACTCGGATTTGTGATGTCAATAATGTTTCCGAAATTAAAAATCGATCCAACCTTTTGGCAATAACATCATCATTTTTTCTATTGTTCCGCCAGGTAGGTTCCAGTTTTATGGGCTCGACATCTATTAATCCTTGAGAGTTAATAAGAGACTGGAGAAAAGGAGCGAGAGGATTAGGCCTTGCAGATGGACCCCAGATTTCGTTTAGAGAGAGCGTAAAATTTAAATCTCCACCCAGGATAAGATTATGAGAGTCCTGGATAACCGATGAAAAAGGTCTCTCCAAAAAGTCCTCTTATCGCTATAGGGACCATACACATTTAGAATAGTGAAAGAGCATCCAGACAGGGGATCGTAAATGGAAGATTTTATAAAGGTGGGGGAAAAAACGAAGGATAGGATAGAAATGGACGAGCTAATAGCAGTGATAAGGCCCCTCGCCAGACCCGAGGCATCCACATAAAAAAAGACCAATATTTTAGCCATTTAGATAGAGAGTCTAGTGCCCAAGAACCAGACAGTTTAGTTTCTTGAAGGAATAACACATCATGAGTGACAACATGCCACAATCGTTTGAGGGCTAGCTGAGAAGGGGCACCCCCAAGACCTCAAACATTCAAGGAAAGTATGATCATTTAAGGCCCTTTTTAGGGGCACTCTCTCCTCTAAGAGCCCTTAGAATTGTCTTTTGTTTTCCAGAGTGGACGTCCATCGATGCCTGATTTTGGGCTTTGGATAGAGGAGATTTTCTGCCTAGAATGATTTTAGGCGGAGGTGCCATAACAAGGCCTCCTTTGATAGCATGATATAGACTAATGTGCGAGGGAGCACGAGAGCACAATTTTGCAGTGTAGGGGCTAGGAGAGGGGCTAGTAGGGGAGGAGATAATAGGGCTATAGGAAGGAGGCACACAGGGAGGCGAAGAGGGAATGGGCACAGAGGGAGGGGGCGGGACAATGGAAATGGCTACAAGAGAAGAAACAGGGGGAATGCAGAGGGAAAAGACGTTTAAGCCCAAATATTTAGTGACAGGAACATGTTCAGAATAATTCAAAGGAGTCACAGAATAATCAAAGGGATTACCTTTGACAGAAGAAGAAGCAACCTCCTGTTTTTCAGATTGAGAAGCATGCATAACCTCCGAGGGCGCCATCACTTTGGGAGAAACAGGGGGAGAATATCAAACATTGTCCTGACGAACCTTTTTACACCAGATATTTTTGTATGTAGGTCAAGAAAAATCAAGAATGTGACAATCCTGAGACAAATGACCCACCTGTTTGCATAAAAGACAATGGAATGGAAGCTTCCAATAATCCAGTTTTTGCGACCATTTGATGTCATGCATTTTTAGTATAATACCTTCGTAAAGACCCTCCCTAACATCAAGTTCCACCTGAATTATTACACATCGTCGATCATATTTGGTTTCCCAATCATCTTCAAGGGAGACAAAGGTTCCAATCTTATTTCCAATTGCCTCTAGAATATCACGTTGCCAAAAGAATTGGGGAAGACCAAGGAGAACAACCCAAAATTTTTGTAAGTGTTGAGGAGTGCGATCAGTGTTAAAACTAACATCCTAATTCTGAAGGATTAAACCTGCCGGACCCCAGTTCCAGACACGATCAGTAAGTTTTAGCTTATCCTCCATTGAAGCAAATTTAAAAAGCAGCCATCCCCGTGACAATTGATGGAAAATAGGAGTATAACCAAGAGGTGGATTCCAGTGTTCCTCCAGCCAGCTGAGAATATATTCTTTAGAAGCCATCCTACCACAGAAGCGTCCGACCAAAGCCTTTTCCAGGTAATTTGGGATGTCTGATATTTGAATGTTGATACCCACCACCAGCTTTGCAATAACCGGTTTAGCCCTAATGCTGTTTTTTCTACGGGGAGGGGGATTTGGCAAGGGTCGATGCTCTCCTTCATCATGGGAAGGGTGCATCATGGATGGAGGGGGAGTGGTCGATTCATAATGTGCGAGGGTGGCAGATGACGAAGAGATGTCCTGAGGGACTTGTGAAGAATCTGCGCTTGTGGCCCTACGCATAAAATTGAACTAGCCAGGGAGGACGAAACCAGTCTCAGGACTGAGAGAGCAGTCTGGACCATCATGATCCATAATGAGGCACGAAGGAGAACGATGAGGTGCGACAGAAAGGGTGAGATAGCAATTTAGCGCTGATTCTAACAAGGGGATTGAGCAGAAAATACAGTGACCCAGACCTAAGGGGAAGAAAAATACCCACCAACAAAGGAAGGATGGGAGAAGATTACATGGGTGATCTGAGGAGTGTTCACCTCGCAGGGGTGCGGACCGCAGAGCCAAAGCCACAGAGGAATTTTTTCCTTCTTCAATGTTTTCTATATATATAAATAACAATTGAAAAAATATTTAATTTTTTTTTAGTTATATTGTATTTAATTTCTTGCAAATTTATATCAAATTTTAGTTGAAGTAATTTAAATTTTTTCACATATTTAAAAAAATAAACAATTTTAGTTCACGGAATGTAACTCCTTTGACAATCACCTTGTTATGAAGTATGATGTTAAAACATGAGATTCAAAGTTAAATCACCTTGAGTGGCCAACCAAAAAATAATATATTTTTATCTATTTATTTATTATATTTTTAGAATGTGGTTTAATGAAAAAGGAAAAATAGAATATAGAAATAAAATTGACATGATCAAATTTCATGTGGTTTGAATATCTTTTTTCAAAAATAAAAAATATAATTATCCACTATTCACTCATGGAATTTGAGTGAAAAGAATGAAGGTTAAATGCATTTATTGATGAATTTGTATTTTTTATTTTATTTCTTTATGTATAGTTTTGATATATATATATATATATATATATATATATATATATATATATAGATATATATAGATATATATATATATATATATATATATATATATATATATATATATATATATATATATATATATATATATATATATATATATATATATATATATATATATATCTATATCTATATCTATATCTATATCTATATATATATATATATAAAATTTGTCGCTATATTGTATTTAATTTTTCGCAAATTTATATCAAAGTTTAGTTGAAGTAATTTAATTTTTTTCACATATTCAAAAAAATAAACAATTTTAGTTCATGGAATGTAAGTCATTTGACAATCACCTTGTTATGAAGTATTGCTAATGGTTTTGTCTTAATTGCTAATTGTCTTAAATGGGTTTCGTCTTGATTGTTATTGACTTAAGTTGTCATTGTCTTAAATATAAAGTTCTATATTAAAATTTTTTGTCTCAAACTGCTTTTGTCTTAAATATAAAGTTTTGTCTTAAAATATTTTTGTCTCAAACTACTGTTGTCTTAAAATATTTTTGTCTCAAACTGATTTTTTCTTAAATATAAATTTGTCTTAAAATATTTGTCTCAAACTGTTTCTATCTTAAATATAAAGTTTTCTCTTAAAATATTTTTGTCTTAAATTGTTTGTGTCTTAAAATATTTTTGTCTTAAATTGTTTGTGTCTTAAAATATTTTTGTCTCAATTTTTTTTGTGTTAAATATGAAGTTTTGTCTCAAATTATTTTTGTCTCATACTACTTTTGTCTTAAATTTTATATTTAAGAAAATTCAATTGATATTAAATTTTAATGTAAAATAACTAAAATAAAGAGTGACTTTTTAAGACAAAAGATTTATTTTGTCTTAAAAAAATGTCTTAAAAATGCCCTTAGTGTAGTAGTGATAGCAGATATTAGAACCCAAAAGCCCTTTGAACCCAAAAACCAATTGACCAAAAACACCTAAAATATTCAAATTTTAATGAAAATCATATGTATTCATGTGAATCCATAGAAAGTGAAACCATTTACACACAAATAAGAAAAATTTCTCATCTATATAACCTGTAAGGGTCACATAACCAAAATAGTATGAAGTGAAATACATCTCTGAATTGAAAATACATCATCAAATAGGCTCTAAATGTCTTTTAGCATAAAAGGAAAGCATGCTACAAAAAATACCTACATATTATCAAAATCATTACATATATTGCGATTTTTATCATCAATATCACTATGTAAGCATTAAAATAATAGAAAAACCATAGACTGTTAAGTCAAGTCAAGATTCATTTTTAGTAGGATCTTGATAGAGGAATTGGATAACCAATGGCTCTAACATCAAGGTACAAAGAGATCTTGGTTCTCTTGATTAAACACTAGTTCCATACCCTCTTACATCACAAAATTCAATGGAGATGTTACATTTCCCCGATCTTGAAATCTTGAAAAACTATTAATTCTGTTGGATTCTGAGTGATAACTAAAGTCCTACTTTCTCTGTATGAAATCCAATGAGGTCTCTTAAACATCTTGAGTCATTTTCATGGTAATGTTAAAAATTTAAGTAAAAATATTGAAAAACTATTAATTCTGTTCGACTCTCTCAGTGAAATCTAAAATCCTAGTTTTTCTGTATGAAATCCAATCAGGTCTCTTAAACACCCTCAGTCATTTTCATGGCAATGTTAAAAATTTAAGTATAAAGATGAAAATGAAAGATAAAGGATAATGTCACATTTACTTTAAGAGATTAACATTACTATGAAATGCATAACAATTCTAAGGTCAAGACCTTGAATATTAGGCTTTCCCACATAAAATTTATGGAAACTCAAAATGGGTGCTTCTTGGTGTCTCCCATCAAAATGTGTTTCTTTTGGGCATCCCTCTTTTGAGGGGGTGCCCATAGAAGCACCCCTTTTTGGGATACATGTCCCCCATACTAGGAAAACTTCCCCGTGCCTCTCACCATGTCTCCCAAAAGGGGGATGTGGGGAAATATTTTCCCAGACATCCCCATCCTAGGTGCGTGGGAAGTATGAGGTGTTTGTGCCCATCCTAGGGACACATCCCCTGAAACACTAGTAATACTATGTATATTTCAATAAGATATTCAATGTTTTTTTCTTTAAAAAAAAATAAAAATACTAAGGTATTCATTGTTCTATAAGTTGTCATATATATTTGATATGTTAAATATTGGGAAAATTTTATTATAATTTAGTTATGAGATAGTAATTGCTAGATGCTATTTGGAAAATTTATAAAAAAATATATATTTGTGAGAAATGTATTCTTAGCCATAAATAAAATAGTAAATTGGCAATAAATACTAACAATTATATATTTTGGTAATGTATTAAATGTTATACAAGCTTGGATATATATTTTAAATAGTTGGAAAATGCATCATCAAATTAGTAATAGAGATAGTCCTTACTAACTATTAACAACGAATGTTATTATTAATAGCTAACTCATAAATATTATTTAAGGAAAACAAAGGGGTGAATACAAGAAGATGGGTTACATTTTTAGGCTTTTTTTTATAGAATTGCAACCGTCAAAATTCAAATAAGCATTGTGAATTTTGATTTAGAGTAAAAAGATAATACCTGGAGAATTATGTTGTTGTTGTAATGATATTTTTTGCAAAAAAATTAAGCGTCATATAATCTCTCAATTTTCCATTAAATGCAATATATGTTCTTGCAAATTTTAGCAAAAGTTATGAGGTATGAGTGTGTCCACGTAGCATAATTTAGCCATATATATATATATATATATATATATATATATATATATGGAGAGAACTAATTTTTTCATATCAAAAATTTGTTTTTTATGCAAAATTATATTTTTTATTATTTTTCCAAGTTGACGAAGTAATATTTCAATTGCATTTTGGAGACACATGGGTTCACCTAAGTTTTTTTCAACTCTTTAAATAAATTTAAAAATAGAGAGTACCCTTTTGAAGAGGATTCGTAAAGAAAAGATTGGTATTTTTTGAAATTCATCTAGGGTACAAAATGGTCTTGCAGAGAAATATGTAGAAGAGGAGATAAAACTATGTTTTTTAGGCCCTCAACAACTCAGCCTAGTGATTAAAAACATCTATACATAGAGTGTTTGAAATTCAAATGTCAAATAGATGGATCTATGAAAACAGAGACCACCTATCAGAATTATCTAAAAAAAAAAAAAAAACTCTCAGCACTTGTGTTTAAAGGAATTATAAAATTTATTTATTCCACAAAAATAATCTTTATAAATATTCAAATATATTCCAAACTCTAATTTTCCTTAATTATAAATCCAAAATTACAAAGAAAATAGTTATAATAATATATAGATAAATTTTAGCTTTGCCTTTTCAATTTTAAAATTCTTAAAAAGATTATTTATTTATTTTTCTGATTTTAAATATACCTGATTTTTATATTTAATCATTTTATAATTTTTTAGGTAGAAAATTTTAATAAAAATAGATCAAATATATAATAAATAAATAAATAAACAACCAATTAAATTAAAATTAATTTCATACACATATTTAAATTTAAATTTAAATTATATTATATTTTATAATATTATTATTTTAAAATTAATTTCATACACACATTTAAATTTAGATTATATAAATCTAGATTACTCAAATTCAATTTAGTCAAATAATATTTTAAAATTTATGATTTTCTTATGTCTTTATTATTGCAAACCTAATAAACCTGAGTCAAGAGTAAATTTTTATATATACTTCACACTTGTGTAGACGTGAGTGCATTCATATATATATATATATATATAATTTTGATTTTAATAGATAAGATTATGACTGAGGAAATCATGTCATATTTATTCACTCTTGAGAGAATTTTATAAAATATACATTTCCACTAGCATAAAATTCATAAATTTTCTTATGTTTAATAAATTTATTATCTAAATTATAATATTTAAAATTTAAATTATAGTAAACACTAACTTTTAAGTTACTAAACTGCAAATATAAGAATATTATAATTTCAAAGGTAAGTGAGATAGAATCAAATTTCAAATATATATACTAAAATGCTAGAAATGTAATGAGAAATTAATCCATATCATTGTTAATTATCTATTCAAATGTAATTAGTAATTAAAATTGTTTTTCTTTTTAAACTATCAAATGTTTACAATTTTAAAGTTTATATATCATTATTTATCAAATACTTACAATTTTAAAGTTTGATATCATTATTTATACTTTCATAAATTAAAAAATTTCCATATTTAAGGCTTGCAACAACTTTACCAAGACTCATCCTAGTTTAGCTAAAAAGAGTAACCTAGCTCTATGCTATCACCCAAATAATATACAATTATCTAAAGAGATCAAATCTTTTGAAATACAAACCTCTTTTAAAGTGAAAAATATTTAATCCTTCTTTAAGCTGGAGAAATCCATGTTATATTATTATTTTAATATAATAAAATATATCTATATAACATTACTAAAACTTCTAATTATTGTACTATTAAATCATATTTAAATATAAATTATTTAAATCCTAATATACACAATTAAATGTGAATGCACTACTAAACTGGGCATTGTTTACTATATAATAATATAGTATAGACATTGTCTAACTACTAGGAATTTTTAAGCCAGATAACTTGTCATTAGAAATTTTTAACCAAATTATCGCATCAACGGGTAGAACAAATGACCTTTGAAAACGGCATCGAATCTTCAAATCAATAAGTTCTTGAGATTCGAACTGTAGACGCATGGAAAGAAAAAGCCCTAGGGCCTAAGTAAATAAAACCTCCAGACAGCACGAACAAAATGCTGGCCACAAAACGAGAAAAACTTCAAATCTGTTTTCAAATATAAGATGACGGATATTTCCTCGTTGTCCGTCGTGGTTCCCACGCTCACGTTGTGGGAACATTCTTAGGGTTAGATAAAAATTATTCAATTTTTTTCCTTGTTAAAAGGTGCAACGGTTTCGGAGGTTTCTAAACCATGAAAACTTTGAAAACGACGGGTGAATTATTTATTCCATCGGAGTCAGAGAAAAATAAATTCTTAAAAACCATAAACTAGGTCTAATTTTAATTGGAGTTGTCTATCGAGGCCGCGTTTTGGCCCGGACGGCAGAAATCTATCGGAATCCGGTCAACTAAATTTTAAAAAATCAGGTAGTTGCAGTGCTTGGAATCCATTTTTGATAGTGGAAATGGATTCAGCACTATGAAAAACCCCTGGGGCACTCAAAATACTAATGTTTAACAACTGTAAACAAGTTTTTGGGCAAATCTTTGCCGGATTTTCTGGAAATCGTTACCGGATTCTGGGTCAAAACGCGGCCTCGATAGACTACGCTATTTTAATTTGCTGACATTGCCCATTTGAAATCCGTACAACTAAGTCATTAGCTGTGCATAATGGGTTATGGCTCACGGGTGGTTACCGAGGTATCATAGGTTATTGAAAAACTAGTGATCCATTGGAATCCAATGGCACAACGAAAATTTCCATTGAAATCTAGAGTTATAGAGCTATTCAACCTTTATAATAATTGCATCGATCCGTGTAAGTTTTTAACCTTATGTTTTTGTCATTACTCACATTAAAAGTTGTTGGAATTAATGGAGAAAGCTAGACTTAGATTATTGTTATGATGATGATAGGTTTGAGACTCTAATCTTAGACATGCGATCCTAATATCTAAGGAGTGGTTGAAACCATCCTGTGAGTGTGAAAGCCTATATATTTGAGGCTCATCTGACTCAATAGTTAGCGCTTGTATGGAGTGTTTGTACACTCTCTAGGTATCTCATCTAGAGAGCCATTTAGTTTATAGTTAATAGATTCAATTTTTAAGTTGGTATCAGAATCCGTTTGGGCCTGGCCTTGGCCCCTCGTGGGTCGAGGGAAATAAAGAGTTTGTTTTTCCATTCACCATTTTTTGATTTTCCATCATATTATTAAATTTACTCTGGAACTGATTGGTGGACATGGTCTGAGCGGATCAATTTGACACAGCGGAAGCTCGTGGCTGAGATCGCTTGCACGCAGAGAAGAGGAGCAATGATTTGCTGCTCTCTGCTGTTGATTTACTGGTATAGAAGAGTGTTGATCAGGTTGTTGGGTTGAGAAAGGATCGAATTGTTGCTTGTGGAAATGTAAACCAACAAGCGTAAGCTGACATTGACCAACGTGCTTTGGTGTTGCGACATGCTAGAAGGTGTTACGGTGGAAGTAAGTTAGGCACACCAAAGCGATCTGATCTGTTGCCGTTGTTGGAGGGTTTTTCCTATTGAGGTGAGCAGAGTGGAGCAGTCGACTGTGCGAAGTTACGATTTTTCACGAAGAAAATCAATTTATCGACAAGGCCAATTCAATTCAATCTCCTTGGATCTGCATATTGGCATTATTTCAAGAGGGTCAATCGATTCTCCAGTCTCATATTTTGAGATTCGGTATGCGGATTTGTGTTATTATTTGCGATCAAGAATGAAATGACACAATTTCTGTTATAAAAGATTCTTAAAGTCACAAAGTCCTAGACAGAGGCACACGACATGCAATGCAACCAGCTTGTTATTTCATGCTGTCGAGTTTGCAGAATATGTCATCTCGCAAATGAGATTCGCCTCCCAAAGCCAAGGAAGGGTGTAAGGCTGAGTTTGTGAGGTGTGGTTCGAGCAGGGGCCGAGCAGAGTGTTGGTTGATCATCTGACGTTGTGGTGATGAGTGGAACTGGAGTTGGAGTGACGCTGCAAATTTGTTGCAGAGTGTGGAGAACACTGCCCAGCCTTAATAGTGCATAGCTGGTGGACATATACTAGCAGACAATTTCTCGACGAAAAAGAGAAACTCAGTGTACAGTTCAGGGAAACTGTACTAGTGATGGAGAAGTCGTGAAAATTTAAGTAGTAGTAGTAAGTACTGATCACATGAATGCCAAGTGGAGGATCTCTAAAGTTGGTGAAAAGAGGTCACTTGGTTACCCTCGGCAACATATAATGAAGGGTTCTTGTGCTAGTGTTTTTTTTTTTAAATTTAAATTGGATTAAGATTCATGTCATTAATGTAAACCTAGTTGTAATTTAAGTGACATTGGTCTGACCAACTATTGTCACAATTCTAAGTATGCGTTGGAACTGGTCATTCCAACAATACAAAAATTTGTAGGATATGATAAAGACATGATATTGAAGATGGCAGCATCAGAAATTGGAGGAGAATGGACAACCAAGTTTGTGTGAGTTTTCTTGTGAGTTTCTTGGAATAGACTCTCGATGATGAGTCACATAGTTGAATGGTAAGAAAGTCTAGGATGTTTTTCTAGTGGTCTTTGTAGAGTATGTACCTGATAACTCCAAGAGTTGGATTTGTGTTATAAGCCTTTTAAGGCATGTGTATCCCCATAAATTTCGTGGTAATCTCAAAACCACTTTCTAATTACAGGTTTGTGGTCAGGCAAAAACCATTTTGCAGTGTCAGTTTGTGGTCAGCCAGAAACCACGTGTAACAGTGAACTAGACTGAAAACAGGTATGTGCCAGTGTTCACCCACTAATGAGGGAAGAAATCCGGTGAAAGGTCGCCGATGAGGAGATACGGTGAAAGGTTGCCGATGAAGGGATCCGGTGAAAGGTTGTCGATGAAGAGATCTGGTAAAATTTTTCCGATGAAGGAAGAGATCTAAGACATATCTACTGCCGGTGAGAGTTCATCGATGAAGGAAGAGCATGGTTACAGGTTATCCGATAAAACCCACATTGGAGGGGGATCTGTAGATACAGGTACATATATGCAATGATAATTGTTGATAGAACCATGTATGCGAAGGAAATCCTACGAGACTAGCGGTTGCAGCTATTGGTACTCATGCATTCTGGTGGATGGTTGCTCCTTTATATGGACGTTGACATATCCTTTTGTTATGTTTGATGACAACTAGATTTTGCGAACTGATATCGAGACAAGTAGTCATTAAGGGGGTGTGTTGGAATATGTAATTCCTACTTGTCTGTGGTGTTGACTCTCTATGTAAGGAGTTTGTTCCTATATCATAGGAGGTAGCCAAAACTATATATTCCTAGTTTGGTGTGTGGTTGAGATATTCTCTCAACCACATTATTGTGCGTCCAAGATAGTTTTGCTATCTTGAGACTATACTTCATGTATATATTTGAGGCTCATCTGACTCAATAGTCATTGCTTGTATGGAGTGTTTTTACACTCTCTAGATATCTCACATGGAGAGCCATTTAGTTTATAGTTGATAAATTCAGTTTTTAACATGGTATCAGAGCACATAAGATGAGAGGCATGTGTACCTATGTTATGTGTCGAATCTGAGGACGTGAGGATCCGTGGAGGATCATTGCTGTGACGATGTGTTGTTCATATGTTTATTTTTTTTCTTTCACATTGTTCAGATTTGGCCGTGAGATGGTTTGAGGCGATATTGGGTAGATCTTAGCCCGCTCAGAATTTTTTACGCGTTGTGCCAGATGAGATCCGAGTGCCTGAGGCGATTTATTGATTTGCTATGTCCTTTCCTAAGGTCATGAAAGGAGCGGTTGGATAGGAATGATCCAGTGTTGTTGCTTGTGTGATCTAGCAGAGTCGTTATGTAATTTTATTGTTTGAGAAACCTAGAAGTTTCAGGTTGCGGAGATCCCAAAGCCAATTGGGTAAATTTTCTTCTAATTTATTATATGCCACAATTAAAATGCGAAAGTTCTTGCTAATTTGAACCCATCTTCAGAAATATGTGTCATATTAGAAATTTCTAATTACATGCATCAGAATTGGATATTGATAACGTTTCCAACTTGTTGAGAGGTTGTTTGTTGCTGGTTGCAAGAGCCGAGGGCACTGAGACTTGTGTGGCATAGAAGCCACAATATATAAGGTTCTAGAGTTGAAGAGCTACCAAAGGGAGAAGTTTCCTGCCTGCGTGGTAACGGGGTTGTTTGAGCTCATTAAAGGGCCGAGTGGAGTCGAAAAGAAATCTTGAAGCGAGATAAAACGAGATAAGCTGGACTTTCCCAACATGTCTATATTTTTAGACATTTTTTATTCTGATAATGATCTCTTTTTCTTATGGCCATTTGGAGGTATTAGCATGGGTAGTATGTTCGAGTCAGAAGAAATTTCAGGAAAACAATGTGGTTCTGTTGATGACCACGAGAATCAAGAGGCACAATTTTTTGTGCAAGATCCTGAGATTGAAGAGTCACGAGTTGATCTTCGGGAAGGATGTAAAGACCTAAGTGTTGAGGACCAATTTTATGAGCCACATGAAGCTAATTGCAAAGACTTGGCAGAAGAAGACAAAGCTGGAGAGAATTTAAATTGTGATGATCTCATGAATATTTCTGTGTGTGCAGATTTAGCAACAACAACAAGGAAGAAGCAACAAATTTTGAAGAGGAATTAAAGTTTCATGAAGCATGGCTTGAAACACCATGTCTTTATGAAGTCAACACAGAAGTTGCATCCATAAATTTTGAAGAGAGCATCGCTAAAGTTCACATGCGTGACACCAGAAATAATGAGAGAAAACATTCTCCTATTAAGCTTTTCATAATTTTGAGAGGGGTGAGGATAAGAGTTGAAGCTTTCCATGATTGGAGAAGAAATGAGTTGAAGATCTATCACTACCTCATGGCGAGGAAAGTGAAGATGAAGCTACGCCTCGGTATGAACAAGCATGGACTCGTGAGCAAAAGGACCAAAATGAAAGCTTCTGTTACCAAGTTTTTATGTTTTTATGTAAGCCTAGCTGAGACTGAGACCAGCAGGCGTATGTTATTTTTCAGTACCCTTTCTCCATTAAGGGGGAGTGTTGGAATTAATGGAGAAAGCTAGACTTAGATTATTGTTATGATGGGGATAGGTTTGAGACTCTAATCTTAGACCTCGGATCCTAATATCCAAGGAGTCGTTGAAACCATCCCGTTAGTATGAAAGCCTATATATTTGAGGCTTATCTGACTCAATAGTCAGTGTTTGTATGGAGTGTTTGTACACTCTTCAGGTATCTCACTTGGAGAGCCATTTAGTTTATAGTTAATAGATTCTAATTTTTAACAAAAATTCCCACCATTGATTTAGTCAAAGTATATAGCACTTTTAGAGTTTTGGCTAGAATGGAATCTTTTTAATTAATTTTTAAGTATAAATATTCTGTTGTATGTTTTATAAATTTTTTTTAATGTATAAGTAAATTTAATCATTAAACATTTATTGGATATTTAGAATTGTATAGAGTTCAGAGATCAAATTCCCAATAATACAAATTTGACCCAAAAAATATGTCTAAAAAACATTCAAAACATAAAACAAATACTTTTATCATTACCCACATTGAAAATTCCAACCTCATTAAACATGATTCATAATTAGTTATCAATAAATTTTGAAGAAAAAGTTGTATTTGATGTTTTTTAAGAATATTTTAAATTCGATATCATTTTTTAACTATCAAAATGTTTGACCTTTTTTATTTTTGGAAAACATATGATATAATTTTTAGGGTTTTATTAATTTTATTTTTTTCTCCTAATTAGTCATTCTTTTCAATATATTTTTAGGTTTTTAACCAACTTTATTATATTTTCTTTTTCTTCTATTTTTGTTATATATATTCTTGGTTCTCTCCTTTGCTTGTTTTATTAAAAATCTATAAAAAAATGTTTTTATATACATAAATTTTGAATGACACATAAAAGACCCAGTTTTGGGTATTACACAATTCAAATATAAAATTCTAAATGATTCTTCCAAGAAAATTGACTCAACCAAACGACCTGAATTTTGGGTATTACACAATTCAAATATAAAATTCTAAATGATCCTTGCTAAGAAAATTGACTCAACCAATTTTTTAACAACATTGACACAACAAAGATGTCTTTAAAAAATAAAATCTATGTTATGGTGTCTTTCAAATGATGTTTTAAAAGAAAAGTAATAAAAGTAATGTTGGGTAAATTAGACAAGTAATAAAGATAATAAATCTATTTAATTCAATTTTTTCCACAAACTAAAATTATAATATGACTAACCTGACCTTCATGCCCTCTCTCTTCCCCAACCCCCTCTCTCTGGGCATATCACATTAAAACATGTCAAATTCATATATATATATATATATATATATATATATATATATATATATATATATATATAGGAATGTGAAATTTATAAAAATATAAATAATATTAAGAGTCAACATAGATCTATTTTAACTTCTAATCTATTAAGGGTTTTAGAGGAATCATTTTTTTATAAGTGTAATTTTTTTATTAAGTTTTGTATTAAAAAATAATTTTTTTATATTATAAGATTTGATCTCTCAACATATAACATATCTAAATTTACAATATATCTCTAATGGTTTTGAAAATATTTAATTATATTAAAAAAATTTCTATTTAGATATATGTCTTTCGGATTAATCACATCATGTCTAATGTGGTTCATTCTCAGGAAAAGGTGAAGAAAATAATCCACTAATGTGGTACATCCTCAGCACAAGGTGAAGAAAATAATCCATCTCAATGAATAAATAGTGTGCATGCATCATTGCCCGATGATAGCAGATGAAAACTAGTTATTAAAAACTAGTCGTTATTAGTTAGTGAGTTAAAAAAAAAATTAATATAATAAAATAAAGACCCAACATAAAGAATATATATATATATATATATATATATATATATATATATATATATATATATATATATATATGAGAAATGGAAAGATGAGGGTTAGAGAATAAAGATAAGATTAAAAGGTTTTTTTAAATTTTATTTTAAATGTCAAGATAATATAAAAATTAATTAAAAAATAATAAATAAATAAATAAAATTATGTGTGTGTGTGTGTGTGAGAGAGAAATGGAAAAAAGGGGTTAGAGAATATATAACAATAAATATTTATTAAAAAGAAAATTTATAATAAAAAGGGAAAAAAAGGAAAACTAACTTTAAAAGGTTAATTAAAAATAAAAAGAATTACCAAGAACCAAGAAAAATTAAAGAAAAAGGAAGAAGAGTAAAGGAATAAGAATTAAAAACACGGATAAGGGAAACTAAAAATACAAAAGAAAACAACCAAGACATCTTGAGAGAGCTGGAGTCTAGATCTTACTCAATTTCCACCAATCATCTCTATTGACATTCTTATCATGCCTCTCAATCTCAATAGCTTCCCTAAGCTTCCTATGGTGAAAGTGATCAACCCTAGCAATGACATTGGAGTCTTTATGTAAACATGGTGACATGACTTTCCCGCATGCTCCACAAAGGCAAAAGTGTGTGAACAATTGTGCCTAATGTCTGTAGCATGTTCCTGGATTCTATGCCTAATGGATCCACCTGCTTCCCCAATATAAAGAGTACCACAGAAACAAGAAACCAAGTAAACACCTCTCAAGTAATTTTTTTTATTTACCATAATCTAGCCAAAATATTTTTCCCATAACAACATCTATATAAAGCTAATATCCATTATTAATTAAAAATATGGAGAAAATTCCAAATCACAAAGAGAGAAGTGAGCTCAATTCGAGGTAATAAATTCTTATGTATTGTAACGTTGGTTATTGAAATTTAAATGCATTGGGAAGAATTTTAATAAATAAATATGAATATATTTTAAGATGTTTAATTTTTTTATAATTGAAGTGTGGATAATGAGGGATGAGAATACTTATTATTATGTCATTGCATAACATTCATATATATTATCCATGGTTTTGTATTAGTCTTATTTGTATATAGAAATTTGTAAAAAATACATGAAAATTCCATAGTTCACTTTAGCTTTTTATTTTTCCTAGAGGATGATCTCAGCATTGCCGCCACATCAGGGCTACAGAGTCCGATGCAATGGGGAGCTCTGTATTGGAAGTTTAAATGTTTTGTTTAATTTATCGCGTTGTACTTTAGTATAAGTAATGTAATCCACATATCCTAATGTTGGATCATTAAGTACTAATCAACCTAAGCTATAATTGTTGGTGCAATAAATTTAATGTGGGAATGATATGGAGGGTATAAATCAACTTCTAGATACACATTAGTAGAATTTATTGTTGCGTTAGAATATGAACGATTATGATCCATGCATAGTTACAGGAGATAATGTTAAAATTGAATGGTCGATCGTTAAATTTTATCGACCGCAATGCCCGCATTAACTTTCAATTGATTTGAATGTATCTTACAGCTAGAGCTGGAAAGAGTTAGGTGAAACAATAATTATATTGACACTTTGTGCGTCTGTACTCACCTAAGTATTCCCCAAAATATTTTTGCGCACTCACTGAGGGTTTGCAGATTACAGATCCAATCCTGAGAGAATTAATGTAAAGTAAGGATGGATGTTTCACACATAATATTAATCTAGAGATCTATGCTGACAACTCCACAACTCCTTCCCAATCAATAGTTGAATGCTTCTTGAGAAATCCAATTTTAGAGGTAATTCCTTTTGGAGCATTCTCGTTGAAAAAGTTCTGACACGACTCTCCAAATTATTCTGTTTTGAATCTTAGCTCTTTCCCTTCTTGGGAAATCTCGTTGAACCCACTGTTGACCTTTCATAGCTAAGAATTTATTTCTCATCAACTATAATTTTTCTTTTTAAACTTTTACACAAAATAGTGTAATTGATCTGTCGTATACTTTAACGGTGCTTCAAACTCCTTTGTCTTGAATCTCATCTCTTTCCGTTCTTTGGAACTCCCGTTGCATGTATGTTGACTTTTGACAACTAAGAATTTATTTCTCGTCAACTATAATATTGTCTTGTATAAAATTTTACATAAACTAGCATAACTGATCTATTTTATATGTTGTTTCACTTCTAATGCTACATAAGTATCAATTCTAGCTCCGACAGGTATCTTTGCTATCCCTATAAATTTAGTCATAATTATGCTATATATTTCTTAGGCATTGTGATGGATCTATATCTTAATTTAAAAACTTCAACCTTTGGCTTTCTACATTTCTCACAAGTTTGCCCAAATCTAAGATATTCATAGTTAGCGTTGTTCAAATTTTGATAAGTTTTATCTAAAAATTTAGATAGGTAAAACAACATAGATAGAATAACCAATGGACTAGCCATATTTATGTTGGGAGGCTTCCTTTCCATTATTGTCCTTGAAGGTCCAAAAGGAAGGAAAAACAAACGGGGTGGCCTTTCAGCGCACACACACACACACATATATATAAGTACTATGGAGCGAGGCCAATGAGCTATTTAGAGATAGGAAAAAATATGAGTCCCTAACATGCTACAACTAGTTTTTGTCCTCCTTACAACCTTCTGACCCCATGCATTTTCCTCTAAATGCTACAGGGCTATTCTAAAAACATTTTCCTTTAACACCGATAGTGGAAATACTGCTTGTGCCCGTTAATGGCTAAGGGCCCCTCTTGATATCCATGATAAAAATTTGGTTGGTATTAAGTTAATTAGGTTGAGTCACTTAGGGGTGAATAGGGTCTTTTGAATTTTTAAATTTTAAACTCCATGTGGATGACAACTCATCAAGTCAACAAACCGTGCCAACTCATCAATTGGACAACTCACCATCTCAAACTCGGGTTTACACGGTCTTAAATCCAATGTATCAGTTGGCTAACACCTTAGCATTTCAGTTTGGTTCCATAGAGATGGTACAAGCTGAATTGAAGAAAAGGGTATTAAAATGATTATGCAAGATGTTGATGTTACACCATGAAACATGGTAGGCCACACATTTTTTTTATCACTTTTTGTCTTATGCTATCATAACCAGGAATATACAAGCTTTAGAAATGTTTTTGAGGATAGAAAAAGAAGACGAAGCGAAAATTTGTGAAACTGGGCGAGTTCGTAGCGAGCTCCAGGCTTGAGGTTGAGTTTTCGCTACAAACTCGCTATAAGTTTCTTTGAGGCAAACTTTATGCAAAAAATTCAGAACATAGTTGGATTAGAGCATGTTTTTACCTCATTAGTCCCAAGGAAGAACCTCCAACAGTCATAAAGGTCAAAGGTTATGCAAAAGGTGGATTTTGGAGTTTGCTACGAAATGAGTGCTACGAAATTTCCTATACATGACTATTTTAGAAGTAAAATTAAAGTTTGATTTAAGACCAAATGAAAAATAATTGTGTATATCTGAAGGAGGTTTTTCTTCGGAACAAGCCAGTCTATAAAAGCCTCTCTCGGTTTTTGCAAATACATCAAGGTTTGGAAATTATGTACTCATCTTTGAAGCCTATTTTTCAGAATTTTCACTAGCTAGATTTGTGTGAAGAGGTCCAACTCAGCATCCATGTGGCATGATGACACATCAATAGTCCAATACACTTAGAAAATTAGTTGGATTCATTTAATAAGGGTTATTAAAGGAATTTTTTGAGCTATTTTATGAAAGAAGAGTCCTTTTTGTATTCAAACTCTGCCAAAAGTCTCCAAGTGATGTAATCATATTTGATATAGGTCTCTTATGTAGGAATTCGAAGCTATAAAGGTGGAAAACCATTTTTATGAGACCTCACTCTATAAATGAGGGATTTTTGGAGTTTGAAAGGGTTGGAAGGTCACAAGAAGGCTATTATGTATTTTTTTTCTATCAAGCTAGTACACAGTTGCAGTAGTTGTCTTTCAGACCTGAGATTATTTTGGAGCTTATATGTTTGTGTCTTTCTATTTTATATATTGTTATCAACTTCATAATATCATGATTACTTGGAATTTATACTTTTATGCTCCAACTTCCTTCATGTACTATGTTTTTGCTGAAAAAAATAATTATTTTATAAACTCAATTGCCTCAGCTTCCATGAATTGCATTTATTTGTAATTGAAGTCCATTAGCTGACTCCATGCCCAATGGTAGCCCTCACTCATCGTCCACCTACAAAAAATCATCTAAAAACATATAAGAGTTAGCCATCTTCATTATAATCTTGTTTATTGAATATCTTTCCTTTTTCTTGAGAGAGCCCTCTCTTGTTGGAAGGGCTAACTTCCAACCCCAAGTGGTTTGAAATAGTTACGTAAAATTGACTGTTGAACAACCCAAATAGTCTCAGTTTGGTGGTAAAACCTATATTTAAAGATATCAATATGGAAGAGAGAGATATAACTCACTTTTTATTAGTATAAAAAGTGAGCCACAACCAACCAAAAGCATTGACCCATTGAATAGAAGCCCACATGTTCTAGGTATAGGAGAATCCTTTCACAGGTGCCTTCATTCATTAGTTCCTAAATTTAAGTAGAAGCTAGCCCATGAGGTAGAAGAGAAGCATGTTCCATGTAGAATCCCATAGAAACATGTTCAAGGTAGGGTTGAGTTGGAAAAAACAAGAACAAGTAGAATCAACATTAAAAAAAGTTGGTAAAGCATCGATTCATAAATAGTATGTGATAACAATTGACACATATAGTTTATGCAGGTAAATGTTATTGGGCAAGCAATAAGCTAGGGTGGATTCTTCGTCCTCGGTTATAAACATCGAGAGATAATAGAATCGTTTCTAGAATTAACAGGTATTACTTCCACCTGAAATAGAGATTAGCATCTCCGAGATTTAGTAAAGACTCGAGTTTGGAAAAAAGTGGTTTCTATTTATAAGTAATTTGCACCTCATTCTGATATGTCCCATGCAAATGTTAGGTCAAACCATTTTGAATAGTCCTTGACCCTATCTATTAGGAATATGTAGTTTGTATCCTTGATTATGAATGATTGTAATCTCAAAAGACACAATGTACCTACTCATTGTTTGTGCGTACTTATTGAACTATTTCTACTCCATAAAGAAATGATGGTTTAAAAAATCATCCAATTGTTGAAGACTTATCCTCTTATCCTCATATATTCATGCTTGACCTCTAGCCACTCCATAGGTAAGTAATTCTATTTTCTCTCCCCTAGCAAGAGTAGACCTTTCAAAAGCTTAACTCGGAAGACTGCTACATTACTTCATTCTTTTACAAAGTAAAGAGTGTGTTTAATTCCAACTTAAATTCCCTTGTCTGTATATAACCAACACATCGTTTGTCATATTTGGAAGCATCTTCTATTCCTATTGCAAATCCGCTCGCTGCACATCGTTCTGAGCCCCATTACTGTTATCGATCATGCCAAGAACTATCCTATTTCATACAGAAGATGCCTTTATTTTTTGAGTGTGATCAACATGTGTTTCCATAGGGGTGAACAACTTCGCATAAATAAGGTAAAATATTCATAAAAATATTTTTTATTTAAAAATATAAAAATTTATTTAAATGATATGATATTATGATTTCAATTTGTTGGTATTTTTTGTTTCTCCATTTCATAAGTTGTTGTATAAATGAGTAATGTTATGTAAATTTATCCTTTAAAAATATTGTTAGATTTGGAAAATCTGAACTCTTCTCAGTTGAAAAATGATTGCACGCCCGCATATAAATCACATGTTTTATTTTATAGAAACAAATAATCCAAATTTAATTGGTGCTACAGTAGACTGGGCATATGCCAATCACCATGTATCCAAAATTAAATGTTCTTTCAAGATTGTAAATAGATAAAATATATATTAATGTGATAATGAAATGTAATGCTAACTGTGATATTACTAAGATGTGGGGGGGGGGGGGGTGGGGGTGGAGCGAATCAGTAATTTAATATTCTTTACTTTTTTTCAACTTAATTTTCTTATTATTCAACTAATGCTTTATGTTCATGCTCAAATGGGGGGGGGGGGGTGTTTAATCAGTAATTTAATATTCTTTAATTTTTTTCAACTTAATTTTCTTATTATTCAACTAATGCTTTATGTTCATGCTCAAATGTATTCCTTTTGTAGTTTTCAAAGAGAGAAATTTTCATATTTACTTACCAATAATTCAAGATCATTCACACAACATTCAAAAACAACACATGAAGATACCAGATATAAGTGGAAACCCTGAAGGGAGAAAATAATGTATGTTAGGTAAAGTGATGTGAAGGAAAGTTGCTACTCTTTATTATATCATATTTTTGTAGGCTCCAACCTACAACAGTCTCCTACCTCAAAGGAATGTCCAAATCCCACAAATTTTCTGCAGGCTACAACCCACAGGAGCCTTCTACCTTAATAGGCTACAACCTGTTCTTTTTCAAGATGAAACATAGAAGGGAACTAAAATTAATCAATCAAAACATCAAGTCACAAATGTTGGTTACCTCATATACAATTATGCTGTCAAGTTTACTCTTGAACTGCTTCTTCTCTTCTACTCTCTTTCTCTTCTCTTGTTTCTCATCCACTTTCTTATGCAAACTCCTTCTCTTAAAAATTATTTTTTTTCCATTCCACATTGTATGTTTTATAAGCAAGCCATCTTGGTTGTTTATATCATTTGCATGAATATGAAATGAAACATTTTCTCTTGGACTTCTAAAACTTATCACAAGATTGTCTCTTCACTTTCAGTTTTGAAAATAATTTTGTAATATAAAATAGAGGAGAACTAAAAAATCAATCAATAATAATTACAAGAGAAAAATTATATTTGTATTATGTACATTTTTTGTTCAATGCCACATACATATTTCAGCTTCTGTCTCAATATTTTATGCCCCATTTTAACAATGTTAAACCTTCATATTTAATATTATAGGCTTTTCAATTCACATATAAATTTTAGCCTTGCACTTCACATCTAAATTTCAACCTTTTCAGTTCACATAATTTTCAACCATTTTCATTCAAGCATAAATTATCACCAATGCAACCTTCAACATTCAACTCACCAATCCAATGTGGTTAATGACATTAATGCCAATATTACCATGATCTGAATATGGGGAAACTAGTTTTTGATGTGCAAGCTCCCTCATTAGTATTACAAAAATGTGCTTAGGATCGTCTCAAATTAGCCAGTTATGTGAGGGCTTATGTGTCAAGTTTTGTGTTTTTTATGAGAAATTCATAAGTTAATTATATGTTAAAAATACATGTACAACAAGTAAATTGCAAAGAAATAACACACAACAAACACATTACAAAATACTTGATAACAGAGTTCACCCCTCCTGGGCTACATCTACATGGATCTTGTTCAATGGCTTGGCCCTCTTTGAATTAATGTTCAATTCTATGATTACATGCACCTACAATGCTCCAATGGATTTGAAACCAACTCCGTTGGATTTAGAAGACCAAAAAACCTCAAAATAGAGTTTTCAAGCTCTAAAAATGGTCTTCAAGTGGACAAGGCATGACCTCCTCTCCTCGTGGCCCTCAACTTATTTAATATTCAAAGTGAAACAAACACTTATAGAAGTGATCCTCTACCTCTACAACTTATAGCATCATGTTCAGAACATCAAAATCATCTAGGATTGACTGTTTCTGAGCCTAATTCGGTTGAATAATGCTCCAATTATGGTTTCCTCAATTTAGGAAACCCCTCCAAATCTGGAGAAAGTCCAATTAACTCCACTAATTTTGGAGCTAGCGCCGAATTTGGCAGCCTCCGCCAACTTAATCCATGATTAGAGGCCATATTAATTAAGGTTAAGCAGCAGGTTAGGCTCTAATTAAGTGCATTTAATAAATATTCAATAAAAATGTGATTAGCCCTAATGCATGTGGTTAGGGGTTAATTAACACTGCATTATGGTTAACAAAGTGGGTTTAAATATTTAATCTACACCATTAGTCTTTGGACTCTGCCACGGTCTTGGACCACGGTTTTGTGCGTTGGGGCTGGCCCCCATATGCCTCCAGCCAAACCTTTATAAAACTTCAAATACATATTTTTCCCATTACATGTTAAGTCTCAAAGCTCGGGTGTGGCAGTAAGTATTATGGTTTGTGTGGGGGAGGTCGCAGGGTCGACCCTGACCTCTGTCCTTCTGCCTATAATAATTTATCCATACGAAATAGATGACATTTGACATTACTTAACCATAATTCGGCCTTTGAGAGGGGTGGGAGGTGGCACGTGTCAGCCTCCGGGCTTGCCACATGTCCTCTTCCCATTGGTTCCTCCCAAATGCAATGAAAACGCAAAAAATCCCCACATAGCAACCAACTGCAGATTGACACTTGGCATAGTGTCATTGGGTGAAATGGAGGAATATTACTAGAATATCCTTTTTCGCTGGCTAGGCTTCCATGTCACCATTCTGTCCTTTTCTGCAAATTTTTTTAACTATTTAGGAAAACAAACAACATGTTCTATCTTCCTCATACAGATTTGGTTTTTGATGAAACGAATTGCACCATATTCCCAGCGACGAGACCTATCCCATAGTTCTAGTTTGGAGAGATTCTGAGAACTTTTAATTTTTAGCAAATTCTTGCCCCCAATCTAGATTCCGATCACTCTTTCCCATTGATAGGTTTTTGGACCCATAAAAGCTGGTTATATGATGAGAGTTGGATATTATTCTCTTTCCCAAGTTCTATCAAATTTATTGTACTTGGAAAAATCTCCATGACAACCACTTGGGTTCACTTACATACCTTGCCTTGCAAATGTCTTCGCACTTCAACCAATGTACTCCTTTTGTTGCTGACCCAATCTAACAGTTGTTGGTTGCTTTCTGACTGACTAAACACCTTTCAGTACCAAAGTGATCCCTCTGTTCTTGGAAAACTGACTAATGACCTTCCCACTAAGAATATTTTTCCTCCTTTGCACAAACATGCATTTGATGCAAGCTTCTCCTTGGAAACCACTTTTCCAAGTTAAGCCCATCTGAGTGAAATATAATAATGAGTCCCAACATTAGTAATCACAAGAAGATAAATGGCCATTATTTTACCTCCATGGTTCCAAATTCCACATCGGGAAGAATGCATTCACCATCTCTTTCGCTTCTTGGCGTCAACACATAAAATAGTCTACAATGGTTGTTGTTTTGGCTAATTTTTTTTTGGCATCTTGTCTCTCTTTCCACTTCTTGATTCCATCATCCTCCAGTATTGACATGCTTCTCATGCCATGATTTCAGAATGAAGGTTAATCATGAGCCTCTCGCTGAAGAGTGTACCTTCCCAAAATCCTGAGACATCTTGTCATAGGTACAACCAGTAATATTGAAAAACACGTAATGCAAGAAACATAACTTAATGACCTCTTTATTTTTATCCTTCAAATCAACAAATATCACATCCTGTGAACTTCACCAGGTAATCTTACATCTTGGCGTCCAAACATATCGACCAAACACAAGTCGACAAAACATGCCTCTTCAAACAACTGACTCTCAAGTCAAACAAAAGCATGTACAACAACTTGACGATTCTTTGCATAAACAACAAGAATTTCACATCTCATGAAACAATTTGTCAACATCCCCCTTTCATCTTTGGAGAAAAAAAGCAACTCTTCCAAGTCGGTATCACATGCATGTAACACAGTATAGACCAACACAAGTCGACACTCATGCATGTGCAAATGATCAACACTCTCAAGTTGACAAACATACACGATAAACAAAGCAATCTAGCAACACAGGTCAATCACTCATGCATGTTCAAGCACAATGAAACTAGCAAAAATTCCAATTTTCACACACACAAACTTTCATGCATGTATAGAATGCTTCGTATCTCTCGCAAATACAATCACAAGTACAAGAATCTCATTGGAATGTACAAGTAATTAAAGAGATGAAATGACTAATTTTGCTACAAAAAAGTGAGTCAACATACTCCACTTTTCCAACATCTTGCTTCATGCAATATGCAACATAATTTCAAGAGAAAATAAATACATTTAATTGGAAAATAAATGCATCAATAAGGAAAGATTTGCATCAATCATAAAAAGAAATGCAAGGCCTTAATTGGTTAAGAAATCTAGCCATCTCTTTCCAAAACACTTCAATGGCGCTTCTTTCAACTGCACTTCATCATGTGAGTCATCCTAACCCACATCAATTATGGAATCCTCTTTCCCATTCTTTTCAATCTCTCTCTCCACTTTCTTTAAATGTCGTGGATGGCTTGTTGGATACAAAGTCCAACACTTGTCTACAATATGACCCTGCTTATGGTAATGAGTGAAAAATAATTGTATCTTCTTTCCAACATGGTTTCCATTATCCAATGGACCTTTGGCTTTCTGTCTCCTTTTTTTAGAAAGCTTCCTATGCATGGATATCTTCTTCCAACACCTCGAAATAGTATGGTTATTAAAACCACAAAAGGAACATATAAATTTTCTCCAAATCTTATGTGAAGATTTACCATGTTTATCATAATCAAAAGAAACTTGATTAAAGGGAGATTTATACCTTGCATATTCACTTTTGTCGCCTTCTTGAGGAGGTGAATTTGATGAGGTAGTGTCTCTCTTCGGAATATCAATAATGACATCCTCTTGTTTTCCATTTCCATTAGTTGCATGCTTATGAGAATCTTCTTGAAAAGTGGGTGTACAACTTTTGCATCCCTCATGAACAAAAACTTCATAAGCTTGAGGTAATGAGCATTTAATGAAAGTCCTTCTTGGAACACCTTCATGTGTCTCCTTGGCTTTGGAGCATTCTCCATCATGTTGTTTATAACCAAGACCCAAATACCTAGGCCTTTCCTCAACATTAATTGGCTCAACTATGCCTTGTGCATGTTTTCCCAATCATTTGCCTTCATATCCCATCTTCATCAATAATTTGGACCCTATTCCTCTAGTGTGTCTTTTAAAATCACCAAAACATTCATCTTGAGAGGAAATAGAAGATGAAATTGAATTTCATACCCCTTTTTCATGCACATACTTGACTTAGGTTTCATTTGCAATATGGAGCCGAGTCTCCATCTCATGCATCTTTTCAATAAGTTATTACTTCTCCTCCTTCATGGAAATAATGCTCTCCCTCTTATCTTCATACATCTCTTGCACCATATCATTCATGATGTAGAGCTTCTGCAACATCTCTTTATCAAAGAGTTTTGCTAAGGAATATTGACTAGAAATAGTGCTTGATGAAGTTGCCATCACACTTGTAATGCATAGACAGCTTCTTTGCTGTGATTTGAGAGCTAAGTCCTCAATCTTGACCTTCTCCTTACACACATAAACTTGAACATAGTTAAATTCTCCTTGCACAAATTCAAAACCAATAACTGATTCTCTAGCTAACCTTGGTAAACCATCTCAAGGCTAAAATGAGCATAATTGTGCTCTGATACCAGTATTAAAAAAAATTGTTTAGGATCGTGTCAAATTAGCTAGTTATGTGAGGGTTTATGTGTCAAGTTTTGTGTTTTTTATGAGCAATTCATGAGTTAATTAGATGTTAAAAACACATGCACAACAAGTAAATTGCAGAGAAATAACACACATCAAACACATTACACAATAACTAATAACAAGGCTGACCACTCCTGGGATACATCTCCATGGACCTGCTTCAATGGCTTGGCCCTCTTTGGATTACTGGTCAATTCTATGATTACATGCACCTACAATGCTCTAATGGCTTTTCAACCTACTCCATTGCATTCAGAAGACCCAAAAACCTGAAAATATAATATTTAAGCTCTGAAAATGGTCTTCAAGTGGACTAGGCATCACCTCCTCTCCCAGTGGCCCTAGACTTCTTTAATATTGAAAGTGAAAAAAAACACTTACAAAAGTGCTCCTCTATCACTGCAACTTGCACCATCATGCTCAGAGCATCCAAATCATCCAGGATTGACTCTCCCTAAGCCTAATTTGGTCGAATAATACTCCAGTTATGGCTTCCTAAATTTTGGCCTAGGAAACCCCTTCAAATCTATAGAAACTCCAGTTAACTCCACTAATTTTGGAGCTAGCGTCCAATTTTGTGGCATCCACCAACTTAATCCACGATTAAAGGTCAGATTAATTAAGGTTAAGTCGGAGGTTAGGCGCTAATTAAGTGCATTTAGTAAATAAACATTAAAAATGTAATTAGCGCTAATGCATGTGGTTAGGGGTTGGTTAACCCTGCATTATGGTTAACAAAGTGTGTTTAAATGTTTAATCCACACCATTAGTCTTTCGACTCTGCCACGGTCGTGGGCTATAGTTCTATGAGTTGGTGCTGGCCCCCATACGCCTACAACCAAACCTTTATTAAACTTCAAGTGACATATTGCGCCCATTTAATGTTAAGTATCAAAGCTCGAGTGTGGTAGTAAGTATTATGGTTTGTGTGGGGGAGGTTGTAGGGTTGACCCCAACCTTTTCCCTTCCGCTTGTAATAATTTTTCTATACGAAATAAATGAAATTTGACATTACTTAACCATAATTCAGCCAACAGGCCGTATCTTCCTCATACAAAGTCGGTTTTCGATGAAACAAATTGTGTCGGATTCATGGCGACGAGACTTGTCGGGTCATTCTGGTTTGGAGCGATTCTTAGCACTTTGAATTTTTAGCAAATTTTTGCCCCTAATTTGATTCTGATCATATCGACATTCTCCCCCTTTGGAATTGATGGAAACACAAGTATTCCTCCCCCCTTGACATTAACTGCCATAGGTGATAGTGACCAACGCTTTTTGCAACATTTTTGCAACACTTTCACAACAATTTCGCAGCAATTGCGCAACACTTCCGCAACAATTGCATAACACTTGGGCAACACTTTCTGTAGCACCTATGGATGATACCTTTCTTATCTTTCTTGTCTAGGAATACCTTTGTTTATACCTTTGCCTCCAGAAAAGAAAGAAAAAATACCTATGTTAACTCCCCCAAGTATTAATGCACTATGAATCCCCAAGTTTCAATGCAGTGTGAATGTTGGGGAGTGTGTTATTCAATTGCAAAATTGGATCGAAACCCTAAATTTTTTGCAAATTTTTTCCAATTAATAATGTGAATGCTACTCCAACTTTTATACCCTTCAAATGCAATACATTGAAAAAGTTTTCATATTTCTCTATGTTTTCCAAGAAGGATGCCACTATCGTGAAATATATGAATGACATGGCTTCAAATAATAATTAAACAAAATAATAAGTTGCTCCAAATAAACTTTTGGCAAGAGAGATCATTTATTGCTGCAAATATATGGGTTGCTCTATAATATTGAATGTTGGTATTAATGTTTCTTGTAAAATATTTTAATACCAAGTTGATGTCGCTATACGTTGGAGCATTTAATATGTTGTAGCACATATAAATAAACGCTGAAGGCATGCCAACAATGGAGGAATTTGTATATAATGTTGGAGGCATGAACCTATTTAAATGTTAGAGGCATTAAAGTATTTAAGTGTTGGAGCATTTAAATGTATCACTGCAATAAAGCTAGAGTAAACGCTGCCAATTAAAGCCATGTAAATGCTGCCAATAAAGCCATGAAAACGCTCGATACATCTTTTAAATGTTGAATACATAATGTTGGAATTGTAAATGAAAAGAATTGAAAAAATGAAAAGAAGTGGAGCAGAGGATTGCTCATCTCAATATTACAAAATAATTAAATAGATTACATTGGAAACATCAACAATAAATGACTGTAGTGTAACTAGACTAAACTGGAGTAACTAGAAACTGAACTGGACACTTGGACTGATGGTTTCGACACCTAACAGGTGGTTGGGATTACATTCTTTAACACTCCCCTTTAATTTCAACCACATAAAAAATTTAATTCAGATACCTGCTGGTCTATGTCTCAACGAGGCTTACAATTAAAAAAAATTTGACTTCAACTAGATTTGGTTTTCTTCTTCTCTTTTTCCAAATTCTGTAGCCTCTAAATTGTTTCAGATTTTTCACTTTGCTGTATTATTGAGAATTCTGTTTCTTCATTTGCTGGTGCAGGTCTTCTATTGTTCTAGGCTGTCTAAGCATGTTCTGGACATCTTCAAGAAATGTGGGTTGCTGCCACATATTGTCTTCTGTAGTGCGCTTTTCATCATCAATCTGCTGCAACATAAGATTATAATAATACCTTATCTCTTCATAACTCCACTGCATGAAAGTATCATTCATGTTTTCATCATGCATGTTGTCTTCAACATTCATATCTACAGCTTCTGTGTAGATCTCAACTAGACATGGTGTTGCTAGCCATGTTTCTAGAAATTTCAACTCTTTTTCATAATCATTTTGTGTACCTGCACACTGAAAATCAATGTTAGAATTAAAAATATTTGCAGAACAACATTCGTTTTGGTCTTTCTGCTCTACAATGAGAGATTTCTCATGTTGCACTTTTTCTTCTTCTGTCTCTATCTCTATTTCTGCTTTCTCTTTACAAATGTCTTTATCTCTGTTTCTGTCTCTGCTTCTTTCTCTATTTCTTCCTTCTTCTCTGTTTTTGTCTCTGTCTTTTCTTTACTAACCTGTGCTGCTGCAAACAGGTTGTCTTCCACTAACTGAAGTGGGATTATCTCACCAAATAGCATCATGTCAATATCTTGTTTTGTTGCATCATCTGCAACCAGTCATCATTAGCAAAAAATTCTCAGTCAAAATCAACAATATTAGTCTCTGGATTTACCATATCATCAGCAAGCTCTGTTGTTGGAATTTCCATATCATTATCAGTAAGTTGTGTTGCTGGAATCACCACATATTCGTCAGCAAGCTCTGTTGTTGGAATCACCAAATCTTCTTCAGCAATCCATGTTGCTGGTATCATCAAATCTTCGTCAGCAAGCTCCATTGCTGGAATCATCAAATCATCGTCCACATGTAGCTGTGTACAGTGGGGTTCACAAGCATCTTCGTGCTCTCTCTCTGCTTCTTCTGCAATTTCTTCATCTGGCTTTAGATCTGCTGCTACAGATCCACCTTCATCTTCAACTTCAACGCTCCCCTTTGCACCAAAACATCTCTCAAGGGTATCCCATGCCTCCTTGGCTATCTTGGCATCTGAGATCAAAGAGAGAACGCTGTCATCGACAGATTCTTTTATGCATCTTAACGCATAGGCGTCTTTTTGCCTTCTTATTTCCAGATCTAAAAAGATCTCGAACATCTTCTGTTTCTGCTTTAGCCTCTTGGCTTTTCTCATCACTTCGTTGCTTGGCTTCCACAAAATTATTTTCCTCAAAAAAATATCTTTCTACAAATGCACTTTTACAAAACTTTCACACTCACAATTTTAAGTTTTTTTTTTTTTTAATTTAAAAAAAAAAAAAAAATTCTTCACATTTCATAAAATCCTTTCCTTTCTAAATATACCTGGAAGCCTTTGTTTTTTTTTTGAAAAAAGACTTTAAAAAAAAAATATTCGCACTCTCCTTTTTAAATAATGGACTCGTTCCCTTTAAAAATCTTAAAAAAAAATCCTTTCATTCATATTAAAGGGCTTACTCAACCTTTAAAAGTCACGTTGAATGCCTTTTTGAAATGACATTGAATTCCGTTTAATACCATTTGAATGTGTTTGATATTTAAAAAAAAATTAATGCAGAATCCGAGTAGTGAAAACGTAGATTTTCAAATAATACCTTAATGGATTTCCATCGTGCTTTCACGGATTCGTTAAAGCAGGGGATGGAACACTTGTTCCGCGTGCAGCCTAACGCAGCCGATCAATGCAGGCCTCGCGCGTCTGTCTCTTGAGAAGCGTGCAATACCATTTGAATGCGTTTGACCTTTATCATATTTAAAAAAAAATTAATGCAGAATCCGAGTAGTGAAAACGTAGATTTTCAAAGAATACCTTAATGGATTTCCATCGTGCTTTCACGGATTCGTTAAAGCAGGGGATGGAACACTTGTTCCGCGTGCAGCCTAACGCAGCCGATCAATGCAGGCCTCGCGCGTCTGTCTCTTGAGAAGCGTGCAATACCATTTGAATGCGTTTGACCTTTATCATATTTAAAAAAAAATTAATGCAGAATCCGAGTAGTGAAAACGTAGATTTTCAAAGAATACCTTAATGGATTTCCATCGTGCTTTCACGGATTCGTTAAAGCAGGGGATGGAACACTTGTTCCGCGTGCAGCCTAACGCAGCCGATCAATGCAGGCCTCGCGTCTCTCTCTTGAGAAGCGTGCAAGTGAGTTTTTGTTAACGCGGCTTTAGCTTTTGCTCCTGCGTTATAACGCGGAGCTTCTCAAGGGGAAGTGCGTTAGGATTAACGCTGATGCAGCAAAAAAAATAGTGCGTTATGCAGCTAAAAGGATATTTCTTGGGCTTTCTTCTATTTCTTTTTCCGGTGTTTTCACTCGTTTCGCCTGGCTTTTTCTCCTTCTTCTGCTTCTTCGCAGAGGCGTTTTTCTTCAAATTTCTGCTGCTCTTCAATGAGTTTTATGCAGGCTCGCCTCTCCTCGTTCTTCTTCAAATTTTTGCTGCTTTTCAATGAGTCTTATGCAGGCTCACCTTTCCTCTCTACTGCTTCAACTTGGCCCTGTTGCTGCTCTCTGGGATGCTTATGCAAACTAGCTCCTATACCATGACAATAATTGAAAAACTGAAAAGAAGTAGAGCAGAGGATTTTCAATATTATGAAATAGTTAAGTAAATTACATTGGAAACATCACCAATAAATGACTCTAGTGTAACTGGATTAAACTGGAATAACTAGAAACTGAACTGGACACTTGGACTGACGGTTTCGACACCTAGCAGGTGGTTGGGATTACATTCTTTAACAGTTAAATGTTGATATTACATACTAATATTTCTGTAAAACCTGAATTAACTTTTATTTTCCCAAGGATGTAATATTGAAGTTCCAGAAATTATTATGTTGTGAAATTTTCATTAACGCTGGGCAAATGAGCCATTCTTTCCATTCCTATGATTCCAGTTGGGTTGATCATATTAAGTATGTAATATCAATCAATCGCTCTCCCAATCAATAAGCCAGAGTGCAAGTTGCATTCTGTTTGAACGTAGGCTGCATTCCGACTGAACGTAGGTTGCATTCCTCTCGCTCTCCCAGTCGGTTGAGGTGCTCTATAACTGGCGAGGTTTTCTTGACTGATCTATTGCCTATTCACTCGACATATTGATTGATAGATGGAGAGGCGGGGGAGGTAATTTATGCGTCCGACTCATCGGTATGGAGCCAAATCATTCAGGTCAAGATAGAGAGGTCGTGCCTTTGGGAGATTGATTCCTTTATGTGACCTACCAGTGTTGAGATTGATAGGAGATTTCTTATTCGAGCCACACCATTCACTTAAAAAATAACACTGCTCCCAAGGAACAAAACCCTAATTAAAAAAAAAAACAACTCAACACCAATGACCAATAACACTGCTCCCAAGGAAATATGTCTTTAATATGTCTTCATTAAAGAGTATGGCTTAATTTCCTTAAAAAAAATATGATATAATTTCATTCCCATCGATTAGTTTATGAAGGATAATAACGAAACCCTAATTAAAAAGAAAAAATCAACTCAACACCAATGACCAATAACACTGCTCCAAAGGAAATGTCTTCATTAAAGAGTATGGCTTAATTTTCTAAAAAAAATGATATAATTTCATTTCCATCTTCCATCGATTAGTTTATGAAGGATAATAATCAATGCTTCAGACACAGAATTTAACACTGCTCTAAGAGATTTTAATTCTCCTCAGGAAGATAACATTGCTCCAAGGTAATTTATGTTGAATGAATCAAATAAAACTTCTCCAATAAAAACGCTGCCATGGAATATATTAACGTTGCATATAATTATTCCACTGTACATTATTATTCTGCTGCACATAATTATTTCACTGTGCATTATTTTTCCAGTGTCACGGAGAAATTTAAAGTTGCTCCAATCCATTAGCTGTCAATACTATGTATGGGCTTGTCTTTATGTCCCTGACATTTCTACTCCAGTCAAATTTTGACATTCATAATTGCAATTAAACGTTACTCTTCTCTGTCCTTGCGTTAACTTCTTTGTCGTTATTCGTACCTTATCATGATATATAAAAATCATTTTGAGTGCTTGCTTCTCTTTGATGGATGCCATTTTTACTTTTATCTGAGATTTCTTGAACTTTTATGTATCTTTCCACCCTTTTTTTTTGGGTTTTTTTGTTGAGGAAAATGATTAATGATTAGTTATGCTCTTTTCAATGGCATGCACTGGTAGTCTCTTATTCAACAATTTATTTTTCTCGAGATTTTCTTAGAGTTGAATGCCCAAAAATTGCATCTCAATTGTTGGAGAGAATAGATTGGATAGTACAATGGATTAAATGTATGTTCATTTGTTTGCTATGAGATTTATTTTCTGTATATGGAGAATGATCTCTTTATATAATTCTATTTATTATGAGATTTATTTTCTGCATATGGAGAATGATATCTTTATATAATTCTATTTATTTTTTGTATATGGAGAATGATCTCTGTAGGTTGATGCTTTGAAGAATTCCATAATTTCACTTTAATCTTGTATCATATTATCCAAATCTTTACGGACATAATCATGGAGCTGAAGTGCTGCAATTGAGTGAGGCACCGTGTTCAATCAAACATGGCCTTTTAATTGTACAGCCATTATCATATTTTTCCATTTATTCCGCAATACAATAGATTTGAATGTCGATCTTCTGAATTTAGTTCTGCAATATGTTTATTTGAAAGAATTTTTTCCTAGGGTATTTGATATTGAAAAGACACGTTTTCTTCAAATGACTGCACCTTCTTGATATGTGATTGATGACTTTCATTTTCTTCCTTGGATAGGAGAATGATTTCTATGCAGGCTGCAATTTATTTTGCACATAAGCTTTTTGAAAATATTTTTGGACTTCGAATGTTTTGTTTTAGAACAATGACGAGTTCCTGATGAATTGAGTCCACTCAAATTCTTATGAGATTGTGGATTTTTTTTATTTTATATATATATATATATATATATATATTTTGTAACAACAAAATGTACTTTGTTTAAATTTTGTTTGTTGAAGTGTCTAATTTTGACTTACTTTTGTTGATAAACTCATTTTACTTCTTCAAGCATTCACAACATTTAAATATTTGTGTTTAGGAAACGCTAAAGGATTTACATGGATCCTAATGATAATCTAAGATGTTGAAATGTAGTTTAATCACATGTTTCCTTTCTGGTTGTAGAAACATGTTCATAATTTTCTTTAGTAGTAGTTCTTTGCAATCATAAAAATGATTTATGCATGAAATAATCCTTTGTAGTAGTTTGTGCATGGTCATTTATTGAGCCGTGAAACCTGAAAATAGTATGGTTCAGATGTCGATCTCATGATTCTACATGATCATCTCATAACCCTTGCCACAAAGATGAATAAAATATCTTCCTCTTGGCTTGATGGTAGCATACATGTCTGAAGATATATCAAACTTTGAATGTAGCATTGCAACTTAATTACTTGATGTCCTTTGGATTTAAGAGGCTTTTTACTTCCAGACTGGTCTCTTTTCTTCCAGTTTCATGTACATATATTTAAATAGAATACAATTGGCTCCTCTCCTTGATGGAAATCTTTTTCTTTTACTTTCATATAAATATATTTGAATGGATCTCAAGTTTTCATAGATAAAATATTAGTTAATACATGGATCATCATAATGTATGTTAGCGCTGGAATCAACACTTGGATTGTGACAAGTGCCTGAGCAGACACATCTTAAGCTCAAGGGCTTTTATTATAATTTGATTGGGTTTTTCGGAAAGTGGTTGAAACTCACACACACTGAAAGGGGTTTTGAACAAATAAGAATCTCTCACACATATGAGGGCACTGGTGAATAATGTGGTAGCATGGTTGGGTTTGTAGCGTGATGGTTAGAAGAATAGAAGAAAAATAGTGGATATGTAAAACAAAAGCCCAATGATAAGAGGAAAGAGTGACACAAACTATAGGCCTAAGATGTATAGTGAAAGAATGCTTTAAAAGACTTACATGAGTCTCACTCTACATTTAATAATCCCATTACAAGGAATGCTTTCAACTAACATGACCTCATGAATCATGAATGCTTGATGAATCAATAATGAAAAAGATAGATTATCATGAATGCTAGATCAAAAGACTTATAAAAACATGAAACAGGACTTAATTCAATCTCAAGGAATTCTTATGAAATATCTTCAACTCACAAGGAATGCTTATGAAATATCTTCAACTCATACTGAATCAGGAAAGCTTGAAACAAGACTTAAAAATAGATCAATATGTCTTGGAGTTTCATAATACAGATAAAAACATGAGATAGAACTATGTAGATCATAATCTGGAATGAATAGTAAATCATGGAAACACATAAAGAGATCAACAATACACACACCATGCAATTTGTGAGTCCTCAAGAGTGCCTCTGGATATATTATATGTTCAAAATGTACAACAATGTATGCAATGAAATATACAACCCACGAACCCTTTCTTCCTTGCTTTACATAGTATATATACAAAAAGGAGTTATGTTAAAGTATCCATAAAAAGTGCAATTCTGTTTTAGAGACTTTATTACAATCCTCTACATATAGTAGATCTTATCTTAAACATAACAAAAAAATAGACTGAAATACAACTAAAGATAGAACATGACAATATGGAACTTGAAGTGGCTGAGTTGAGGTAGCCGAGTGCTCCTTGTTTCTTGGAAAAACTGCCTTCACAAAAAGTGCAACTGGTAACTGAAAAGGACACCTGGACCCTTATCTGCAAAAGTGTAGGAGTAACCAATTGAAATGACATCTGGAAGATAGCTTGATTGGATGACACTTGGAAAAATACCATTACCATTGAGGTTGCATTCACTTTATCATCATTTAGTGTCATTATTTTGAAAAAAGAACCAAAAAGCAACCTTTTCTCCTTCTTATAGAAAATCCTAAAATAATAGCTACTTTTCTGAAAAGGGTAGCTATTTATGAAAATAATGTGTAAAATCCAAAAATAACATGATTCTTCATATTTTCATGGTTTTGTACATTCAATCATCAAATATATAGTATAGAAGAAAAAATCCTAAGAGCTTCTACCTTGGTGACCCTCTTGTTCGGCTTTCTCTTCTGTACTTGCTTTTTCTTCTGAGTCTTCTTCTTCCTTGGTTCATTTTCTAGGCTTTCATCTATGTTTATTATTTCATCCTTGAGGGCAGGGTTAACTATGAGTTTAATTCCTATTCTGAGCTTGTTCTTTGGTCTCGAGTGAGGCCTTTGAATGTATGGATTTGGAATGTATGAAGGCCTCCTTCTCACATGTATAACTCTGCTTGACTTTCCTTCTTCAAAATATAACTCACTGAACTCTGTTTCATTGCTACCCTCCTCAAAAGATTAATATGAGTGGATTATAGATTTCTTCTTCCCTTTAGCTGAAGAAATGATAGATGAGTAAAGCTGAGATATAGTAAGTTCTTCTACTATATTGGTCTCTAAGACTTTGCTTTTCCCGTTTTTGACTGAGGAAAAGACTTGTGCAAGTGTAGGCTTCTTTGGTGCTGGAGTGGCATTTTTTTCTTGATTCTCATGTTTAGCCTCTATAACAGGGCTTGGTGTCAAGGTTTCAGGGCTGACTTCCACTGAAGGTCCCTCTGTCAAAATAAATTTTCTCCTTCATTTACTCTTTGAAGAGGAAGCTACCTCTTCCTTGCTCTTAGACACAATTTTTTTGTCAGGCAAGGTAGCTTTTTGTTTGAGTTTTCTTGCATACTCCTACCTGAAAGACACCAAGTTCTATGGCTCCTTAGGTGATATTATAGTGTAAACTTCCTTGTTTGGTTTCACTGTAGGTATAGGAGTGATGGTTGGTGTAGGAGTGGTGGTTTGAACTCTAGCTCTCCTAGTTGAGTTCCCTGTCTGTCTGCTAGATGGTGTAGAAGATGGACCAACTTGTGAAGGCATCAATGTCGGTGTAGGGTTTGACTGTTGTTATTGGGTCTTTTTCCTTTTAGGCCTTCCTACCCTTCTCCTTGAGTTAATACTGATAAATCCTTCATCTGCTAAAAACTTTTCCGATGTGGTTATCTTCTTTCTCAGATGATAAAACATTTTGATCAATACCCTCTGATAGATATTTTGAAGAGAATATTCTGGTGTAATTTGTATTTTTTGGGACATTGGCAATAGATATTTATGAAGGAAAAATGGTAGATTCATAGGTTTAGAGCCCGATATATGAGCTAGAAACCTCATCTGGTATTTATGCATAGTATAAAATCTACCCTCACAGGTTATATAATGTTGTACAGTGGTAATAACACTCAGGCCTAACATACGAAATATGAATAGTAGGGGTCCAACCAATATTTTCATGTTTAGGCTTTAGATATGGATTTGAATCAACTTTAAGAAGAGTTTTTTTCTTGTACCAGGACTCACATGTAGCTGATGTCTGGGTAGCCCTTGCAATGATAGTCTCTGTGATCCTGAAGGTCTGAGACCCCAACTTGACCTGTTCTCCATCAAATGTCTCAGTAAATTCCCGAGCTACTCCCACATTTTCACCTGAAAAATTCTTTAAAAATTGATACCACCATGTTGCTTGGAACTAAGGCTTAACATGATTGTCAACAAAACGGGTATTTTCTGGTTCTGAACGGTTCACCTTACCACCTTACCCATATTGTTAATAGTTAACCTAACCACTAATGCACACATGTAAGATAAGGAACAAAAAAACTCCACGAAGCCCTAACTTCTGGCACAAGGTAATAAACTGTTTAGCTGGAAGATAAAAAAAAGGTTTTTTGTAGCTTTCACGAGGCTAAACTAGAGCATAGCTATGCATGCCCTAAATCACGGTGAGAGGGAATGACACGAAACCAAAATGATTTAAATTTTGCTACTAACTCATTCCACCGAACCGTTCACTCCATCACATTATTAAATAGTAGCTACTCATACTTCAACCTTAATACATTTCACTTTATGAGTAGCATTAGATTTTAACTAGCCTTAGCAAATAAAATAACCAACCTCCTTTTGATGAATCCTCCAATTCAAAATAGCCATCTTTTCAGAGTAATACCTCTTGTTTTAGCATACCTTCTTTTATATCCTTGTACACATTTTGCAGGAAATAGCTACTTTTTTGAAAAAGGTAGATATTTCTGTATTGCTTTTAAACGAGATTTTCTAAAGAAAATAGTTGCCTTTATAGGAAAGGTAGTTATTCCTATGTTATACTTAACACAACTGATGACTCTAACATTTTGTATTTAACCTTGGATAGAAATATCATGGTGAATGAATTAGAATTCTCAAGCTAAACCCATGAATTTAACTGCTCAAAGCAGTTAAAAGACTTATTAAAAGAAAATTTACCCTAATAACTCTAGGACACAAACAAATTATTGGACTAAAAATTATTTTGGATTTTTGTTAAAAAATGATAAAAACTAATACATTTTAACCCTCCAGGGCCTTCAACCATAGGTTAGGAGAGAAGAGAGGATCAAAGACACAACTTAAAATGATGACCAGACTTTGAAATTTTTTGAAAAATTGCAGTGCTAGCAGTGGATCCTATTGGAGATGATGTCCTCCCAGTGAGGCTTCAAGGACTATAGATTAGATGCCTTAAACTCTCAAGAATTTTAAATTCTAGAAGATAATGATAGAAAATGACTTTTTTTTACTGAATTTAAGATTGAATCTATTTACAGACACAAATAGCATTGGGTATGGAGTTTTATTGAAATAGTTATCTGGATATTTACAATTGAACGACTGACTGACTCAACAAAAAAAGAACTTTTTGAGGTAATGACCATTGATTGGACCTCTATTTAATTGATCAGCATCTAAATGCTTCAAAAGAAATGTATTATTTTCCAGACCTTGAGCAATTTTGAATGAACCAAACCACAAGTTATCAAACTTACCATGCTTTCCATGATCTTATCTTCTTCCATCCCAACGCAATACCAAATCATCTTCTTGGAATACCTCTTGTTTTTCTCTTTTTTAAAAGACAAATTTTACTTTGGCTTTATACTTTTGTGCTTTTTCCATCATGGATTCTCGGATTTGATGAGCTTCTATCAGTTGCAACATCCTTCTCTGAATGGGATTTGAATTATCAGTTTCAACTTGTAAAAAATTCATAATAGGAAGGGCCAAATGTAATGGCATCACAACATCACCACCATAAACAAGTTGAAAGGGAGAAACTCCAACTGATATTTTTCTACTCACCCTATATGCCCAAAGAGCATGAACTAGCTGAGTATGCCAATTTATTTTGTTTTCTGTCATCATTTTCTTTATTATTCTTACCAGGATTTTATTTTATGACTCAGATAACCCATTACCTTGGGGGTAATAAGTTGTACAATGAGTCAAATTAATGTTATACTTCTGACAGAAATTGTTCATCTTGGCATATTTAAAATCCATTGCATTGTCAGTCACCAATTTTTGAGGGTTGCCAAATCTAGACATAATATTTAACAACAGAAACTTAATTATTACTGTGTGAGTGGTGTTTTTGGTTGGAATGGTCTCAATCCACTTGGTGAAATAGTCTATGGCTGTAAGAATCCACCTATGATACCTTGATGATGGTGGATGAATCTCACCAATGAAGTCTAGCCCACACTACTGGAAAGGAGCATCTACTGAAATGAGAATGAGAGGTAGTGGGAGAAGCTTCTGCTTATCTGAAAACTTTTGGCACTCAGTGAAAGCTCCGAATTTAGCAAAAAAATCAGAGAAAAGAGTTGGCCAATCATAGCGAGCTCTTAGAATTTTATTTGCATAGATTTCCAATATAAATTTCCACCACACACCCCTTCATGTATCTCTGACATAGCTTTCTGAGCTTTAGTTTCATCTACACATATCAACAAAATTCCTCATGGGTCTTTCCAATAAAGATGATTTTCTATTATGCAATACTTGACAGCCTTCAGTTTAAAATCCCTTCTCTTTGATTTTTTCATTTCTCCTTTATCTGTTTCTTCAGCTACTTCTGTGTTTAGATTTAGAGCTTTGCAATTTGATTTTTCCATCAAGTGAGCTAAGCCATGTCCCTTTATCAACTTAGTAGGTCTTATTTTAATGTCAAATTCCAAAATATTTGTTAACCATCTTCCCCTCCTGCCATCTCTGGTTGTAACAATACACCCTTGACAACAATATTTGGCACAAAAGCAAAGACTTTAGAATGAAGAAAATAAACTCGAAAAGACTTCAAAGCCTTTACCAATGCATATGCATGTTTTTCAACCAATTTGTACTTTAACTCAACATCTCTTAATGCACGACTGAAAAAAAATAAATTGGCTGCTCCAAGCCTTCTTTGTTCTTTTGAAGTAAAACTGCTGCAATAGTTTCCTCAGAAGCATATGAAAAAGTCAGAAAATCCTTCTCAAAATCAGGGTTGATTAACACTAGGGCTTTAGTCAAGGAAAAATTGATTACTAAGAAAGAGTTTTTTTCTTCATCTTGCCACATGAACTCTGCATCTTTCTTCAACAAGACATTTATATGTTTAATCAATTATGCAAAGTTTAGAACAAAGCGCCTCAGAAAATTAATTTTTCCCAAAAATGACTGTAACTCTTTCTTATTTTGGGTAAACCAATTTTCTGTATAGCTTCAACTCTCCTTGGGTCAATGCAAATACCATTTTCTATCACTATATACCTCAATAGTTTTCCTTCTTGAACAACAAAGAATGATTTCTTTGGGTTTAAAGACAAACCAATTTTTCTTCACTTATCAAACACTTGCTGCAAATGTTTTAAATTATCCTCATCATATTTTGAAAATATTGTTATGTCATCCAAATAAATGACTATGAATATGTCCTTTTACCCTACAAAGGCAATATCCATTTCCCATTGAAATGTTGCAACTGCATTCATTAAATAAAAAGGCAGCTTATTGTACATAAAATTTCCCGAGGGTGTATTGAAAGTTGTTTTCTCCATGCCTTGTTTGCCAACTGAAATTTTATTGTATCCGAAAAATCCATCTATCATTTACAACCTCTTTGAGCCTACAACCTTCTACAAAATATGATCCATTTTGGGTAGATGATAGTTATCCTTCAGCGAACACCAGTTCAAATTGTGAAAATCAACACAAAATCTAATTTCGCCATTATTTTTTCGAATCGGGACTATATTAGCTACCCAATTGGAAAATCTTAAAGGAAGAATTAATTTGGCTTCCTGCATTTTTCTGATTTCATTTTCAATGATAGGGAGAAACGTAGGATTAATCTGTCTTATCTTATGTGCTACAGGCTTTGCTTCTGATTTAAGAGGGATTTTATGCTCCATTATACTTCTGTCATATGTTTTCAAATCATTGTAGGTCCAAGAAAAAATGTTAGCATACTGCTTCAACAACTTGACATATTTAGTTCTATTTTCTTGAGGAAGAAATGGAGAAACTTTAACATATATAGGCTGATTTTATATGCCAATATTGCAGTTAACTGTACTCTCTTCATCTATCTTACTATCATGCTTTAAAAAGACATCATTATTATCAAACAACTTCTCCAAAGGAACCAAGCCTTTATGAATGAAATTTGTTTTTAGATCAATAATTTATTTTCCAGCTATAGTATTTTTAAATGGCTTGTTGTTCTGACTTTCTGTTGTCTCTTGCTCATTATCAATTTGAATGTTTGCAAATTCCTCTACACATTCCAAGAATTTCTGAATTTCTTTATTATCTTCAAATACTTGCCATTATTTGATATTGTCAGGAATGGAAGGTCTATTTTTAATATGAACATCATATGTTGCTTTAACATCAAGAGTGTTAGGGTCCTATAAGTATAGGATGCATAATTTGGAATTGACTTATGATATTCTTGTAAAACTATGTACATACCTTTCTTTCTGCAAGTTATTTTCTCATATTTTGTAAAAAAAAATAAAAAAAAATAAAAAAGAGGGTAAAGTCCTAAAAGAAAAATCAAAGGACTTAGAAAAAATAATATACTCCAAAGAAAAAATAAATAAAACATGAAAGTGTGCAAGTCCAAATGCTACTACTTTTTACTTTGTTACTGATGATTATGGCAGAGTGTCAATAAATGCCATAATCCATGATGAGTTGAACTGCTTAATCTTGACTTGTCATGTTTTAATTTTATTTGTTATAGAATAGTGAATAAAGATTAGTCAGACAGTTTAATCCTGTCTAATTAGTAGATAGGTAGAGAATAAAGAGGAGCCCATAAGCTTAATCTGAGCCCTCGGATGAAATAAGGTAGAGTTAGATAGTTTTTATTGCTTTCAAATGAATAAAATGTTCAAGGTTGCTAGCTCAAATGCACCTGAAAAATGGAAGAAAAAATGTTAGATTAAAGTTGGGTGGGTAGAAAGAAGTGGGAAAATCATTGTAATATTCATCACCGGGCAAAAATAACTAATTTCCCATTCCCTATAGTTATTCTGCATTCTATAATTTCAGTCAAAGAGGCTCAGAGCATTTCTCTAACTTCTGTTGGGACCGGACCCAAGGCTCAATGACTGTTAAGTTAAAAGTGTTGAATTCCTATAATAATCCCTAATTATCATCATTTACCCTACATTCATCCATTACACTTTCATATGTAAAAACCTTTTACTTAATGAAAAAGAAAATCTCCTTCTAATTAATCTCCTTCATTCATAAAAAACATAAAACCCTCCAAAAATATTATATTCTAGGTCAAAGTGGTCAAATTATAGATGATAAAGCTTTGCTTTTTATATTATCACTTTCTTAGTCATATGAATATAATTTTGGTTTTTTTCATTGTCCTTGGTCATATTAACTTCTAGCTTATTTATTAATTCCTTATAAAATACCTTATCATATTAATATAACCCCTTGTATTTAAATATTCCAAAAAACCCACTATTATAAGCTTTTTTTCCAAAGTTAATTATCTACATGTTTAAATAAAAAACCCCAATTATACCCCCTTTGGCATAAAACTAACATTATGTAAATAATCTCGCTCCATATGGTTATTGGACCCCACCATGGTCTAAGAATATATAATAAAAATATATGATGTTCGGGAAAATCTAATGTCTTTGGAAATTTAAAATCACACCCCAAGCCTTTGCAATAGACTTGCCAAAATTACCTTGCCTCACGTGTATTTTACCATATATATAAACCCTTTATATATATATTACCGCCTATTTATCCTTTCGAACCATATATCCCATATATAGTTAACCTTTATATATTAAAACTTTAATTATAAAGTATTTTGTATAAAGGTTTTATTATATTTTCATCCAACACCGTATAATAAAGAACCCCGGCCCCACATCTGTTTAACCGCAACTTCCCAGCAATCCTCACCGTTCGCTCCTGTCCCGATGATCCGACGGTGGACGATGCGTTTCGCGCTCACAAACTAAACGTTTACCAAACACCAAAACGAGTGTGAAATGGGTGGTTTTCCCATTTCCACCTCCAATGACATGTCACCTTTTGATTGCATCGCCTTTGTTTTGAGAAAAACCATTTATAGCCCAAACCCAACACGAAAACAACTTCCAGTTTTTCGCGTTCACTTACAGAAAACCGCTCCCGCCACAGATTTGACCCACATTTATTACAGTTTTTAAAGATTTATATCAAAGGATAAAAGTTTTGTTATGATGTTTATTAACGTTATTGTGCATTCTTGACTGTGAAAAGCCGCTCGACTGTGCAAAAAATCCTTTTGCTCAAAATTTTTGACTTATACCCAGAGGAAAAACCTGAATTCAACTGTTGTTCCACTGTTTGAAGATCATTTAAATCCAATCTCTGCATCAGTGGTCCAGACCCATCTGCAGGAACCACCGAAGCTTCATAAACCTTCTCAAATAATCAAAATACCTGCAAAACAGGTATTTTCCGAAATTTCACCTGCAAAATTCACGATTAAAACCGCTAATTTGAACCAATCAAATTATAAAGTGTGAATTTGTCCATCTTAGTGTCTGAAACCTTAAAAAAAAGGGCAAACCCTCGCATTTTTTCCCAGAAATTGCCATTTACATAAAACCTTATTTTTAAGCCAAAATTCTCAGTCCGAGACCCTTGAAAGATTATTTCCACAGTTCAGAAAGGTTTTTAAACCTACAGAATATCCAAAAAATCCCTTTTACAGTCACAGTCATTCAGAAAACCTATTTTTTCTATCTTAAAACCTATTGTCTATGTCCTAAATTCCTAATTGAGCACCGAATTTCCCACTACCATCATCTTTGCATATAAAGTTGCTCAATTACCCTCTGTTGAAGAAAAATTAACTATAGAAAACTGTATAATCTTGCTTATCTCAAAATGAAAAAATGACAAAAAAGCAAATGACACCTAAAGCTGGAGGCTCCAAACCTGTCAAACCTGGAGGATCCAAACCTCCCAAGTCTAAAGTAGTAAAAGCACCAAAATATACTCGTGCAATCACTGCTAAAACCACTGTTACTGTTAAACCCCTTCAGCCACCAGTGTCTACTGAAGAAATCATCCCCTTCGTTGATGTAGATTATAAAATTGTAGACCCAATAGTAGAATTTAACTTATTAGAAGTTCACAATTGGTGTCATGAAAAGTTCTTAGACAAATAAGAAATGCCTCTCTGGGATGCAAATTTACCCAAATATGTAGTCCCAGTAACACATCCTGGTCAAGACCTGGTAAGAATGTGGCAAAAGTACTATGTTCCAGACCAAAGATCAATTGTGAATGCTGATAGAGAGATTTTATTTTGTATCACTGTAGAGTCTATTAATGAGATGTTACAACTTTAGTGTGATCCTAGGGCAGTTCCCCTATCCATTGAAGCATTAACACAGTTATATTTGGGATTGGATTTCCCCAAAAGATTCATGATTTTCAAAACTTCATGCTTAGTCATGTAGATATTCCAAAGCTGAATCCTCCCTATCCCACTTCCAAGTTTCCAGAGGGTTCTAAGCATGTAATTTCTATGTTATCCTTCATATTGGGCTATCTCACTGATGAGTTTACTGATGAGTCAATCCTTGGGTTTTTGTCTACCTTGTCTCCTGGTCAACCTCTTGCTGTGATCTTTGACTTTTCCAGGTTTATAGCTGATTCCATACATTATCAATTGACAAAGTTACCCAATGAAGGGGTATTCAGATATTCTTCCTATTTATTTCACTTGTTATTATTCTCACAAGCTGATTACTTTCCAATAGCGTTACAGAAAATGAATGTAGAGGGCCAGCCTCTATCACTTGTCTTTTGGACATCACTGTTGAGAAAAGAAGGAAGTGAATATAGCTACACATATTTCACAGATTTTCTCATCAGGCCAGCTACGAATTTGCTACATAAATCAGAACAACCTATAGTAAGTGAAGAAATGAAAAGGATATTACAACTGTCAGAGGAATGCAAAATGGGAGATTGGTACCTGTATGAGAAACACACTGAATTGAGAATTTTTGGAACCAATCTGCTTCCATACAAATTACCTAAGTTTTTGACTATCAGAGTCTTTGCTTTAGAGTATTTGAGACAGGTTTTGAATGCTGATGCTATCAATTTCATGGCTTCCAAAAATAAGACCCAGTTCAAATTAAAAAATTAGATTGGTCCTTTCATAGTGAATAATATAGATGCTGAAAAAGAGATAGAAAAAAGATTGTCAGAGCTGAAATTTCAAGTGAGTTTCCCTTGGAATTATGACCCTCAAGGTCTTCTAAGTAGTATAAGGGTCAAGTGTAAACTACCTCCCTTTATACATGAGCCAAAGCCTGATATTGAAAAGTTTGCTAATCAGACATAATGGGTAGAAAATACATTGGTAGATGAAACTGCAAATGAACAGCCAATAAGAAAAATGGACATCACACTTCCTGTGGTAACTTCTAAACAGCCATAATCTTCAAACAAAAGAGGCAGAGATGAGGGAGCCTACACAGTAGAAACTAATACAGATACTAAGTTCAAGATTATCTACAACAAAAGGCTCAGATTGGCTCCATAGGGAAAGAGAAAGTTATTGAGGTTGAAGATACCAAGGAAAAAGAAGTCAGCAATGATGAAGCCACTGAGATAATTAAAGAGACTTTAACAAAGATAGAAAGGGAACAAGCAGCAGGTAAAGAATCAGACACTCAGATGATTGAAAAGCAGATTAATATAGAAGCTTCTTTTTCTCAAATAGCAGAAGAAAAATATTTTGACATCAAAGAAAGATATAAGCAGATAAAACAAAGGATTGAGGAAATCAAAAGTGAGATTTATTCTCAATTTCTCAAACAAAAGCCAGGAAATTAGGACAGGTTGCTTACAACATTTGATTACTCCTCAAATAAGATGGTCGTGTCCTATTTAAAACCAACTACTTCAGCCCCAAAAACAATGGCTGATTACAAAAAGGTGGAATTTGAAGTAGACACTGAAAAGGTTCATGAACTGGATCAAATAGAAGTCCACAGACATAGCTCTAAGATGCTATATTCTATTGTGGTGACCAAAGCTATGAGTGTGACAAACTTGCAAAATACTATTATCAATATGCAAGACCAAATGAAACTTAACAAAGGCTCTTTATATGTGAAAGATCTAAGGATCAAGGCCTTAGAAGATTTGATTTTACATATAGGACTTGACCCATCAAATGTACAAGCTGCTGAAGAATTGATCAAGAAGAAAAATGATGATATTGCTGCTTTAAGGAAACAATTAAAACTTCCTCAAAGTGAGCACCCACAGGGTAAGGAGATACTTCAAGAACAGAAGGAAAAAGATGATATGATGCAGTTGATCATAAAGCTAACTTCCCAAATCAAAGATATGGAAATTCAAATGGATATGCTTATGAAAGAAAAAGAAACTGTGAAGGAAACTGATACTTCCACCATTCCTACAGTCATACCTATTATTACAGCTTCTATTCCTTCTACACTAGGAGAAAAGTTAGCACCAAAAGATCCATTGGCAATTGCAGTGTCAGTACAATCAACTACTACCTCCAATACAGAATTCTCAACATCACAGGTACAAGAGACAAATGAGACATGGCAGATAGTCAAAGCAATGGAGGAAATGTCTCTGAAAAATAATGAAATTAACAGTTTGAAGAAAAATATTCAAAATATGGAAGTATCTAACAAAGCAACATTGATTAATGCCAATAATTATGAGCAAGAAGCCAAAAGACTTGAACAACAAGTCAAAAGCCTTCAAAAGGACTTGAGTTTCACTACATAGATTTCTTACATAAGAAATCACCTATGGACCAATATAATTGAGCCTATACATCTTCAGTGGCCATCAATTCAAATAATATATGAACAGAGAGACCTCCTTCTAGTAGTTCAAGGTGAAATACAAAGGACAACAGAAGAATTAGCAGATAAACCAGTATAGGCATTGAAGCTAATCACTTTCTTAAACAGTAAGAACATGACATAGCTAGAAGAATTGAAGATACAGGACAGGACAAAGACTATATTGCAAATCAAGAAATTTTTGACAAAGAAAACTCTAATGAACAACTTGAAATAAAAATGTGATGCTATGAATTTTTCCATTACCAAGTTTTTAGCAAAGTACATTATGCTAAGACAAGCTGTTATTCCAGACATCCATGTCTTCAATGATAAGTTGATGGACCAGAAAGAATATGTCAAAAAGATAAGGGACCATGCCAAAGAACAAGTCAACAAGTCACTGCCACAGGGCTCTCCAACAGGGAAAGTTGTTCTCCAGTATATTGAAGACTTGTTTTTCCTTCAACATGAAATCAATCATTTATTTGTTATCAAACCAAATTTTTCCAAGTATACTGATGCTGATGAGAACTTTAGAAAACTCAAAAGTGTAAAAATACCAGATGCTAAACAATGGTAGACTTTTACAGATTTTTTGTAGTAGCAAAGAAGAAAAATAGTGAAAGAGAATGCAGATGAAAGAGTCAATTTGAGGAGAAAAAAATAAAACAGTCATTTGATTTTGATTTTTTACTACTAAAAGTTTATTTTTACAACAGTTAAAGGTTAAAATATTAGTTTAAAGAGTATCAGGGTGAAAGAACAGAGTCAAAGTGTATCAGAGAGAAAAACAACAGCCAGCTGATTTTGACTACTGTTATTTCCCTTTTTACAATAGTGAAATGATAAATAAACAACGTGAAAGAGTATAAGTGGAAAGAATATCAGTGAAGTCATCTTCCAAAAAGATATTTTTCCATATGCCAACAAGCATGGACAGCTATTCAACAAACATTTTTGTTAGATAAGATAGTTATATATTTTCTAGATAAGAGGACAGCTTGCTAAAGTTGTTCAGCAACTGTCCCTGTTAATGTGTAGAGATATTTTATATTTCCTAGAGTTATTCCTAGATCTCTCTAGAATATTTGTAATAAACATTTGTATAAATACATCAGTTTGTGAAGTGTTTAGGGTGGAATAAAATTGCTAAGATCATTATAGACATTTCGCTAGTACGTTGGAGGCTTCACATGTGTTGATTTGAAAGTAGCCGTCTGAAAAATAGCCAATTGGATTTCATAATTCAGGATTCATGTGATAATTTGAAGAGTAAAGTGCATCTATCTTGTCATTGTTTCCATTCCGAGTTACATACAATTTCATATATGTTGTTCAATATTAATGATTAATTAGGAGTATTAATTGGACTTCATAATTCAGGATTAGTGTAAAAACTCCCTGTCTTAACTACTTAATCATTTAAATGTTTTCTATTGATTTCCGGATTTAGGAATCCTTAATTGCTCCTAGTCCCGTTTGACCCCTGCCTCCTTCCTCTTTTTCCAGATCAAAGGATCCTTCATTTCCCTTTATCCCGAAGCAAGCCATTTCATCAAAACAATATATCCAAATCTCTGAGGGTTATCTACCTTGTCATGAATACATTAGAATCCTTTTGGCCTTGCCTTCTAGTTCTGCTTGCTAGACTTTGACTCCATAGCTCAATGGACTAGTAGATCCCTCTTTAATTTGTCTTTAAGTAATATTATTTTCCACCAAACGTTTCAAAACCAAAACCAATTGTTCTATCATAACTAGCCTAAAACATTAAACAAAAACAAAGTTAAATCATAAAGAGAGAGCCCTCTCTGAAATTTAGGAAGGCTAGATCCTAAATTTCCAATGCAGGTTTGTGGTTACCCCTAGTTTTCTTAAACTAAAAATCAAAATCCCACAATATTTAGATATTACTAGGGTGATAACATACTGGCGACCATATTGGGGAACTAACCAATATCTGGTTTTAAATTTAGTCTTAAAGGAAGATCTATCATTTATCTTTTTACTTTAAGATTATTTTTAAAGGGTTGTGGGTATTCATAAACAATCATTCTGGCTTCTAGGAAAACCTACTATACCAGGTCTAACCTGGATCCTAAGCCTGTAGTTATAGTAGATAACCCAGAACAGATTGGAAAAAATAAAAAGAAAAAACAAATTGTCAATTTAGAAAATGAAGTACCATTAAGAAAAGCTAATTCTTTACCAAAAGAATTAGTGAGATTATCTGATATTGATTTTGATTTCAGGTTTGAACAATCATTGTTTAAAATTAAATTAGAAACTGATTTAAAAGATACTGTAATAGATCCTGTTTTTACTTCTTTTTTGAAAGCAAAACAGAATATTATTTCAGCAAAAAGAAAATCAGATAAATATGAATCTCAAAGTCAAATAGAAAGGATTAATGTTACACTGATTAAAGACATTGATGAAGCTATTAAATTAGCCCATTTATTATCTCACATTAAGCCTCCAGTTTCTCAATTGCACACAACAATAATTCCAGCAATAGATTCAACTCTATATGTTGTAACTTCATTTTTAGATTCCACTGCAAGTTCATCCACAGAAAATTTTAGTCCTAAGTTGCCTTTGCAGCCTAGGATATTATTTCCCTCATTCACTCAATCCACTACATCCACTAGTTTTATAAGCACTACATCTTTATTTCCAAATAGTTCCATATATATACCAACCTCTTTTCCAAGCTCATCAAGCACAATTTTCAGCTCATCAGCTATCATATCCAGCATTGCTCCTATCATTACTATTATACCTCCTAGTTTAGCAAAACTTCAAGCCATGGCTGCTAGGTATGCTCCCCTTGTATTACCCAAAAACCTCCATGATATGCCCCAAGATTATCAGAAAAATATACCACTATTTGATGGCCAATCACAATATATTGCTCAACAACATGTTACAAGAATAACAGATTATTATGAAATCTATGAAATAGATGAATCAGATGTTCAAATGACGTTATTTGCTCAAAGTCTAATAGGAGAGGTTAAGAAATGGTTTAAAAATTTAGCTGCTGGTAGTATAGCTAATTTAGCTGCATTCCATAGAGCATTCTTAAATAAATGGGAAAAGAAAAAGAACCCCTTGCAAATTTTATCTAAATTTAATGTTTTAAAAAGAGCTCCTAATGCGTTTGTTCAAGATTACTGCACTAGGTATAATAGTGTTTATAATGCCATTCCTGTTGATCTTAAACCTACACCCTATTCTGTACTTCTTAAATTTCCTGATGGATTTGATCCAGATATGTCTTACCAACTAAGAGAAAGGAATGCTGAAATATTAGAATAGATGCAATTAGATGTTGTTGGTGTAGAAATTAATATTCTAGCCAAAAAATCCAGACTTAGGAATGAAAGGAGAGTCACAATCAAAGAAGAAACATCAAATTTAGATACTAAACTAGATTTCCTTGCTAAAAATTTAGAAAGGGTGGTTGATAGATTAGAAAATATTGAGAGAAAACCACAATGGGATAACCAACCACAAATCAGAAATCCCAACTTCAGAAAAAACAATAACCTTGGAAAAGCTAAAGAAGATGCTCCAGATCAAAACACTAGGCCCCCATTCCAAGAGAAATATGCTGAGAGTTCTCATAATAATGATGAAGATGAGGATAACATCAATATCGTAATGGGGATAGATGAAAAAATCACTATTTTCCTCACTCAAGAGGATCAAGAACTTTTTGAGCTGCAACAACTCAAAGTAGAATCTAGTGAATCCTTTGATTTCAAACAAGGTTATGACTTTGCTATTAATGAAATTCACAGGCAGTATAACCTTAGAAACAGAAAAATAAAATAAAATGAAACTTCTACAAAAAACACTTCTGAAAATCAAACTAAAAAGAATGTAGAAGCACCAAAAACAAAGATTTTGCAAATTCTCCCCAGGGAAAACAAGCAAAATTCCAATCCTCCCAGTTCCAAAAAATCACCAAGTCCAAAAATTGTTGACATCACTGAAGAAGTGGCCCAATATTCCAATAATGCCCAAAAGGCCAATACTACCAAAGCCCCTAATTCAGTAAAATCAACAATTCCTGATCCAAAGAGGAATCCTGCTGATTCTAAATCAACAAATCCTAAAACTGTTAATACTAAAGCTTCTGCTGAAAGTTCAAAATCTGAAAAGAATTCTGCTGCCTCTGAATTTTTCCCTGAAAAGAGAACTAAAGACAGCAAAAGTCAAGAAACTTAGACAGAAAAAAAAAAGAACAACTCAAGATAAAAGCACATCTGTTGAAATTCATGAAAAACCCACTCAGGTAACTGTCACAAAAGATGAACTAGTTCAGAGTAGTAAGTCTCAATCATCATTTAATATTCAATCTGAAATAGCTAAGTTGAAAATACCAATTCCTTTAACATAATTGGTAAAAAATGACTTATATAAATCAACAATTACTGAAACTTTGAATATGAATGATGGTGAAGATTATATTAATTTAAATGATGATCAGCCTGAATTAATGGTCCTGATGTAAATGGTAAGTATTCATATGGATCGGTTCCTCCCTTCTATATTAGTCTTACTATTCATGATCAGATTTTACACAATGCAATGTTAGATTCAGGAGCTTCCCACAATTTAATGCCAAAATCTATCATGGAAACTCTGAATTTAGAAATAACAAGGCCTTATAAAGATTTTTTCTCTTTTGATTCAAGCAAGGTTAAGTGCATAGGATTGATAAAAGAATTATGTGTGAATTTGGTTCAGTATCCTGGTAAAAGCATGGTTATGGATATTGTAGTAGCTGATATCGCACTAAAGTATGGCGTGCTTCTTTCTTTTTCATGGGGAACTAAGTTGTAGGGATCTCTACAATTAGACATGAGCTATGCCACCATAACAGTGTTTGTACAACCTAAGAAACTTTATAGAGAAACTTTGATGAAATACATGGTTAGCAATGCTGAGATATCAATAAATTACCCAATTTACTCAACACCAACTGATCTTGATTCTTTCATTTTATGCAACTCTGATAATAATGAAATCCAAACTGAATTAATTGACATAAAGCCTAAACCAAACAATGATAATATTTTTCATGAAGCCCTTTGGCACTTAGATTTTAATGGCTCAGTGAACAAGTTAGGAGCAGGAGCTGGAGTGTGGATCACAAACATTGAAACCAGTCATTCGGAAGGACATGCCTTTAGACTCAACTTCAAATGCACTAACAACATGACAGAGTATGAGGCACTTATCTTAGGCCTACAAATCATAAGAAATTTAGGAGGTAAGATAATTTTAATTATGGGAGATTCAGAATTAGTCATTAAACAAATAAATGCTAAATATTCTGTTCATAACCTAGATTAGCCAGATATAGAGATGCAGCAACTGATTTGGTTGATGATTTACTAGAATGTAAGTTTGCAACTATTCCTAGAAATCAAAATTTGCAAGCACATTTCCTAGCAACTTTTGCTAGCACATGTAATTTATCTTTTCAACCAACACATAGATATACTACTGAAGTTAAATATAGACCCATTGTCCCAGACAAGGTCAAATACTGGCAAATTTTCTCTGAAGATGAACAGATTTATCATTTTTTGAATAATGAGGATGGATTTCAAAATTGTAAGATAGACACAGATGGTAATTTAGATACAGAATATAACATAGATTTAGATGTTAATTGTGAAATAAATAACATAGATGTACATAAACTTACCAAACCCACTATATTTACTCAATCTGACATAGATAACTTAGAGAAAGTAGATATAGAGGAAATAATTGAAGATGAAATTGAGATGTTAGATTTAAAAGATAATTTTTTAATTAAGGGTTTAACTCCTTTGAAGGACTTGTTTGATTCCAATGATGTGCCTAAAAGCCTAAAATGGAACTAGTCAAGTCTGACATTGAAGAATGTAACATTGGGACACAAACAAAACCAAAAATGGTCAAATTGTCAAAATCTTTACCCCCTCAAGAAAAAGAAAAATACATTGAACTTTTAAAGGAATACCAAGATGTCTTTGCATGGAGTTATGAAGATTTAAAAGCATATGATACAAACATAATTCAACACAAGATTCCTATAAAAGATGATTAGAAACCATTTAGACAAAAATTGAGGAGGATTAATCCTGTCCTATTACCTTTGATTGAAAAAGAAGTTAAACACATGTATGATGCCCAAATCATTGCACCAATCAGATATTCTTATTGGGTTTCTAACTTAGTACCTACAAGAAAGAAAACTGGTGAAATCAGGGTATGTGTAGATTTCAGGAATCTTAATAAAGTATCATTGAAAGATAATTACCCTTTACCCAAGATGGATCATATTTTACAAAGGGTAGTTGGTTCTTCTAGGATATCTTTATTAGATGGTTTTTCAGGATATAACCAGATACTTATCGAACAGGAAAACCAACCCAAAACATCTTTTACCACTCCATGGGGCACTTTCATGTATGTGAAAATGCCTTTTGGTTTGATGAATGCTAGAGCTACCTTTTAGAGGGCTATGGACATAGCCTTTGCTAAGGAAATACATGAATTCTTGGTTAGTTATTTAGATGATATTACTGTTTTTTCTAAAACAAATAATGATCATTTGGATCATCTGAGACAAGTTTTCATTAAGTGTAGAAAATTTGGTATATCATTAAATCCTAAGAAAACCCTTTTTGGACTAGAGGAAGGAAAATTACTTGGACATATAATTTCAAAGGACGGTATTAGGATAGATCCAGCAAGGATAGAAGCCATAATGAAAATTCACCCACCTAGGAACATCAAAGAGTTACAAGCATTTTTAGGTAAAATTAACTTCCTGAGAAGATTTATTTCTAATATAGCATAAATCATCAAAGAACTGAATAACATGTTAAAAAAGGAATATGTTCTAAAATGGATTGTCGAAGCAAAGCAGTCATTTGAATCCATTAAACATGATTTAACAAAAACTCCAGTCCTAATCAGTCCAGACTTCAAGAAAGATTTTATAATCTTTTCATTTGCCTCAGAACATACCATAGTTGTAGTTCTACTGCAGAAAAATGACCAAGGTTTTGAATAGCCTATAGCATTTTTCAGTAAAACCCTTAGAGATTCACCTTTGAGATATAACATAATGGAAAAACAAGCTTTAGCTTTGGTTAAAGCCATAAAAGATTTCAAAGTGTACATTCTTTACTCCCACATTATTGCCTATGTCCTTAATTCTATAGTCAAAGATATTTTAACACAGGATGGGCTAGATGGAAGAAGAGGAAAGTGGATTGCCACTATCCCTGAATATGACATAGAGATTAAACCAACCAAGCTCATAGAAGGACAAGGTTTAGCCAGAATAATGGTTGAATCCAATTGCAATGCTTTGGATATAAATTTTATTGCCCAGATTGATGACCAGGAAGAGATGGCGACTCCATTGATCAGTGAAGCCTATCTAGACTCACCATGGTACTCATATATTATCTTTGTACTAACAAATTTACAAGATCCTCCTGGATTAACTAGAACTAAAGCTAGATTCATCAAAATTAAAGCAATGAGATATTGTATTCTAGATAATATGCTTTATTGGAAAGAACAAAGTGGGATTTTACTGAACTGTTTACTAAAATCAGAAGTTGACAAAATTCTTGGAGAGTTTCATGCAGGTGATTGTGGAGGACACTTATACTGGAAAAGTACAACAGATAAAATTCTTATAGTTGGTTTCTACTGGCCTTCCTTATTTGCTGATGTGAAAAAATTTGTTACTTCATGTCACAAATGTCAGATTTTTGAAGGAAAAAGGAAGTTGTTACCTTTACCACTCAAACCTATTTCTACTGAGATGCCTTTTCAACAATGGGGTTTAGACTTCATTGGAGAAATTCACCCTCCATCCTCTAGCCAACACAAATGGATATTGGCTGCCACATATTATTTCACCAAGTGGATTGAAGCCATTCCTACGAGACAATTCATTAATTCAGTCATTATCTCTTTCATAGAAAACAACCTTTTATCTAGATTTGGTTGCCCACAGAAAATCATTACTGATAATGCAGCTGCATTTAAATCTAAGAAAATGATTTCCTTTTGCCACAAGTATCATATTACCCTAGGCCACTCTACTGCTTATTACCATCAGGGTAATGGCCTAGCTGAATCTTCAAATAAAAGCCTGGTGAGTATCATCAAAAAACTACTTGAAGAAAATAAGAAAACTTGGAATAAAAAATTAGTCTATGCCTTATGGGAAAATAGACTTACTACAAAGAAGTCAATTGGAACATCTCCTTACCAGATTGTATATGGGATGGATGTAGTTTTCCCATCATCTTTAGGTGTTCCAGTCATGAAAAGTATCCAAGAATCACAGGTAGAACTCAATGATATACAAAGAAGGATAAATCAAACTATCCATCTGCAACAGACTAGGGAAGAAGTCTATGAAAAATATCAAGTCATTCAAGAGAAAATCAAGAAAATATTTGATAAAAGAACTAAAGAAGATGACTTTGCCATAGGAGATAAAGTGTTAAAATGGAATTCCAGGAGAGAAGAGAAAGGAAAACATGGAAAGTTTTACTTTCCATGGAAAGGTCCTTATGTAATTTATGGGTACAGAGGTAACAATGCATTTTTTATCAAAAATTTGGATGGAACAGACATTCCAGAAAGACCAATGAATGGTAGAATGCTTAAACGCTACTATTCTTCTGAGTTAACTAATATTTAGTCCTAATTTCCTTTTATATCATTGTAAATATCCATTGCAGTTTGTAGATTGGATTGGATGTTTTCTTTCCAAATTTGAAGCCCGGAGTGAAGGCCCTAAGCTTTGAAGAGTAAAATGTCATAAGTATGTGTTTTTGCAGAAAACAGAAGATAGTTACAGGATCATCATGTTCAAAATGGAAGGCTACTGATCTTAGAGTTCTTGACATTTCACCAGGAAATGCCATCCCCATGTGAAGTCGATGTTAGGGTCCTATAAGTATAGGATGAATAATTTGGAATTGGCTTACGATATTCTTGTAAAAATATGTACATACCTTGATTTCTACAAGTTGTTTTCCCATATTTTGTAACAAAAAAAAATAAAATAAAAAAGAGGGTAAAGTCCTAAAAGAAAAATCAAAGGACTTAAAAAAAATAATATACCCCAAAGAAAAATAAAATAAAATATGAAAGTGTGTGAGTCCAAATGCCACTACTTTTTACTTTGTTACTGATGATTATGGCAGAGTGTCAATAAATGCCATAATCCATGATGAGTTGAACTGCTTAATCTTGACTTGTCATGTTTTAATTTTATTTGTTATAGAATAGTGAATAAAGATTAGTCATATAGTTTAATCCTGACTAATTAGTAGATAGGTAGAGAATAAAGAGGAGCTCATTAGTTTAATCTAAGCCCTCAGATGAAATAAGGTAGAGTTAGATAGTTTATATTGCTTTCAAAAGAATAAAATGGTCAAGGTTTCTAGCTCAAATTCACCTACAAAATGGAAGAAAAAATGTTAGGTTAAAGTTGGGTAGGTAGAAAGAAGTGGGAAAATCATTGTAATATTCATCATTGGGAAAAAATAACTAATTTCCCATCCCCTATAGTTATTTTTCATTCTAGACTTTCAGTCAAAGAGGCTCAGAGCATTTCTCTGACTTCTGTTGGGACCGGACCCAAGGCTCGATGACCGTTAAGTTAAAAGTGTTGAATTCATATAATAATCCCTAATTATCATCATTTACCCTACATTCATCCATTACACTTTCATAAGTAAAAACCTTTTACTTAATGAAAAAGAAAATCCCCTTTTGATTAATCTCCTTCATTCATAAAAACATAAAAACCCTCCAAAAATATTATATTCTAGGTCAAAGTGGTCAAATTATAAATGATAAAGCTTTGCTTTTTACATTATCACTTTCTGAGTCATATGAATATAATTTTGGTGTTTTTAATTGTCCTTGGTCATATTAACTTCTAACTTATTTATTAATTCCTTATAAAATACCTTATCCTATTAATATAACCCCTTGTATTTAAATATTCCCAAAAACCCATTATTATAAGCTTTTTGCCAAAGTTAATTATCCACATGTTTAAATAAAAAACCCCAATTATACCCCCTTTGTCATCAAACTAACATTATGTAAATAATCCCGCTCCATATGGTTATTGGACCCCACCATGGTCTAAGACTATATTATAAAAATATATGATGTTCGGGCAAATCTAATGTCTTTGGAAATTTAAAATCACACCCCAAGCCTTTGTAATAGACTTGCCAAAGTTACCCTGCCTCACATGCATTTTACCATATATATAAACCCTTTATATATATATTACCGCCTATTTTATCCTTTTGAACCATATATCTCATATACAGTTAACCTTTATATATTAAAACTTTAATTATAAAGTATTTTGTTTAAAGGTTTTATTATATTTTCATCTGACACCATATAATAAAGAACCCTGGTCCCACATCTGTTTGACCGCAACCTCCCAACAATCCTCACCGTTCGCTCCTGTCCCGATGATTTGACGGTGGATGATGTGTTTCACACTCACAAACCAAACGTTTACAAAATGCCAAAACGAGCGCGAAATGGGTGGTTTTCCCATTTCCACCTTCGATGACGTGTCGCCTTTTGATTGCATCACGTTTGTTTTGAGAAAAACCATTTACAGCCCAAACCCAACGCGAAAAAAACTTCTGGTTTTTCGCATTCACAAACAGAAAACCACTCCTGCCACAGATTTGACCCACATTTATTACAGTTTTTAAAGATTTATATCAAAGGATAAAACCTTTGTTATGATGTTTATTAATGTTATTATGCATTCCCAACTGTGAAAAGCTGCCTGACTGTGCAAAAAATCCTTTTGCTCAATTTTTTTGACTTATACCCAGAGAAAAACCCGAATTCAACTGTTGTTCCACTGTTTGAAGATCATTTAAAGCTAGTCTCTGCATCAGCGGTCCAGACCCATCTGCAGGAACCACCAAAGCTTCAGAAACCTTCTCAAATAATCAAAATACCTGCAAAACAAGTATTTTCCCAAATTTCACCTGAAAAATTCACGATTAAAGACGCCAATTTGAACCAATCAAGCTATAAAGTGTGAATTTGTCCATCTTAGTGTTCGAAACCTTAAAAAAAATGGGCAAACCTTCGCAATTTTTGCCCAGAAATTTCCATTTACAAAAAACCTTATTTTTAAGCCAAAGTTCTCTGTCCAAGACCCTTGAAATATTATTTCCACGGTTCAAAAAGGTTTTTAAACCTACAGAATATCCAAAAAATCCCTTTTACAGTCACAGTCATTCAGAAAACCTATGTTTTTTGTCTTAAAACCTATTGTTTATGTCCTAAATTCCTAATTGAGCACCGAATTGCCCACTTCATGTTTGCCTATAAAATTTCTGAATTACCCTCTGTTGAAGAAAAATTAACTATAGAAAACTGTATAATCTTGCTTTAGTTATCTCAAAATGACAAAAAAGAAAATGACACCTAAAGCTGGAGGCTCCAAACCTGTCAAACTTGGAGGATCCAAACCTCCCAAGTCTGAAGTAGTAAAAGCCCCAAAATCTACTCCTGCAATCACTGCTAAAACCACTGTGACTGTTAACCCCCTTCAGCCACCAGTGTCTACTGAAGAAGTCATCCCCTTGGTTGATGTAGATTATAAAATTGTAGACCGAGTAGTAGAATTTAACTTATTAGAAGTTCATAATTGGTGTCATGAAAAGTTCCTAGACAAAGAAGAAATGCCTCTCTGGGATACAAATTTACCCAAATATGTAGTCCCAGTAACACATCCTGGTCAAGACCTCGTAAGAATGTGCCGAAAGTACTATGTTCCAGAACAAAGATCAATTGTGAATGCTGATAGAGAGATTTTATTTTCTATCATTGCAGAGTCTATTAATGAGATGTTACAACTTCAGTTTGACCCTAGGGCAGTTCCCCTATCCGTTGAAGCATTAACATAGTTATATTTGGGATTGGATTTCCCCAAAAGATTCATGATTTTTCAAAACTTCATGCCTAGTCATGTAGATATTCCAAAGATGAATCCTCCCTATTCCACTTCCAAGTTTCTACAGGGTTCTATGCATGTAATTTCTATTTTATCCTTCATATTGGGCTATTTCGCTGATGAGTCCATCCTTGGGTTTTTGTCTACCTTGTCTCCTGTTCAACCTCCTGCTGTGATCTTTGACTTTGCCAGGTTTATAGCTGATTCCATACATTATCAATTGAAAATTTTACCCACTGAAGGGGTATTCAGATATTCTTCCTATTTATTTCACTTGTTCTTATTCTCACAAGTTGATCACTTTCCATAAGCATTAATAAAAATGAATGTAGAGGGCCAACCTCTATCAGTTGTCTTTTGGAAATCACCGATGACAAAAGAAGGAAGTAAATATAGCTACACAGATTTCACAGATTTGTTCATCAGGCCAGCGATGAATTTGCTACATAAATCAAAACAGCCTAGAGTAAGTGAAGAAATGAAAAGGATATTACAACTGTCAGAGGAATGCAAAATGGGAGATTGGTAGCTGTATGAGAAACACACTAAATTGAGAATTTTTGGAACCAATCTGCTTCCATACAAATTACCTAAGTTTTTGACTATCAGAGTCTTTGCTTTAGAGTATTTGAGACAGGTTTTGAATGCTGATGCTATCAATTTCATGGCTTCCAAAAAGAAGACCCAGTTCAAATTAAAAAATCAGATTGGTCCTTTCATAGTGAATAATAGAGATGCTGAAAAGAGATAGAAAAAAAGATTGTCAGAGCTGAAATTTCAAGTCAGTTTCCCTTGGAATTAAGACCCTCAAGGTCTTCTCATTAGTATAAGGGTCAAGTGCAAACTAACTCCCTTTATACATGAGCCAAAGCCTGATATTGAAAAGTTTGCTAATCAGACATAATGGGTAGAAAATACATTGGTAGATGCAACTGCAAATGAATAGCCAATAAGAAAAATGGACACCACACTTCCTATGGTAACTTCTAAACAACCAGAATATTCAAAAAAAAGAGGCAGAGATGAGGGAGCCTACACAGCAGAAAGTAATACAGATACTAAGTTCAAGATTATCTACAACAAAAGGCTCAGATTTTGTTCCATAGGGAAAGAGAAAGTTATTGAGGTTGAAGATACCAATGAAATAGAAGTCAGCAATAATGAAGCCACTGAGATAATTAAAGAGAATTTAACAGAGATAGAAAGGGAACAAGCAACAGGTAAAGAATCAGACACTCAGATGATTGAAAAGCATGTTAATATAGAAGCTTCTTCTTCTCAAACAGTAGAAGAAAAAGATTTGGACATCAAAGAAAGATATAAGTAGATAAAACAAAGGATTGAGGAAATCAAAAGTGAGATTTATTCTCAATTTCTCAAACAAAAGCCAGGAAATCAGGACAGGTTGCTTACATTATTTGATTACTTCTAAAATAAGATGGTCATGTCCTATTTACAACCAACTACTTCAACCCAAAAAACAGTGGCTGACTACAAAAAGGTGGAATTTGAAGTAGACACTGAAAAGGTGCATGAACTGGATCAAATAGAATTCCACAGACATAGCTCTGAGATGCTATATTCTACTGTGGTGACCAAAGCTATGAGTGTGACAAACTTGCAAAGTACTATTATCAATATGCAAGACCAAATGAAACTTGAAAACGGCTCTTTATATGCAAAAGATCTAAGGATCAAGGCCTTAGAAGATTTGATTTTACAAATAGGAGTTGACCCATCAAATGTACAAGCTGTTGAAGTATTGATCAAGAAGAAAAATGATGATATTGCTGCTTTAAGGAAACAATTAAAACTTCCTTAAAGTTAACACCCATAGAGTAAGGAGATACTTCAAGAACAGAAGGAAAAAGATGATATGATGTAGTTGATCATAAAGCTAACTACCCAAATCAAAGATATGGAAATTCAAATGGATATACTTATGAAAGAAAAAGAAACCATGAAGGAAACTGATACTTCCACCATTCCTACAGTCATACCTATTATTACAGCCACTATTCCTTCTACACTAGGACAAAAGTTAGCACCAAAAGAGCCACTGGAAATTGCAGTGTGAGTACAATCAGCTACTACCTCCAATACAAAATTCTCAACATCACAGGTACAGCAAACAAATGAGACAGGGTAGATAGTCAAAGAAATGGAGGAAATGTCTCTGAAAAATAATGAAATTAACATTTTGAAGAAAAAGATTCAGAATATGGAAGTATCTAACAAAGCAGCATTGATTAATGCCAATAATTATGAACAAAAAGCCAAAAGACTTGAAGAGCAAGTCAAAATACTTCAAAAGGATTTGAGTTACACTACAAATATTTCTTACATAAGAAATCACCTATGGACCAATATAATTGAGCCTATACATCTTCAGTGGCCATCAATTCAAATAATATATGAACAGAGAGACCTCCTTCTAGTAGCTCAAGGTGAAATACAAAGGAAAATAGAAGAATTAGCAGATAAAATAGCACAAGCATTGAAGCTAATCACTTTCTTAAATAGTAAGAACAGGACAGAGGTAGAAGAATTGAAGATACAGGACAGGACAGAGACTATATTGCAAATCAAGAAATTTTTGACAAAGAAAACTCTAATGAATAACTTGAAAGAAAAATGTGATGCTATGGATTTTTCCATTACCAAGTTTTTAGCAAAGTACACTATGCTAAGACAAGCTGGTATTCGAGACATCCATGTCTTCAATTATAAGTTGATGGACCAGAAAGAATATGACAAAAAGATAAGGGAACATGCCAAAGAACAAGTCAACAAGCCACTGCCACAGGGCTCTCCAACAAGGAAAGTTGTTCTCCAGCATATTGAAGACTTGTTTTTCCTTCAACATGAAATCAAGCATCTATTTGTTATCAAACCAAAATTTTTCCAAGTATACTGATGCTGATGAGAACTTTAGAAAACTCAAAAGTGTAAAAATACCAGATGTTGAACAATGGCAGACTTTTACAGATTTTTTGTAGTAGCAAAGAAGAAAAACAGTGAAAGATAATGCAGATGAAACAGTCAATTTGAGGAGGAAAAAATAAAATAGTCATTTGATTTTGATTTTTTACTACTAAAAGTTTCTTTTTATAGCAGTTAAAGGTTAAAATATCAGTTTAAAGAGTATCAGGGTGAAAGAACAGAGTCAAAGTGTATCAGAGAGAAAAACAATAGCCAGCTGATTTTGACTGTTGTTATTTCCCGTTTAACAGCAGTGAAATGATAAATAAACAGCATGAAAGAGTATAAGTGGAAAGAGTATCAGTGAAGTCATCTTCCAAAAAGATATTTTGCCATATGCTAGCAAGCATGGACAACTATTCAACAAATAGTTTTGTTAGATAAGATAGTTCTATATTTTCTAGATAAGAGGACAACTTACTAATGTTGTTAAGCAGTTGTCCCTCTTAATGTGTAAAGATATTTTATATTTCATAGAGTTATTCCTAGATATCTCTAGGATATTTGTAATAAACATTTGTATAAATACTTCAGTTTGTGAAGTGTTTAGGGTGGAATAAAATTGCTAAGAACATTATAGACATTTTGCTGGTACGTTGGAGGCTTCACATATGTTGATTTCAAAGAAGCAGTCTAGAAAATAGCCAATTGGACTTCATAATTCAGGATTCATACGATAATTTGAAGAGTAAAGTGCATCTATCTTGTCATTGTTTCCATTCTGAGTTACATACAATTTCATATATGTTGTTTAATCTTAATGATTTATTAGGAGTATTACTTCAGGATTAGTGTAAAAACTCCATGTCTTAACTACTTAATCATTTAAATGTTTTCTGCCAATTTCCAGATTTAGGAATTCTTAATTGCTCCTAGTCCCGTTTGACCCCTGCCTCCTTCCTCTTTTTCTGGATCAAAGGATCCTTCATTGCCCTTTATCCCGAAGTAAGCCATTTCATCAAAAAAATCTATCCAAATCTATGAGGGTTATCTACCTTGCCCTGAATACATTAGCATCCTTTTTGCCTTGCCTTCTAGTTCTGCTTGCTAGACTTTGACTCCATAGCCCAATGGACTAGTAGATCCCTCTTTAATTTGTCTTTAAGTAATCTTATTTTCCACCAAACGTTTCAAAACCAAAACCAATTGTTCTATCATAACTAGCCTAAAACATTAAACAAAAAAAAAATTAAATCATAAAGAGAGAGCCCTCTCTGAAATTTAGGAAGGCTAGATCCTAAATTTCCAATGTAGGTTTGTGGTTACCCCTAGTTTTCTTAAACTAAAAATCCGAAGCCCACAATCTTTAGAAATTACTAGGGTGATAACAAAGAGGAACCTTAAAATTACTAGCAGCAATGGCCAGTGAATCTCTCATTTCATTTTCTTCTTTGGAAACAAAATTCAAATTGAACGCTGAAAAAAAATGTTCAATTAAATCCCACACTTCATTTTTGTAATTCTTCAATTTACAATTTTTCACTAGATAATTATCTCTCACTTGCTGTAACACCAACTCTGAATCACCAAAAACAATCAAATTTTCAGCTCTAAAATCTTTTTTTGCCTTCATTCCCAAGATAAGTGCTTTATACTCAGCAATGTTATTAGTAGTGACAAATTATAATTTGTATGATAAAGTCACCACCTGATGAGTGGGAGAAATAAGAACTACATGAGCCCCTGATCCCTCTCTTGATGAGGCTCCATCAAAATACAATTTCCAGATCTTCCCTCATTATAAATTATGCTCTTTTGTGACTTGCAAATGTTGTTTTTTACTGATTTCAAGCTGAAAATTTCTTTCATTAGCAACAAGATGCAAAATGGGTGACCCTAACTCCTCTGCATATATAGGATGATTTAAGGGATTTTGCTAATCACTTATGATATAACCTATTTTTGTTTCCCTATACAATCTTCTAAATTCTCCTCCAAAGACTGGGATAATGGCATACGTCATATCCATTTGAAGAGTGCCTCCCAGCTTTTTGGACCAAGATCTGGAAAGAAGCATTCCAAATCTAGAAGGTATGTCTTCGACTACTATTTCCATCACTATAATTTTCATTGGGAGCTGGGTAAGAGAAATTACCAAGTATTTGATCACTCCTAAACACTTGATCCTTTTGGAGTCAAAAGTGTAGAGGTCATGGTATTTTTTAGTAATTCTAGTCCTAAGTCATCCATCACTTTCTTAGGAATCAAATTGTGAGAGGCCCCATAATCTAATAGGAAGTTATGAAACAATTTGTTATGAATGTTGAGTGAAATATAGAAAGGTGGAGAATTATCATCATTTTTGTTATGCGGAATTATGAATTGGTGGATAAAACACATTCCCTAAATGTGGTGTAATGAATTTAGAACAATAGGTCAAAGAATTTGCAGATAATTTTCCTAACAGTAAATAGACACACAAAATAGATTAAGAACTTACCTGGATTCCAAGTGTTAGTGTTAATTCTAATTGCAAGCGTACGAAAAAAACCCACTTTAGCTGTGCATAACAAACAACCCTCATCAAAGATGGCTGCCAATTTCTTTACATATGCAGTTAGTTTACCAACATAAATGCTACAAAATATAGATCTATGCAATAAAAGACATTAAACAGCAAATAAAAGCAAGAATTTCTCCATGCATCCAATAGACAAGACAATAATATTTTTAATTTTTTTTTGTATTTATGACACTTGGGAAGGGAAAATAGAAAGATGTTTCCAGTCCCCCTCAATGGGATGGGTTCTTGTATGTCCTCGGCGCTTCGGATCTAAGATCCTTCTATCTTGATGGTGTAGAAAACCTAGACAAAAATGGAACTCAAAGGGAGCTCACAAGCAAAAAGATAGAAAAATATGACAATGATGGAGGATCAAAGTCAGACCAAGAGTATAGGTCCAGAGTGATCTTTAGGCAACAAAAGGTAGTGAAATGAATGAAAAACCCTTCTATTTATAACAAAATATTGAGTTAGTCTAGATATTGGTGCATAATTAAAATATTATTAACCAAATCTACATCCAACTTTTTATGGAATATTCTATTATATTTGTTGGAGGGAAAAAGAATTTGAATTTAGTTAAATCCCTTTATTTGTAAATAATAAATAAATAAATGATTTATTTATTATTCTAAGAATGTGGTTGAGTAAAAATTTAATAAATAGTGATTTATTCAATTATTTATAAATTATTTAGTCAAATTTAACAAGGAATATTATTTAAATAATTATTCGTAGAAAATAGTAAGATAAATAGTGATTTATCTAATTAATTTTCTTGTTTTGGGTTACATATGACCAGGAATATTAATTAAACTGTTGTTTAACTAATTATCCCTTGAGTAAAATAAAACAAATATGGATTTATTCAATATTTTCTCATGGGGTTTCCTGTTTAGACCATAAACAACTTAATAAATTATGGATTACTAAGTTATTTTTCATAGTGAAAGCAATTTTACTTAGGGTAAAATTGGTCTTACATGGTGTACTTTGGTCCATCTAATAGTAACAGGTCAGATGACCAAAAAATGGTGTAACATATTTCCCCCCAGCGTGCGAGCGTTAGGAGCTAATCGTATGACCGAAGTACGTTGTAAGAACTCAATCACTAGACAATGAAGGGGGAGTCAAAGAGAGAGAAATATAAGGTAGAATAAAGCGCTAGAGGACAAGAACTTGAGGAGGAGAGAATTACAGGTATGAAAAGTATCTTTTATGAGTGAGTACCTATTCTACAAGAGGCGGGGGAGGCATATCTATACCCTCCGAGATAACAATGTACAAAGAATAATGCATCTAGTAAACAAGGGACTGAACAATATACTACATGCTGGCATAAACATGGGCCAGATAAAAACATGATAATGGATCCCACATATATACTGTGTCTGGGATAACAGCCAAGACTTAAACAATAATATCTGAGTACATGAGATAAAAGTACAACCAAAGAGGCCCTGTAGAATAGGAGAGGGCTCTAAAAATATGAATGATACATGCAAACTAAAAGGCACTGCAAGCGGCTGAGGCCGAAACCATCAAATCTATGGAGCTGCATCGAAGGTTGTAATAGAGAGGTCATCCGGGCATGTGGGGGCTTACCTGAAGGGCCACCCCCTCATGAGGTTTGAAACCAGGGAAAATTTTAAGGATGGAAAATTATCTTGAAGTTTAAAAAATTGGCAAATCTCACTGGTCCCTAATATGCAAACTATAAAATTTTTATTGATGTATTTGTAAAATTATCACATTTATAATGATATTATATATATTGTCTATATAATTTTGGAGTTTTTTAACGTAAAATAATTTTATATTGTAAAAATTGGGCGAATAATTTTTATAAAAAAATTGGAAATTGGCGAATCTTTTTTTTGGAAAAACCATGGAAAATTAGCCCAACTGCGAATATTAGCCCCTAAAATTTTCCATGTTTGAAACATCTCACACACACCCAGCAATCACTGGTAAAATCTGTTGCATCACTAAACCATCAAGTATATGAATCTTGATCATGTTGTAAGGAGCTAGAGCTGAGAAACAATCAAGTCAAAGGGAGATAAAGAGTCCCTTTGCCTGATCCGAGGCACCGAACAAGAGTGGAAGTTGGAACCAAGGTACACCTCCCTCTAGACTTGTCTTTTGGAATGAATGAGCTGATGTCGACAGAAGGATGTCTACCATAGGTGATGCAATAAGGGGTCCTAAACTAAAGCATGAGAGATAATAGTAGAGCGACTGATAAACTGACACTAGGGATGATGGTGGAATGGGGGTACTGAGTAGTGGGCTGAAAAATTTCCCTTGTTATAGCATGAAGGGCATGGATGACCTGGTAGCAGCTGACACAATATCAAAGGGGATAGGGAACAATATGCCTAAAGGAAAAAATGTGCGACACAAGAGAGGAACCAAGCAATGAAGGATGGAGGACTGTAGCAGGATAAACAGGGACTCGGGATATACTCCATGGATGCGATGATGACTCAACTTGGATGCTCTAAACAAGGGTGACTCGATGATGTTTCCACATAAAAAAGGTCTGGTGGGGACCATAAAAACATGATTACAAGATAGTTACTCACGACAAAAATTGACACGAGCAGTACACGTATGGGGGAAAAGTGGTGCCCCAAGTATAAGTGTTGCAAGTGAAGAAATTCGGTTTTGAGGAGTAGTGAAGTGACCCTTCTTGGAAAAAATGTGCCCAGGTGAAGTATCAAATAAAAAAAAACTAAAAGATACCCATTTGAGGGCTTGGTGAGATATTTCTAACGGTGCTTACGGTTTGTCAAAAGGAGCTATGGTTGGGTCGTAGTTGGCAAAAGAAAAACATGGGGTTTTTCTTTTAATAAGGAATTTTCCCTCCAATTTAATTCATTTGCAAGTGTAGCTGTTGTGAATGTAGAGAGGAGAAAAGGCCCTAAATCTTACAGCGATCATAGCGGATAAACTGACCGTTGGAATTGAGATCCGCCAGTTGTAGGTAAGAGGCCTACCCCTACTCTTCCATTTCAGTGGATTGAAAGTTCAGTTTAGGCACCCAGAGCTCAGGAACAGACCCTTGGTCTTCTTCATGGCAAGGTAACACTTTTTGTGGCAATATCTGTGACCTGGGTTGCATGTTTTGGGCAGAAAACTGCGACCTATCCCAGGATTTCCCTGAAAAATGCGACCTGTGAGAGAAGGGGATTTTGGTGTTGTATCTTGGCTAAGAGCTAGGTTTTTATGGTTGAATGCAGTCTTTCCTTTCTGTACACTGAAAAATGTGATGGTTTTGTGCAGATATGGAATAATTGAGGATTAACTGGAGAGAGAGATACCTAGACACATTACGGTCAGAAATTTGAGAGGATCATGGTGTCCGCAGTGCATTGGCCAGGTTTGGTATCCTGAAGTTTGTGGAGAACCATTTTATGAGAGCTAGGGAGCCCTTTTTGGCCAGGATTATCAACTATTATGATCTGGATCACGAGATATTTATAGTACAAGGACACCAGATATTTCCTTATTGGTCTCCCACCACTTCGGGTGGTGGGGAATATGCAGCCAGTGTTACCGCAAGGGCAGAACATCATGGAGTTTGTAGAGCACCATTTCCGACCAGGTCTCCATGTGAAGGGGACACAAATACCAATCAAGGATCTAGAGAGGCTAGAGACCTGTGTTGTGGCCGTAACGGTGCTGCGGATCCTGGGCAACCAGGCACTCCACCACATCACTCGGGGTCAAATGATGCTTTTTGAGAGTGTGTTGAGTGGGACCTACTATGGGTGGGCCCAAATAATGATGTCGTTGTTTAAATAATAGTTGTTGCTATGCAAGTGGCAAGTGAACCATGATTGTGCATATGGAACAGTGTTATGCTCGCTCTTCTTTGAGAAGATCCCGACACTCTGACCTCACATATAGATCTAGGATGGGGGCCAAAGAGAGCCCAGGATACACCGCTGGGGGCAGCTACTGTGTAAAGGGGGAGGTGGGGTAGTCAGATGAGTGTTCTGACCCGAGTTTTTTACTCATTGGGATCAAATGCCACTGTACATAGACAACTATCCCTATAGTGGGATGAGTTATCATGGGGACCCGGACTTGCCACTACCACCTGGTCGAGTATGGGGGCCCGATGGTAAGTGAAAAGTTTCTAATATTTTATATGCATTTTAAATTTTCAGAAGATTTTATATGGTATTGATTCATTCACTTTTATTATGCAGAAACAACACAGGTGAAATCGGCTGGGTACATGAGACAGCCCATAGTAGCAGGAGCTGCAGGACCTAGTGGGATGAGAGCACCACAAAATGAAGGTGCAGTGGCCCTCCTGGAGGACATCCATCGTAGACGTGAGAGGCTTCTGACTAGTGTTTCGGAGCATGGCTAGAAAGACTTGGATGACCAGTACATAAAGCCATGTATTGGTTTACCCTCGAAGTGGCAAGGGGTCATGCGGCGCATGGCGATGGCCGGACAGGGGATGCACGATCTATGAGCTGCAAGAGCAGAGCCATTGGCCTGGGATCCTCGAGATAGTGATTAGGTGTAGGGGCATGTGGTGCCCCCAGTTTTGAGTTTTTGTGAAATTCTATGGGCATGTCAAATGTATTAGAGTTGATGGACTCTAAAACATCTTGAACGACACATATAATGGATATGCATCGTTTGTATGGTTTATGTTATTGTCTTGTGTTAAATGCATGTGATAATTTCCAATATAGAATATTGTTTGTAATGCTATCTACATAGTGATTTTGTGCTCTAGGTACATGGCTGAATGTAATGATTTCAAATTCACGCATCAATGTACCAGACTGGGATCCCCTAGGGTCATGTTAGGAAGAGATAAGGTAGCCATAACAGGAACCAAAAATACTCCAGGAGGGGGAGCTAGAAACAATATCTGACCGGAGGGGTAATGGTCAGGCGGGACAACTCCAAGATGGTTAAGGCTAGGAGGAACTATTTCGGGAGGGTAGATAGGCTCATGGATACCAGCTGTAGATGAGGGGCCTTAAGGAGGAGGTCCTAAAGGCTAAATCAAGGTGCTAGGAGCAGGTTACGGCGGGTGGGGATGCTGACTAGTCGAACCGGTCTGTTTGAGGATGGGCCGAGATGATTGCATCATGCAAAAATTCAACGAGCTGGGATCAGAGATAGGAGGAGAAGGACTAGGGAATGAACCAAGGAAAGAGGAATCTTTGTATACCCTGGGTGAGACACTAGTTGGAGGTTCGGCTATTTTTTTATTGGCCACCAAAGAGATGATGGACTCAGGGGAGGTCTGAGACTTCGGTTCGTAATATATCAACTGGTCGATGGTGAAAATATTTCCATTATGGGGAAAGCACATCATACAATGAATTGTAGATGGGACAGCAGACATCACACAAGTGTAGTTACGACCCAATAGAATATTGTAAGATAATGGGGCATCAATGACTTCTACGTCAACACAAACAATCTTTCCCGCAAGAGTAATAGAAAAATTGCGGAACATGCCTATGGGCTGGGAAGAGTGTCCATCCCATGCTCGGAGGGTGATAGTGGAAGGGGACAACTCTGGAGATCCGAGTTGATTCCAAACCGAAGTGAACATCATAAAGGTGGATTCCCCCTCACAATGATACAATGGGAGACATTCACATTCCGGATCTTGAAAAGGATTTGGAAGGCGACGAAAGCAGGAAAGGGGAGATCTTCTGATTGGTAAACATGAAAGACAATCAAATGATCATCTGAAAGATCCACAGTTCCCATGGTAGTTAGTAGATATTTTCGTTTTGAAGGGCACGACTAGAGGAGCTCTACCATTGAGATGGGAGCAGGGGATTGCACCCAATCATCTACTATACTATACGAATGGGCAGCTTTACCAGAAGCACCATTTTGGTGTAATGGTCCCTTGGGGATCTTGGTATGAACCTCTTCCTTAAGCTGAGGGATCAGTAAAGGACCATTGGTTGTTGAAAGAGGCTTTGTGGAACCTGAATAAGGGGGCTTAGGGGCAGACGTAGCGGGAGGCTTGTTGTACTAACGGGACCAAGTCTGGAGGTTGAGGTCAACGGTAATGGGTTGGTCAGAGTTCATCATGAGAATCTAGTAATCAGAGGTACCATATGGAGGGGGTTGAGTGGCCGCCTGACCTTCAGGGGGTTGTGTATCCACGAATCCTTGTTGAGGGAAAGGACTGGTAAACACAGCCAGCTGGATAGGTGCAACATGGGGAGGAACCAAAGGGGAGGCTTGCTATCCTCAGGATGCTACTTGAGCTTCCCACATCTTTCGCATCTTGGGTATAGTGACCATAGACACCGCAACAAAAAAAAGGTTTGTTCATGCAAAAAGGCCTTTCCTACTTGGGCTGAGTGCCCTGTTGTTGGTTAGTAGTGTTAGGTGTATTCCATTGGGATTGGGTCTGGGATTACCTGGGGTAGATTGGTTTTGGTTGCCTTTCCTCTTCTTTTTGGAAGGAAAAGGATTGGTAGCACCCTGATGTGCATACACTTCCCCCTTGGGGGGTGGTGGTTGTTGTTGCAGGGGTTGAGAAGGCAAGGGAGGCTAAGGTGCTAATGCTGGAGGAGCTGGAGCACCAGGCTGTGGATACAGATAATAAGGAGGTTGGGAAACATTGTGGTAAAAAGGTTGGGAAAAAGGAGGAGGCATGCCATATCTTGGATACATGCTACTGGGAGGGGGAAAAGTGTTGGAGGAGCTACTCCCTCCTTGAGGGAAACCATAACCCATGGGAGGATGAGTGTACGGATGAGAAAGGGCTCCAATGATACCATCGGTGATATAGGGTGCCCCCAGTGCATTTCCAGCACCATGTCTAGGGAGATTAGGTAAGGCAGTTTAAACATAACCAGAGTGTGCGTAGATCAGGTCATATTTCAACGCAATCTAGAGAGTGGTTTCTTCGGTCTGAGGTAAATGAGATGAAACATCTTTTCCAATAGCAGGAAAAAGGGATTTGAGAAACGAGTCCATGTAGACACGATCTTCGAAGGTAGGGGCTCGACATGGGTCTTTCTTCTCCTCCATTATTGGACATGATCGGATAGGCGGGTCACAGAATATTGACAGAGAGAGGTCAAAAGTTTGGTACTAGTGTCATAATGAAGGGGAAGCTAGAAGTAAGACAGAAAATCCATGGCAAGAGTCGCAAAGGTAGTATGAGGGGAGGAGGCCTGGTCAACATACCACTTAGAAGATTCTCCAGTAAGCGTACGTTGGAACAACCGAAGATGAATAGAGTAATCAGTGATGGAGTTAGATGAACACCACATGTGGAAAGATCTAACATGGTTTGTAGCATATTCTCTAGCAAGACCTTCAAACTTGGGGATGTTGGAAGGGAGCTTGGTTGGCATAGCAGGCCAACCAGGATCATGGTGTATGGGGTCATTGATCAACTGGTTAAAATATGGAAGACTGAGGTCTACCATATAAGGGAGCAAGGGAGCAGTCGAGATATTTCCTGTTGCGGTCCCACTAGCAGTTTTCCCAGCATTAGGGCCAGGGCTACCACCAGCATTAGGTCTTGAACCAGAAATGGTGAAGGTGACAGCAGGAGAACCGGGGATAGAACCAAATGGGGAACCCGATGAACCAGAAGCGGAGTCAGAATGGGGACTCGGTGGAGGACTAACTTGAATCCTACGCAGAGGAGTAAGTCTTCCTAATGGAAACTGAGGATGAAGGCCAAGAAGTCTCCGGGATAATGCCTTAGGGGCGTAATGATGGAAGAATAGACATGGATCCCAGAAGGGATAGAGAGGAGGAGTAGGATCAAATGATTACAATGTCGAAACAAGGGCAGAGAGGTACGAGATCAATTGATTACAATGTTATAGTCTTGTCTTGACAGTGTAAACCAGGCGCTCTTCACTTACGGTGTGCGTGTTAAGGGTGTTAATTTTAATTTTTAAACCCAGACGTGTGTAGAGAAAAAGAAAAAATGTGTTTTATAACAGTAAATAAATCTGCAAATAATAGTAAATTAAATTGAATATGATAGAAAATAAACAACTATAGATGCATCAATCTAAACCCAAGGAGGTGGGCTTCCCAACAACTAGTTTATGGGTGGGCAAAATCTAGTCAAAACAAAAAAAAAACGGCCAATGGATGTAAATTCGGGAGGGAAATGGATCTAGAGGTCAGATCTACTGGAAATAGGTGCAGAAAACAACAAAAAACCAGAGGGAAAAGTGTTGCAAATGAGGTGGAAAAAGGCTACAAACTGAAGGGAAATGGATGGGAACCTAGAGGAGGAAAAAAAAAACTGAAAAGAGGTGTTTTGGATGGATGAATACCCAATCTAAAATGAAAGCTCCAGCTAAACTCCTCCTAGAAAGGTGGAAGCATATTGAAGCACTAGGGAGTTAGGTTCCTACTTCGACGAGTAAAACAAAGAAAGTACATATCCAAAATGGGCAGAGACAGAGGTCAGACAACCCCAAAATATAGCCCAGACAAACCCAAAAAAATCACAGAAAAATTCCCACAAAAAGTACAGGTCGCATTTTCTGACCCGTTTTCAGCAGAGGTCACAGTTTTGAGGCTTTTTTTTACGTCCTAAAGGTTGAGGTCACAGGTTTTGGCCCAAAAAGTGCGACCTGCACTTCCAGCACTCTCGAGAGTAGGTTTTAGAAAAAAGTGTTGTCTCAGCTGCGACTGATACCTGTCACCTGTGCAATAGTCACAAAAACACACGAAAGTTATAAGTTTTACTGTTTTAGGGTTTTAAAGGTTAAAAACAACATCAAGAAAATAAAAACAAGAAGCTGAAGAAAAACCTTAGGGTTTGAAGTAGCTAGTCATCTGAAAAATGACAGCGTTCGTAATTGTAAACCCTTGTGGAGTCGCCAGTTGTTAGTGTGAATTCTAATCGCAAGCGTACGAAAAAAGACCACTTTAGCTGTGCATAACAAACAACCCTAACATCAAAGATGGCTGCCAATTTATTTAGATTTTTAGTTATTTGACCAAGATAAATGCTACAAAATCTAGATCTATGTAGTAAAAGACATTAAACAACAAATAAAAGAAAGAGTTGCTCCATGCATCCAATAGACAAGACAAGAATATTTTTAAAGAATTTTTGTATTTATGACACTTGGGAAGGGAACATAGAAAGATGTTACCAGTCCCCTCAATGGGATGGGTTCTTGTATGTCCTCAGCACCTTAGATATTAAATCATTCTCTCTTGATGGTGTAGAAAACCTAGACAAAAATGGAACTCAAAGGGAGCTCACAAGAAAAAAGATAGAAAAATATGACAATGATGGAAGATCAAAATCAGACCAAGAGTATAGATCCAGAGTGATCTTTAGGAAACAAAAGGTAGTGAAATGAATGAAAAACCCTTCTATTTATAACAAAATATTGATTTAATCTAGATATTGGTGCATAATTAAAATATTATTAACGAAATCTAGATCCAACTTTTATGGAATATTTTATTATATTTGTTGGAGGGAAAAAGAATTTGAATTTGGTCAAATCCCTTTATTTGTAAATAATAAATCAATAAATGATTTATTTATTATTTTAAGAGTGTGGTTGAGTAATAATTAAATAAATAGTTATTTATTCAATTATTTATAAATGATTTAGTCAAATTTAACAAGGAATATTATTTAAATAATGTTTAAATAATTATTCCTAGAAAATAATAAGATAAATAGTGATGTATCCAATTAATTTTCCCGTTTTGGGTTAAATAAGACCAGGAATATTAATTAAGTTGTTGTTTAACTAATTATCCCATGAGGAAAACAAAAAAAATATGGATTTATTCAATATTTCCTCATGGGGTTTCCTCTTTAGACCATAAACAACTTAATAAATTATGGATTACTAAGTTATTTTTCATAGTGAAAGCAATTTTACTTAGGGAAAAATTGGTCTTACATGGTGTACTTTGGTCCATATAATAGTAACGGGTTAGATGACAAAAAATTGGTGTAACACCAAGCGCTTCCTATTCTCCTTCTGTCGCTCTTGTTGTAGCTTCCAATCCAAGCTTAATTGTCAGACTAGTTCTCTGTAAACACAAACACTAAACAACAAAGAGAATGCAATATACAGATGGCTATTCACTTTAATCAGTTAAATCAATGAAACAGGAAACATATACATCAGATAAGAATTCAAAATATGAAATACAGAAGCTTATACAGATACATATGTGGGAAAGTAAGCATAAATCATTATTAGTGGATATAAGGGGAGGTTACAACCAACGATTGATTTGATGTCACCAAATCTAGCATAATCCCAGCCTCATCACAATGAACATCCCTCTAGCAGCATATCACTCAAATCAGACCCTCAATTGAGATTCCAACAACATTTCTCTACCAAATTTCCTCCTTCTCAAGCACTAGGATTTGTGCTCAATTTATAGATGAGCTGAAGGTAGTTTCACAATAAATGACTTTCTAATAATAGGTAAGACATGTTTCCTAGCTCAGAGGTGTTGAATGGACACATGGATTCGAAGTTTGACACATATGCACTCTTCTAGAAGGAACTGGCCATGTGAAGATTCTAGAACAATGAGAATTTCACTCCCAATTGACCAACACACCCTTGAATGGAGGTAGCTGCATATGAAAAGAACTTAGTCCCTTGAGAGACTGCTTTGGTGAGCTCATAGGTGATTTTTTCAAATCTTGGAAACCTTGCAAGGGAAGTCATGGATGATTTGTTCTTGTTCTTTTTCTTAGGGCATGTAGCAACTGAAATGATAAGGGATGATATACCCTATTCATCGGTTCTGGGGATGATCTCTAGTTTAACCAGGCCATTGGGAATGGTGCCCAAATTAACCTATAATAGATTGCCCCCTAAAGCATGAATTCAGAATAAAAATAACAATATTTTTTGAATGAGATGCTTTACACTGTGATGGGCTAGAGCTGAAGCGGAGTGGTGACCTGCATCAATCTTACAATACATTACATCATGATATATCCTCTTGATCACGAATTGCTGAGGGAAGGAGTTCCCATGCTCAAAACATAAACTATCTAATAACATGTACATAGTTCAAAAAGTCGTCTACATTGGAATGTTTCCCAATACAGACATGCCTACAAATATAGGCCCATGTTCAGATGATGATATGTATGTAAGGTCACCATACAAATGATGTGTACAACAATCCTGAAATCACAGCCCAGATGGCTAAAACTACATCTGGGGTCTTCTTATCTTGTTCACTCGATCGTTCGGGCACAAGTATAGCCATGCGAACATATGATTTGTCGTCGAACATGGTAAGGCATTGTTTGACTACTAGCCAATGATGTGAGCTGTTAACAAATGCGAGAGAACCACCATTAATGTCAATGGCCCTCATGGTACTACAGTACATTTCGTAAGGCATGAATAGATGATTTGATGTCGAACACCAAACAAAATATTTCAGTCAAAAGTCCGGAAGCAAGGATCTTGTCGATGCTATAACAAGCCTCATGGTACCAGAAGATGATGTTTCTAAGTAAACTTCCTGGATGGTGATTTATCGTCGACAAGAAGCTACTGTATTGTGAAATGGGAGTTACGGAGTTCGGAGAAAAAGTATGACTTGATATAGCAATTTTCAGGGATGACTGTCATGAGAATGAAGGTTTATGAGTATTGCAGAAGGATGAGTATTCAATGGAGGAATTCTCTTGAACGTATCGATGAAAATGAGATGATTTGGCAGCATTTACCCAAAACCGAAGTGAAGGTATGATGAACCATAGGTATGAATGAACCATCAAGAAGATTACCCAACCCAAAAATTCATGATGATGGAGTGAAGTGTCATGTTCAAGAGCGACCTGCTACCGTAAAATTTCTTTTCACTTTCCCAAATTTTCCCCGGTCATTTGTCGACCAATACCTATTTATTTTTTAACAAGCTTGAGGAGGATAACATAAGCTTGATCTATAATTCAACCCTTCGAGCGAATAATGTATCGCTATTTAATAATTTAACAAGTCTAGTGATGAATGAAACTCGATTCTTTCCATGATCGTCAAGCACGTCGCTATTTTATGTTTTAACGAGCCTAATGACAGTGACAACCCGATCCTTTTTCATATTTAGAAAGTTTGAAAAAAAGGATGAAAGAAAACTCCATAAGTACATTTTCGTAAATTTTTCGCTTAGATTCGAAAAAGTAAAAAATAATATCTGAGAGAACCTCCTAGCCATGTTCGACTAAGTCATTCCTTTTTCGTAAATAATATATCTCAGTCCAGAAAAGGGTAAAACTTATACTGAGTAGATATCAATTCATTTACTTTTACGATCTTGAAAATACAAGTGCTCGACAATCTTTTCACATTTTCGGAGTCTGAAAAGAGCTAAAAGAAGACTCCAGGGGTTCCTTCTTCATTGTTATCGAAGCTCGAAAAAGAGATAAAAGTTCTCTTCAAATCCTTTTTTATTTTTAAAAAAGCTTGAAAAATAAGGATAAAAGTATTCTTTGTGGTCAAATCATTCTTGAAATAAATCTGCACGACTAATCTGTTCATTAGTTGTAAAACCTATTCAGAACAACATCAAATGGATTAAAAATACTTGTTTCATGATAAAAATATAATAAAACCATAGTCACAACAATAAATATGATTTACAAATAATCAAATGACTAATTAAAAGAGTTTTACCATTTTTTTTTACCATTTGAAACTTGCCATTTGCATTTTGGAGCTCTGAACCTGTTTTTTCCCCTGAACTTCAGCCGTTGATTTCGATCGATTCTGTGGATGGTTTTCATTGCCGTTTATTGCGATAGATTCCGTGGATGGTTTTCATCACTGTTTGATCCAGGTTGGTGCCATAAACCCTCTCTTTATTTCAGTAGTCAATTCATTTCCTTTCATTGCAAATATTTAGGGATTTGGGCCCCTCAGGGTAAATTATTATTCCAAAGACTGAAACGCACCCTTGAGCATCTAAAGCTACATTGTGGTGCACCTAAATTCAAGCCTAGGTGCATATGTAATGCACTGTCCCTTGTTGAAGACTGCGTTGTGCAAAATTCTCATTTTTTATTCTTGAAATGTACCCAAAATTTGCTTAATTGTTTGTATGAAAACGAGTCTAATGAGTCTGATGGTTATGTTTTAGGATTCCGTTGGACTAGAATGATGATTACTTGGAGAGAAATAGAGCATGAAGAATAAAATATGATTTCCCTAAATGATCCTGTTACAGTAAGAGCCCTAAGAGATTGTGGTTTGTTAAAGTACTTTTGCTTGTCAAGGATGAGGCAACAAATAGAACTCTTGGAGTTCTCAGTTCAAGCATGGGATCTAGCTATGAAGGCTTTTCACATTAGGAACAAAGTGGTTCCTATTACAGTGGAGGATGTGTAATTTCTTACAGGCTTGTCGAGGAGAGGCTTGCCTATTTTCCTCTCAGGGTCTGCTCTTGAAGGAGAGACTGTGAGAGATTATGTTTTGAAATATTGCTATCCAAGGGCAGAGCCAAGCAAGGATGGGAAAATAAACATACGTGATGTTCGATATTTTCCTTTGAGAACCATTCTGTTCACGATTTCAAAGCTTTCCGGCACCGTTACACTAGATGTAGCGAATAGATCATATATGCAGTATGCGCTAGAGTGCATGGAGCCAACAATCTTCAACTGGTCTGAAGCTGTACTTTCTTAGATAAAAGAAAAACTGATCAAGACAAAGGGATTAAGGGAGAAAAAATTCAGTTATGGTTCAATCCTCATTTCATTTTCCTTAGAGTGGATTCCACTAATGCAGCCACAACATGTGACACTGGGTGTATCTAACCCTAGAGATCCGAGGACGCAGAGATGGGTAGAACTAATGGCTAGGAATGTAGGCCAATCATCCATTGTGTTATCAACTACATTATTCTCTTGGTTTAGGAGACATGTTTTCACCATCAATGAGTATGCATACGCAGGCGTCAATTTTCGAGGAGATCCAGACTTAGCTTTACCAGAAGGTGCTCAGCGGGGTGCAATAGGTAAGAATGTTTTGACATTGTTTTTTGATTTTTCTAAGGTTTATACAATGTTTTTGTATTTTTATTTTTTCCCAAGACCAAACTAAAGTTTTAATGTAATTTAGATGTTGGTCGAGTTCAACTAGTGGAGGAACTAGAGGATGGAACAGATGAGCCAACATAGAGGGCTATCGAGAGAGCAGTCCTTCAGTATTTAGACATGGCTAAGACTCTGTCTAAGCTTCGGTAACTCATAGAGGTGTTGACCTTTGGGATTATGGATTGCCGGATCAAAGAGTTACACATGCGACTCCAGCATCACACTATAGGCATTCCTAACTGTTGGATGTGGTTACTGCATAGGATAGTTAGATTGATAGCATGTTACCATGAGCATCACTAGTTTACTTTTGACATTTTGCATATATTTTAAGGTCAGATGAACAATGTGTCTTGGGCAAAAGTTTTTTAAAAATATATAACTATCTATACTTTTTATTTTAGTGTTTCCCTATGTTTATTGCGCAATCCTATTCAATTATGTGAATGTATCTTTACATGTGTTGAAAATGTCTGTCTAAAACATGATTAGCTAGAGAATCTGTCAATGTGTTCAAGTTTCTAGAAATGTGTTGATATTGAATAAAATCAAAGTGTCTTTCCAAAAGTCGAACACTTAGGAACAAACGATGTAGTGTTGGATTTCTAACGGTGTAAACACTAGTAAGTTGTAATACCACAAGTTGTGAGTCTAACCTTATAATGATGCGGTTAATACCAAATTAAATGGCATCAGAGAGAAATTCAATCAACGCACTATAATCAACGATATTTTTTGTCAATCTACTGACACAAATCCCTTTAAAACTCACTAACTCGTCGTTGGAGTGAAAATGGCCCACGCTGCAGAGGATAGATTCTACGTACTATGACTAGCACCATCAACATATCAAAAAAATGGTTCCAAAGATTTAGACATCTGCGATGAAATGTAAAGCAGGTTACTAACGTCAAGAACACTCTAAAAAACAAACTAAGGTAGTGAATGCAAATCAATAACATATATATACAATATAATACAAAAAATTACTACGCTCATGATTAAGCATAGTAACGTTTAAAATACAACCCATTTCAGGGTTGTGCCAATGGAATCCCATCGTAATAAACTAACTTGTAGGCACCCTTAGCAAGAACTCTTTTGAAAATATAGGGGCCATGCCATAATGGCTCAAATTTCCATTTACTTATTACATCAGATTCTTGATCATAAAGAAGGACCAAGTTGCCCTCTGAGAAAATGTGAGGCTGGAAATTTTTGTCCTATTGCGCCTTTATATGTCTCTTATGCACTTCGTTGGCCAATTGGGCTTCACGATGCGTTTCATCAAGATGGATGAGATTAAAAAGACGTGCTTCTTCTTCTAAGGTGTTAGGTAACAAGTCAATTGTGAGTTTTAAACACGGTATTCACATTGGATTGGCAAGATAGCTTCCAGACCATACACCAATTGAAAGGGGGTAAATCCGATTGTGTTTCTAACCGAGGTTCGGTACGCCCACAAGGCCGAGTATAGGATCAAATGCCAGTTTCTTTTATAAACTCCTATCAATCATTGAAGCATACGTTTAATAATTTTGTTGATAGCCTCGACTTGTCCATTTGATTGTGGATAATAAGGAGTAGAATTATCATATGACAATCCTAACTTGGCAGTCAATTCAGTCATCATATGGTTGCGAAAATTATTCCCATGATCTGTGACTATATCCTTTGGGACCCAAAACCATGCAATAACATGATTAAAGAAAAACAATGCAGTTGTTTTTCCTGTGTTGTTGAATGTAGGCATCTCTTTTTCCCATTTGGTAAAGTAGTCTATTGCGACAATAATATAACCACGCACCCCATACGAATGAGGGTTACAGGTCATGAAGTCAATACCCCATTTCAAAAATGGTCATACAGAGACAACAGGATGCATTGGCACTAGCGGTTTGCGGATTTTACGATCAAATATCAGGCATGCATGACAACTTCTGACCGCAAGGATGCAGTCGCGAAATATGGTAGGCCAAAAGTAAAAGGTGGGGAGTATCTTCTGCATGATAGCATATCCAGAAAAGTGACACCACAAGCCCCAGCTTGACAATCATTTAAAACCTTTTCAGCGTCCTCATTAGTGTGGCGCCTTCTTAAAATTAACCGACTCCACAATGATAAAGTGTAAACCCGACGATCAGATAATATTTGTCTTGGTATCGAATACATCGCTAGTCAGAACGAGAGGTATCAGGCCAAAAAGTTTGACTCTGGAGATAAATGATAAAATCGCCATACCAAGGGTCAGATGACCCGATCAGAAATAGAGTCTCGTCAGGAATTGATGGTTCCAATGTAGTAGCAGTGCCATCAGAGGGAAGGTCACCAGCCAAAACTAAAGACTTCTTTTACTTGGATTTGATGAATTCCAAATCAAATTCCTGCAAAATGACAATACAATTTGAATACTTTCCCCCCAACAATTGACGTGATAATATATAATTCATGAGGTTGCAATTTGAAATGACAATGGTTTTCCAGAACAAGATATAGTGGCGAAATCTTTGGACAACTTGAAAAGCCACCAAAGCAAGCTTTTCTATGTACAAATACTTCACTTGCATATCATTGATGTTACAACTCAAATAATAGATCGGATGTTCTATCCTATTTTCTACTTGGACCAATACCATAGCAATGGTCGTATCTGCTGCAATGATATATAATAAATAACCACTCTGATAATTGGGGGGATACATTAATGACATGCGGAAAAGAGTATCCTTGTCAACATCAAAAGAAGCTTGTGCAACTTGGTCCCAATGGAAGGGAACCCCCTTTTTCAAGAGCCGAGTAAATCCTTTAGCCATTTCGGCATAGTTGCGTATGAACCTCCTTAGGAAGTTAGAATTTCTTTGAAGTTTCTGTATCTGAAGTAAATTTGATGGTGCAGGAAAATCAAGAATGGCCTAAACCTTCAATGGGGAAATTCGAATTCCTTCTTTGGAGACGAAGAATCCAATAAAATGACCAGAACCAACAAAAACACACATTTATGTGGATTGAGGTGTATTTTGTAGTGTTGGAAGCATAAAAATATGGCTCTCAACTGCATTGGGTGATCAGTCTGATTTCATGAATGCATGGGTAGATCATCCAGATAGGGTTGAACAATGTGCTTGATGTCATTGAAAGCATAATACATTGCTCTTTGAAAAGTAGCCCCAATGTTCTTTAAACCAAACGGTAGTTTCCAATAAGCGAATGTTCCCCAAGGACATATGAATGCTATCTTATATTGATCCTCTGGGTGGATATTGATTTGATTGTAGCCGGAAAATCCATCCATGAACAAAACAATTTCGCATCCAGCACAATCATCAATAATCTGGTTGATAAAGGGAGTAGGATAGTTGTCTTTTGGACAAGCAATATTGACATCCAGATAATCGATGCACACTCTAATGGTTCCTTTTTTTTTCATGATAGGCACAATGTTGGAAACCTACTAAGTTAGCGGAACAGGGTAAATGAAACCAGCATGTAAAAGTTTTTCAGCTTCTGCTTTAATGGCAGTGGCCTTCTTTGGATGAACAGGACGAAGGCGTTGACGTACCAGCTTGACATCAGGGTACATATTAATAGTGTGTTCAATGATACTACTATCTATGTCTGCCATTTCCTTGTAAGACCAAGAAAATACATCACGGAATTCACGAAATAGAGAGCGATATGTTTCGAGTTCTGATAGAGAATAAGATATGCTGACATGAATATTTTCTACAACGCGAGGTTTGGTCAAAATATCTATAGAAATTGTTTCTTCAATATTTGACAAATTTCGCTCGGATTCGATTGCATTAAAAGCAAAAGAATTTGAAAAGTAATTTTTGGTTGATGGGTGATATAATTCACTAAGATTATTTTCTTCATAATTAGGAATATGGGAACAATGATGATAATCTTCCATGGTTCTCCTTCCTACATCATGCTTTCTAAAATATTCTCATCTGTCAAGAAAGTTGAGGAAAAAGGATCAGATGGAGTACCAATATATAAGGAACGGTCAGCCCAGACAACCGATGACGCTGATTGCGGATTCGTCACCCAAGCGAAATAGATTGATTGCTATGCCAAATCAATAGGGCCAGGCGGCAGAAACTCATCCAAATTAACAATTCCAGAATCACCCATACTCTTCCTTAAGCCAGATGGAGTGGAAGAGATCATGTAGTAGGTCTCTATGCTTGTAATTTCTGCCGACGTCGCTGGCAGTGGTAATGCAAAGGTTCCCATGAGAGTGGAATCATTTAAGAGTCATACACCAATGTTCTGAAGTGATAGTTGGGGTATGTGAATGAACGGAACACTTTCAGTTACCTGTGAACTGGAGGCAAAGAAGGATTTCTAATTGATGAATGTGATAACACCTTTATGTGGAAAGGTGATCATTCTAAAATATGTAGAAACAATGGCAGTCATAGCATATACCCATGGTCTTCCCAGTAAAATATTGTAATCAAGGGGTCCGTCAACGATCTCAACATCAACATTCACTTTTTCCCCCCTAGTTAAACATACAGGCTATTAATAATACCACAAGGCTTATATGTACATCCATCGAAATCTTTGAACGTCTTTGATGAGTGAGATAAGCGCGGCGAACCAAGTGACTTCCAACAGTTTCAAGACATAATGCACTTAGATGCTTCCTCATCAATAAAAGTACGATGAATAAGGTGATTGAGAACATTGAATTGGATGGAGAATGCCAATTTTGCTGGTAATTGCAGCACATAGCTCGTATGATTAAATACTACGGGATTAGAATCAGTAGGATCAATTCCACCAATAGCCGACAATAAAGCCTACTTCTGGGAGGGACAATTTTGTAATACCTCAAGAGATGACATAGCTGAAGGGGATTGAGCCAAATCTTCAACTATATTACAATTTTGATCAGCTCTTGCTTGAGGATTATATGTTGATTTATGAATGACTCCCTTCGGTGGCTTAATTGTCAATTCAGGAATAGCAGTAGGTGGTATTGATTCCATAGACGGATTGATGGTCGAGGTAGTAGGTTGATCAGTGGCCTGACTATTGTAATATTTATTATGCGTTGACACCAAAATATCTGTTGATGGCTTTGTTACAGATAACATAAGCACTTGGGAACTAGAATATGGATCCGTAGCAACCAAATTTGTGTCCGGATTCATAAATGGATCTGTCAACACAACTGACACATGTGAAGTCTTAAACATTTTTGAGACTTCAGCGCGGTGAAGAAAATCCCAAACAAATTTTTCCTCATTACAGATTATGCATGGATAACAAGGTTTCCTAGTTCCAAACGATTGATCAGATGATCTTTCCTGCAGGTTAGAAGTTTTCTTTCTCTTTGATTTCCCTTTTTTCTTACTTTCGGGTTGCTTGTCACTTTTTCCTTTGTTAAATGACACGAAATTGATTTCAGAAGACGGTGCAGGATCAGATTTAGTAGTATGATGTGTTCTTGCAATACCAATCATACCGTCTCTGGCATGAGATTCCTTTGATGAAGGAGGAGCAGTAAATTTAGATCGCAGTGCGGTAGGAATTTTTTCATAGAGCATGCCCGACTGAGTATAAATCACGTCCAAATATTGGGCATGAGCAATGACCTGCTCTTCAGTGACGACGACACCCTTAGCCACATCCTCAGTTATAGAAGGTAAGAGGGACTTAATGAACCACTCAACAAGGAGCTGATCAGGAACAAATGTCTTAACCATTCTACGACGACGACGCCACTCATGAATATGATAAAAAATGTGAGTAGCATTAGTCTGTTTAAAATTAGTCAAGAGTTCCGTTCTAGTTTCATATCCTATGGGTAACTGGAAGTTAGTCAAAAAAATAGTAGCTAAGGCAGTGAAATTATCAAAAGAAGCTCTAGGTAACTCAATGTACCATTTTGCAGCTAGACCAGTGAGGATACACTGGAAAAGATGTAGCCGAATAGAGTCATCATTCAGGGAGTTTGATGAACACCATAAATGATAAGTCATAACATGAGTCGACGGGTCTTCCCGAGGGTTTCCATTGAACTTAGGAATATCCAAGGGTAATTTATGAGGTATGACCGACCACCAAGGAGAATAGTTGATAGGATCATTGGTGAGCCGATTTAAATTTGGTAACTCTAAAGTTGCAAAAAAGGGAAACTATCTATTAAGGTCAGGTTGAGCATAGCCAGGGTATGATGGAATTGCTTGAGAAATAGGTCTTAGAGCACCAACACAAGGAATATGCTGCTGGTAACCTAGATAGGGGTTGTTTTGATAAGAAAACACTTAAGGATTCTGTTGACTAAAACCTGGATATGATACCAAGGGGTCTATCCACCAATGTTATAACCCAAATTAGGATAACATGGATTCAGTTGAGGATAGGTATAACCTGGTTGTGGCCATGACATACCATAATATGGTAATCCAGCTTGTGAATAAATGATTCCAGGTATAGGTTGTTGTTGTAAATTAGCCGAAGGAGTTGGAGTCTGTGGGCCCAATACTTGAGGGTATAGAGCTGAAGGACTCGCCTGAAATGATTGTTGTACAACATTTTGAGTCTTTAACAAGGGTAAAGATGCATTAACAAGTGGAATTGATGTGGGTGCAATAGGTTGAACTGGTTGATACAAGTGTACAACCATTCATGGTTGGATAGGAATAATGGGCTGCCATTGAAAAACATTCATTTCAACATTAGGTTGACCAAAAAATGATGGAGTACTGTCAAAGTGGGTGACCAAAGGTTGCCCCCCAACATGAGGAGGATAATCAGATAGAAAAAATTATTCTCCAAATGTAGGGTGTCTAGTCGATATGGTACTGGATGGAATAGACCTGGAAGGACCAGCTTGATATTGCCCTGATGATGTATATAAAGGATCAAGCCATTCAGTACTAACTATAGGTTTACTAGTTAGAATACCAGAGGATGTCATTGGTGAAGTCCATGGGTTTGAAGATGCGCTAGAGAAAATTCAAGATAAAGATTTGTAACCTGATGGGACCAAAGGGCCATCATGAAAATATGACTCTAGTGAAATTGTGAACATAGACGGTGTAGCGAGAGCAGGTGCTAACACAATTGGAATAGATGGTCCAATCGAAGATGTTGGTTCAAGCATGGTTACTTGACCCAATGTATACCCTTTTGGATCGACGAGAATTTGAATAGGAATAGGATCAACAAAAGCAGAGGATGGGGATTGAGGAAAAGACTCGTACAGGTAAATATCCTCCCCAAAATGGGTTGGAGTTAAAGGTGTCTTGTCTTGTGGAATTTCTTCAATCGAAATTAAACCAGGTGGAAGGATTTCTCCTTCAGGTCCAAATTATATCTCAGGATGTTGACTACGCGATATGGGAGACTCAATGGCTATAATAGAGTGTGGGGCGACCGATACAGGAACAAATTCTGGTCATTCAACTTCGGGATGCAAATGTTCTGGAAAAAAAGAGTCAGGATCAGGATCAACTTCCAGTTGAACAATGTCAGGGTTTGGGAGGTATGGTCTCACTGATTGGATGGATCGTGACTATGGTTAGCTATGAGGACTCCATCTCGACAACAGTGGACAAACCAGGATTTGTTGAAACAACTTGTGTCGACTTTGATATATGGGAAGATGATGCTTCAAGAACGGTACTGATGGTACTGGTTTCGGTAGAACGATGTCGCCTTCGCTCAACAGAAGGGGCTTCTGGTGGTAACGGTTGTTTTAGTGCAAGTCTACACAAACGACAGGGAAATGGATTCTCTTCTTTTGCGATGGTGGATTTATTTTATGACCAAAAAAAAAAAACAAAATGAAAGGGTAATACTAGGAAAAATGTTTACCAAGAAACTGTGAACTGCAGAATACCTCCTGGCGAACCAAGAAGTACGGGTAGACAATCTCCCTGAATGCTATGTTCGGTGTATCAAAATTTACAAGGAGGATGACACGGTTCACTATGGATGGATAGCAACCTAAAATTGTTTTTCCAAATATACTCGAGGGTATGTGGAGGCCCAAGTTCGTATTAGCACTGTCTAATGCAAAACTGCACAGTGAGAGCACCCCTTTATAATTTTCGTACTATAACACTCCCCGATATACCCGAAGGTACGTGGACGAGCTATGATATAATTACCTACATGGAGTGAGGTATCACACTCAGAATGTATTACAGAAAATTAATGACAGCTGCTATGTTTTACGACGTCGGAACACGTCTCTAGCCTAGACCTTCTAAATGTTATCATTATGGTTCTACTTATTTGTTAGGTAAATTTATATAAATTTTAAGTTGATTTTTTTTATCAATTTGCCTTTCAAGGTTCACCACGATAATGTAATGGAAATTCCTAAAATGAAAAGAAAAATTTTCAATTTTATCTTTTTCAATGAGAATCATAGCTACTAATGGGAAAGAGAAATCAGTTTTGAGAGAAAACAACAGAGAGCACAAACTAATATGCAACTTTCCTAATTTATTCCTATGCAAAACACACAATCCACTATATGCAAATGCATGTTTTTCTTTCCAGTCCCCTTAATGTGAATGAAAAAAGGAAACTATATGCATCAAATCAATAAAAACAAATTCTTTCATCTTTGACAAACGATGAATTTAACAAAAAATTCTCTTTTAGGAAAAATGAAGAATGGAACTACAATCTTTCCTACAGAAAATGAAGAATTTAACGACAATTTCCTTTACAAAAACAAATGGATCTAATGCAGAAATAAAATAATTTAAATTTGATTTGTGAAGGATAAATAAAAACACTTAAAGATACATTGAACAAACTTACTTTTCAAAGGAGGAAGATTCAGGTAAATTCACTGGTCTCTAAGGGGCATCAGATAGTTGAAAACACATCAAACAAAAGGCTGAATGTGAAGGCAATGACAAATTCAAAGGGAATATGGTTGGCTTAGGGGTAAATGCAGTCTTTAAGGGGAGACAGTGCGTTGCAAATCACCCCTGAGTGGGAGACAGTGCATTGCAAAGCACTGTGTCTTGACCAATAGTGCGTTGGGCGTAGCAGAGAACAAAAAAATCAAACTACTGACACACTTCTAATGCAATTCTTAGTTTCAAAAGCTTAATAATTGAGAGTAGATGCTACTGGGTGGATAAGTAGAGGCAAAATACACCAGGATGAAGGTAAACTCCCCAGCGGAGTTGCAAATTTGTTATGTGGAATTATGAATTCTGGATAAAACACATTCCCTAAATGTGGTGTAATGCATTTAGAACAACAGGTCAAAGACTTTGCAGATACTTTTCCTAACAGTAAATAGACACACAGAATATATTAAGAAACTTACTTGGAGTCTAAGAAATTCCTATTCTCCTTCTGTCGCTCTTACTGTAGCTTCAAATCCAAGCTTGATAACCAAACTAGTTCCTGAAAACACAAACACTAAAGAGCAAAGAGATTGAAATATACATATGGATATTAAATTTAATCAATTAAATCAATGAAACATGAACATATACATCAGATAAGAATTCATAATATGAAAGACAGAAGATTATATAGATACATATGTGGGAAAGTAAGCACTAATCTTTATTAATGCCAATAGAAGGGGAGGTTACAACTAGGGATTGATTTGATGTCACCAACTCCAGCATCATCCCAGCTCATCAAAATGAACATCCCTTTAGTAGCATATCACTCAAATCAAACCCTTAATTGATATTCCAACAAAATTTCTCTACCAAATTTCTTCCTTCTCAAGCACTAGGATCTGTGCTCAATTTATAAATGAGCTGAAGGTATTTTCACAATCAATGACCTTCTAATAATAGGCGAGACATGTTTCCCAGCTCATAGGTGTTGAATGGACACATAGATTCAAATTTTGACACATATGCACTCTTCTAGAAGGCGCTGTCCATGTGGAGATTCCGGAACAATGAGAATTTCGATCCCAAATTACCAATGCACCCTTGAGTGTTGGGAAGTGCTTTGCAGAGCACCCTTGAATGGAGGTAGCTGCATATGCAAAGTAGTTAGTCCCTTGAGAGATTGCTTTGGTGAGCTCATAGGTGATACAACATGTACTTCAAATCTTGGAAAACTTTCAATGGTAGTCATGGATGATTTGTTCTTGTTATTTGTCTTAGGGCATGTAGCAACTGAAATGATAGGGGATGATAGACCCTATTCATCAGTTTTGGGGATGATGTCTAGTTTAACCAGGTCATTGGGAATGCTGCCCAAAATTGACCTATAAGAATTTTGATCTTGGACATGGCTGCCCAAGTAAATGGTAGGATGTTCATCCTATAAGTTTATTGAATCAGGAGCAAGAGATGGTTGTAGCAAACTTTTAAATGACCCTCTGTAGGCTGGAATTTTCAACAATTCAAGGAGTGGCACCGAAATTTTAATTTTATTCAATTCTGACTTGAAACTGAAATTAAGAAGAGCTAAATATTTATTTTATATATCATTTTTGATGATTGGGGGCAAGGTTAGGTGATGGAGGAACATACTTAGCTTTTGCCTATTGTTTGGCAGCATGTTTTTCAGAATCTTGTTTTTGTTGAGGCTATTGGACATCCGCTTTTGACCTCAAAGGAAAATTTCTTGTCTAATTTTCAGGCTGCTTTTCTCATTTTGAACATGAATATGAGCATCATCATGATTTTATAATAGATTTATCCTAGACTGATCTTCATACTCCTACAAAGTCAAACAAGTTGACTTTGATGTGTACCCAACAAGATTTATATCTTCAGCCTCCTCTTCTTGTTCTTGCTGATTTTCTTCAGAAAAATTATTTAGTGGAGGCTGAGCAATTTGATCATCAGGATTTCTTCTTGGGTGTTGTAAAAATTTTTGAGGCTGAAAGGGTCTCCTAAAAGGAGCCTGATTTCTATTTCCTTCATTTTGAATGGGCCTAACAGTGGGCTTGTTTTATAACTCTAGTTTTGTCATTTTGGAAGCAATATCTTTAATCACATTAGACATTTGATCAAGATTTTCTTCAGCTGTGAAAGTATTAGAAGAGGAATATGATTTTTCCTCTTTCATTTTCCTTTTATCCTTTGCCCCCTTCCCCTCTTCAATTTTCAGTTTGTTTGAGGCCATAAGATTGGACTACACTCCAATAGAAGCCTTGTGCATACCTACCAATGTTTGTGGCTTCTCAAATCTCAACCACAGTGTAAACTTGGATTCTAAGGCATTGGAAAAGGTTATCATGGCTATGGTTTTTGGAGGCTTGAATTATACAAGAATATTTTGATAGACTTTATTGAATCTCTTTGTAAAGTCTTCCAATGATTCGTCAATTTCTTCTTTAAAGCTCCAAACTCTGTAAGGTAATACAAGTAATCCTTACGGTCACCCCATTGTTTTACAAAAAATTCCTCCAAAGCATATATTCCTGTTATTTAATTTGGTGACAAATTTCTGAACCACTTATGAGCTTCTCCATCTAAGCTATGAACAAAGAGTCTTGACCAAACATCTTCATGTTCAATGTTTTGGTTATCACCATAACGGTAAAAGGAAACTTGGTGTTCTTCAACAAGTACTCCTTCTCCCTCTCTTGTGTATTTAGGAAAATATTTCAAATAATCCCCTTGAGGAAGAGGATGCAAAGGTTGAGGAAGAGCTATTGGTGCATATCTTGTAGCAACAATCTACTGCATCCTTGTAGGAGGAGGATGGGCCATGACTTGGTGATGTACAAATAATGGAAAATTTTCTGATGCAGATGTTTGAATGCTGGAAATTATAGTTTGTGGAGTTTTTAATTGTTTTGGAATTGTAGAAAATGGAAATTCTTGGGCTGCTTCTTCAGGATTTAGAGCTGAAAACAATGGATTTTCAAATAAATGGATAGTAGAAGGCTTTATTTCCACCCCTCGAAGAGAATTATATTTAGATGTAGATTCTTGAAGGATTGGTGCAGCTGTTGAATAATCACATACCATTAATACACATAAAAACATACAGATTTATACCCAAACAAAATCATGGCAGAAAAGCCCTCAGCCTCATAGCATTCCTCACATATTCTCAATATTAGAAGAATGTAATAATACAATTAAATATATGAGGAGGTTGTCTCAATATAGTGCGTCTATCTTGGACAACTTGGTTGAGATATTATCTCAACCACACACACTAATCTAGGAGCTACCTAAACTAACTCCTAACTTAGAGGAACAACCCAATCTAGAGAGTTAGGCTTAAATTCCTAACTTTGAATATTTAATTTATTTTGGATTTATAATTGTTTATGAGAGAGGTTAATATTCCCACCATCAATGATAAATCCAAAATAAGAACGAGGAACCATATTCCAAGTTCTCATGCTAAAATTTTTGCTCCTCAAAAACATTTCTTGAAAAAACACCAAAGCTGGATGCCGAAGAAACTGCAATCTGAAGAGACCATGAGTCAGCTGCATGCATGATTCATCTCTAAATTTTTCTTTACAACTTTATCACACGCCAAGTTGCAAAAGGATCCATCTGTCCTTTTTCTGCAATCAACATCGTTTGTACACTGAATTTTTTTTTTTGATGACGCCCATTGGCTAATTTATTTGTCCACTGACAAAATTTTGAAGACACCCATTGGCGAATTTGATGATGATGAAACTTCCCGCTGGCTACTTGATGATCGCCCACCGGATGATGATGTAAAAAAAAACTCATTGTTTCTTGTGCTGATGCTGTTGAAAAATTCTCACTGCAGTTGTCGAAAAATACTCACTGCTAATTTTGCTGTCGACCGCCCACTGGCTGCTGAATATGCCCACTGGCTTCTTTTGATGATGTTTTTGGAACTTTTAGTCTTACAACCACCTTCAATTTCAATATCATTTTCCCCCTTTGTCAAGTGAAAGGAGAGACAATCATCTGCAAATTAATTCTGAACTCCCCCCTTCAGGTGCAGGAGTGTTGCACTGGTTTAATCCCCCATTCAACTACATGAGAGTACAATCTTCTTTTGTCTGTCGGTTGCAATATTTGTGAGTGAATTCGATTGTAAAACTTATACAATCTTCTGACTCTTGACGACCATTTCCATGAATTAATCCATTCATAGTTGATCTTTAATCTAGCTGATTCTTGTTGGTTGCAGCATTTCTCTGATGAATGATTTGGCTTGCCACAATGGAGACAAGGATGGAGATCAAAACACTGATCTTCCATATGGTCGATTCTTTGACAATGTGGACATTTCGGTTTGACCGCAACTTCGGGATACGTTCATTTCTATTTGTCTGCAACTTTCTCAAAACATGCTGAGGTGATTTGTTTAAGAAGTCCTGCACTGAAGAACTTAATGGGATTTGAATAATCTGGGATACACAAGTTGGCGTCATCTTTGTCATATCCTAAGCCATGTCGATTTATGTTACTTTGGATTTCTTCGCACGGCTTGATGATTGGCTTGGAAGAAAGTTGAACTTGAACAACTTCAACACTTGAAGCTGGTTGGATGAATGGCTTATCATCTGGATGGTTCAAAGACTCAGAAGCATCACTCTCCTCTTGCAACTCATTTCTTTGTAGTTGCGAATCCAGTTGAAGGAACTTAATCCTTTCATTTGTCTGTTGTAGATGCTGTGAAATATCAACAAGTGTTGCTTTGCTGATTTGCACCATGTCTTCAACACTTGATAGGATCAAATTTTGAAGAATTTGTAATAGCTGGATGTGTTGCGCCATGTGAACTCCCTCTCTTGAATTCAGGCTCGCTTGTCTTGAACTGTCTCACTTGATTGAATTTTCTCGGTTGATGTTAATGACACGCTCGATTGCTTTTTTTCTTGAATGTCACACTTTCTTGTACTAGCTCACTTGATTGAGTTTATCACGCTTGCTTACTTTAGAATTTTCTTGATCTCTTGCTTGGTGAAACTTGTTTCTCTTGTTTCAAGTTCACTGGAATTCACGCTTTCTCGCTGTAGATTTCACCTTGATTGATTATTGTTTGAATATTACTTTTGCTTGCGGTAGAGGTGAACTTGCTCGCTTGCTTTGATTGTTGCTTCACGTTGGCTCGCCTGATGTTGTGAAATTCGTACTGACTTGATGGAACTTGCTTGAATGAATACTCACACTAGCTTGCAGGAGAGGTGACCTTGTTTTTTTTTTGTGTTTTAGAGTTAAAACTCGCCCACTTGATGTACTCACTTGATTGTGATTTAAAGGAGGGTGTCGAACACTGTCAAAAATTCACACAAAAAAGCTTACAATGATTTTAACGACTCACTTTAAACAATGAATTCACTTGTCTTAATTTTTCTTAGGTGAAGAGAATTGAAGCTCTTGAATTCTTATCAATTCAAAACTTGGGTGTCAGTTCCAATTGAGAGTGCACCCTAAGAATCCAAATCAGATTACAAGTTCTTAAATTTATGTGAAAGAATGTTGAGGTAGACTTTTCTTTGAAACATTGGAGTTTGCAGATTCATTAACTTGATTTTATTGAGTGAATTTGTTAGTTGAGGTAGAATGTCGATGTTGAAAACTCTAATTATTTTTTGTAGGTGCGGAAATGAATGTGTTGAGTTTAATTATCCTTCCTTGCAGCTACTTAGTTACAGGTGATGTGCTTGTTTTCGTTTTCTTGCATTGAACATTGTGTGTGTGTTAAATGAGATCATTTATGTGTGAAAACTAGACAAAAATCATAAGCAACAACATGAAGCATGCACCATCATCAACACACTCTTTGTGTACCTAAGATCCCCTTATTCAATTTCGAGCGGATCTAGGACACTTCAACACTACAAATAATATGTCTTTATTAAGTATTGAGGTCATCAACCTTTCATCTTTTACAACATTGGCATTGAGATCTCCCACTCACAAATTTTGGAAGAAAATGTCTTCAAAAACCATGTGCACTTATCGTTCCAAATACAAAAAAAATGACACCTTATTTCTCCAAGTTACAACTTATTACTCCACTTAAAAAGAAGCACACTTATCTCTCCAAAATTTAAAATTTAATGGACCTATTATCTCATCCAAAAATTCTATGATCACATATGTCTCCCAAAATTAAATACAAAATATTTCACACTTATAACTCCAACAAATTACAAAATATACCCCTTATTTCTCCAAAAAAAAAAAAAAAAAAGAATTTCAAGTAGTCCTTATCTCTCCATTACAAAATCTTCATTATACCTCCAAAATATGTACTTTATGATCACTGTAAAGTGCTTTTACACATTTCCCATTCTTCCCATTAAAATAATTATGAGAACTTTATGAAGTCAAGTTTTGCTTAAAACTTATATATGTACGACTATAATCATCATTGGACTTTAAGGATATAAAAATAAACTGACCATACCATACATACCATATTTTTCACCTTAAAAAATATGTAAAATTTAGCACTTAAAAAAATTCATTCTAACTTATTTTTCGCTCCATGAAGTTAGAATGTTAGCTTATTTAAATATACCTTTAATTTTTTCACACATCCATGGATTGAAAATTCACGCTCTTCAGTCCACACGGCTCTTCAGTCCACATGGAAATGGATTTCAAAATGATTCCATGAACGTTGCATTGGACCAAAAAAGACACTTTCTACACCGATGCTCGATTCTCTCCATAGGTCATGTAGCCTCGCAGGTTTCACGATGATGTTCACTCCACAAGCAACTCTTCAACGCTGCTCCTTAACAATGTTGGTTCTTCCACGGATATTCACAAATTTTCCACATAGGATAAAACTCCACGTAGTATTTTGTAGATCCAAGAATCTACATGTAGCACTTTTCTCAATGTTGGTGGCTCAACACTAGTGTTCCATTTTATAAATTTATTGTTCCATACTGATATGACGGGGGGTCAGCCACTAGCTGAACAAAAATGTAGTTGTTATCAAAGAAAACACTGGTATTTGAACCTCTATAGTCGAATCACCGAAAATAATTTTCTTTCTATTTTCCATGCGGATCAGTCAAATAGCTCCATGCTTTCTTTTGGATCGAAGTTACGTGCAGGTTCCACGTTGATTAGTCAAAGAACACCACACTAACGTTGTGATTGCATCTTTACAATTATCTATTAGTATGAATCTTCCACAATGATCGCTACAACAAGTGGTTTCGATCTCTACATAAAATTCACTCAATAACTAATTATAATCAAAACTGAAGGAAACAATCATTCACTCTGCTAGACAATTTCAATAAGCCCAAACACGATTTTATTAGCACATTAGGTTCTCTATTGTCTAGTGGCTAATTTTTTTTATGGCATCAACAAAATAAATAAGTCCACGCTATAAATTATTTACCATAGCTACACAGGATCCACATAGTATTTCAAGGAGACAACAATATTCTGATTTGGGCATTCTCAATAGATATCAATGCAACTATTTTTCTTGTGCTCAAAAGATCTCAAATATTAGTGGATTTCGGTGAAGTTTGTGGAATCAGATCAAGGTGGCATCTCGACTGGAATATCTCACCCAGAATCAAACAACGCATCAGATTCATTGATGATATAAATTTTAGTTTGCGATTGATGCTATAAAAACTATTTGTTAACACAGATACCCTTGTTGTTCGGCCCTTTCTCAGTTAGTCTCCTATTCTCCTCCTGAAATGATTCATTACGTCGAGGAGATTAGTGACGCGAGCTCGCAAGCGATGCTGACCTCATGGTGTGGGTGTGGAAGGATTGGATAGAGGCGAACACCATATTTACACTCGACTACCAAATATTGATCTAGATGAGTTTTAAAATTTCAACAAAACTGATCTTCAAGAGGATGAAGTTTCATGCCATAGAAACTCTAAAAGTCCATAGATTTGGTGTGAAAATCCTTAAGAAATCAGCTGAGATTAGATCATAATTTTCCATAGCAATTTCCTGCGACAACTTGGCTGTGTCCTGTGTGAAATCCCAGGCTACCACACCACATGAGCTCTCCCATATCCAACGACGATAAAAAAAACAACCTTAGTCTCAACAACGACCTATCCTCGACACAAATCCACACAAGATCCTACTGTGCTCCAAACCGCTGGACCCACAAACTGGTAGAGACCAAGTGTCCAAGTCTGCACTATGCAGTTTGGGATTTGACTTTGCTCAGATCAGTTTAACTCATACAGATTCCACTCACGTTACGAAATGAAAATACATAGATTGGAGGTGTGAAAACAATGAGCCTCTCCTCATGCTTGTAGGAAGTAGCACAACACTTGAAAATGGTCACTCACACCATGGATGTTGACCTGGGCTCGGATTCCAATAGCCAGATTGGATATACTCACTGTTGATAAAACACATTTGAGAAATTTACTGAATGATGAAGCTCGCAGAGATTTATAACACCAGACATGGTAGATGGGATTGTGGCATATCGAATCGGCACATGGGCACGCAGATAAACTCTCCACAAGATGAGATCTAATAATCGGTCAAATTTTCCTACAGAATTTGATCAAAATAGATTAACTTACAGGAAACATCTTCATATACACATTAATGCTCATGGAAACAGTTTTATACAGATTCTACAAAATCAAACAATGCACAATTCATTCTTAAAAAAAAAACTCACATACACCTATAATCTCCGTAAGCTCTAATACCACATGTTGAATAGTAACACACCATCAATACACATAAAAACATACAAATTTATACCCAAACACAGCTGTTAACACTGGAAAATCTTACAAGCAGAAGACGAAATTATTTAATGTCAAGTAAGAGGATTTAGAGGGCTTAAAGACATTATAGAATCTAGAAAGCATTTAAAAATCTCTAAGGTATGAGTAAAAATCAAATTTGACCAAGTCATAAATGTTTTTTCACACATAATCCTTCATGGAGAGTGCCTTTTTGTGCCTTCTGACTTGAAATGCGTGCAATCCTGGGAGTGGTGAAAGTCACTTTCCGGGACCAAAAAAATCACACTCTAAGATAATGATTCCTCACTTGAAGCCGCCTAAGGATAGCCACTAAAGCCTCCTTAGACATCAAGGGAGCACACAATGGAATATTTGTGGCACACAAAGGAATCATCCCCCTCTCTTGGGTCACCATCAATAATGTACCAAGAGAGGGAAGGAGGATTTGAATTCTCCTATATAAGGCCACCATTAGATGAAGAAATTGAGAACACATTATTATGTTGGCCACAATTTCCCAAGCAATACCAACAGTGTGTGATCCGGAGCTGAAGATAGAGGGGAATAAATTGTTGGCCATCCAAAAATTTCAGTCCACCACAGTAGAGAGAGGGAGACTTTGCACCGAGGCAAGCTTGAAAGTAAAAACATCCTTGCATCGGGGCTTAGAACCCATGTTCTAAGAGCCCTTTAGCAAGAGGGTTAAATTTTCATCCTCATTTCCTACCAGCACTCAATAAGAGGGGCCGAAGAGCCACCGTTTGGATTATTGTAGTTGTTTGACTCTATTCAGAGCTTTTGTTTATTCTTTTTAGTTTTATTTTAGTTTTTAGTTTATATATGCATGCTATTTCTCTATCTAGTATGTTTATGATTCTAGCTTGTTCCACTAACTTGCTTGACTCCACTTCTTTTTCTTCCCATGACCAATAACTTAAGTGGGTAAACCACACCCCTTAAGTTGGTGTGATTTCATACATGCGTGCACCAAACACACTAACGCAGGATTGGTGACTCCACTAACTTTTATTATCAAGTCTATGTGGTTGTGCCTTTTTTGTAGAGACCCCTGTCTGTGGAATGGAGTGGAGTTGAATTTCCCCCTTTTTTCTCTTACAGTCCCTAGTTCATCCCAAGTGACAGATTGAAGCAAAATAACTCCAAAAATTACTTTTGTAGGAATTTGTGTGCTTTTCCCTCCCACAGATGCACCTAGGGCGTGCGTTTAGAGCTAACTCGTGGGCAGACATCATGCCTGTTTCAGCCTTTTGTACGCAAAAGAGAAAAAGAGAAATTTCTCCCACATTTCTATCTTTTCCTCCTTTCAAAGTGTTTGGCAGCCCATAATACATCTGCTAGCACTAGTTTAGGTACCACGCATCTTGCTAAAGCTCACTCTTAGTTTCTTTTTGTAGGCTTAGTGTCAGTTTTATTTCAAGTTGATTTTTGCAAAGTTCACACATAGTTTAAGTAGGGGGGCAAATTAAATTTCATTTCCGAAAAAAATCTATGTTTTGAAAATTTAGGTACCAACAGACCTAGATAGCTAGCCCAAGTAAGTGGCCCAAGACCACGCATGCTTAGCTAGTTTCTTTTTTCTAGTGTAAAAGTTATTAGTTTAGTTCAATTTTTTCACTAGGATTTCGGGACTAGGATTGAATTTTTGATAGAAGAGAAAGTAATATCTACTGCCTTTACACCCTCTAGTGATCCTAGGCAGGCATATGAACATTCTCTATTCACAACTTGCCATCTCCCTTTAGTTGATCACATAGATGAACTAGGAAAAATAGAAAGCGGCCCATATCCGCACATGTTTTTCTTTTGAGAAAGGAACAATACAACATAGTTTAATAGGGGATTTTGAAAAGGATCATCGCATATCCACATGTTCAAGATATGTGCTTGTCCAATTTTTTCTCACACACATCCACCCACTAAGAAAAGCAAAGACACCTAAAACTAACTTAACCAAACTCACTAAATTATCCCCACAGGGGCCACAACAGAATTTATAGTTTAAGTTAGGATCAAGGGGGCAGGCATTCAATAAGCTACCTTGATCATTCTTCATCTTGAAACATAGAAGTTGGCTATTTAGAAAGATTTAAATCCACCTATCAGCCCATGGAAAATAAAACTCGAGTGCGGCAGAGACCCGTTTCAGAGGGGGTTAGGCTTAGGCGTAGTGTGGGCAGGTATCAGTCAGGGCTACTTGACTTGGCTGATACTCGGTATTGTTAGCTGACTTACAAAAAATCCCAAGACTCGAATGCTCACGTGGGACAGTTGTACTTAGTGGCAGAATCTAGGGAATCCTTTCCCTATAGGTGACGGTGTAGGCAAGCGCCAGACACTCTACCCTTATCTTGGTGGATTTTATTTGGTTGATTGGGGGCGTCGCCAGCTCTTACGGGACATTGTGCCAACACTCGAAATATATATTCTCAAGGCTCAGTTACATTTGAGTGTGTGAGGACGAATAGGTATTCTAAGATTTGAGAATCATACGCAAACAAACAAAAACCACTTTTTTGATTGCTTGATCACATAGAATTAATTTAAAGGGAAAATTTGTTTTATTTTCACTTTGTTTTATGTATGTGACCAAAATTTTGCTTTGATCGTAGATTCTATCTTCTCAAATTTTTAAAAAAATAGATCTAGTTGACACCACAATGGACCCAATAGAACCTCGTCGATCTAGGCATCTTTTGGACCCCCCCCCCCCCCCCCCCCATTACCAGGAGGGGTTCTAGGTCTTTTTCCATTTAGGCATCAAAGACAGAACACTGCCACCATTATTAGTTCTTCCTTGATTGGGGCATCCTTAGTTGGGAACCTTGGTTGGTCTCCCAACACCACACCAAACACCACTCCACCCACGATCCCTAGGGGGCAGCGGAGTGCGACCCATTCGAGAAGCCAGCCGAATACATAGCAGGGTATGCCATAGACTAACCCTCTTCCTAACCAAAAATTTTTGTTTTCAAAAATTGCAATGGCATCAACCTCCCAGTCACCTTTCTTAGCTTCATTTAATGTACCTGATTTAACCAAACTAATGAATGAACCCATCGCACACAACCCTACATGGCCTCCCATGCCCAGGAAGCTCCCTTCGGATATTCAAAAATTCGAAGGAAAGCAAGCAGGAGACCGAGGTAATCATGTCACGACCTTTCACCTATCGTGCTCATCAAACAATATTATTGACGACACTATTCGATTGATACTATTTCAACGCACTCTAACAGGAGTAGCGGCGAAATGGTATGTGGAGCAGCCTTCTGCTACACATGGAACCTTTAGCTCCCTTGCCATTGTGTTCCTAACATATTTTCAGTTACCCATTCACCATGATTCCGAAATGGAATTACTGACACATTTTAGACAAACCCCCACCGTCCATATCTCAGACCATCTCCACGAATGGAGGTGACGTCATAGTTTATGTGAAGCTAAACTCGACAACCAGGTTCTTTTAGATTTTTTCCTAAAAACTCTCACTGCAGAGATTTCAAAGGATGTGGTGCAACAAAGGCCCACATCCGAAGAGGACACCATCAATAAAGCCCAATAGCTTGAGCTGATTTATACGCAGTCAGGATATATTTACAATATCTTGCCAAACGCTCCACGCCTACAAACTTACCAAGAATTGTTAGTCATGTCAAGCTCTACAGACGGACTAGTTGGGTCACTGACCCAAATTTACCCGGGAAGTAGTAGTTAAAACCCCAGTTACACACTAGAAAATTTGGCCTAATTTCCGATGGTCACTTCGTCATTATTCCGACACATAGTCGTCGCAAGAGTGATAGTTCGAGGTTAGACAAAACATGGTTAGCCATTACGTTGCAATTCCGACGCTTTGCCAAAGTGTCGCAATACCGACACTTTTTCCGACGTTTCCAAACAACCGTCGCTCCTCCGATGTTTTCGAAACTGTCACTCTTCCGACGCTTGTAAACTGTCGCAATTATGACAACATACAGTCCGACGTTTTGAACGTTGCTCTTCCGACATTTGTAAACTGCCGCTCTTCCGACGTTCGTAAACTGTCGCAATACTGACTCTATGGCTAACCACGCTTTTAAAGCGTCGCAAAACCAACGCTTTGAAGGTGTCGGTCTACCGACGCTTTGTAGGTGTCGCTCTACCGACGGGTTGAAAGTGTCGCTCTTCCGACACTTTGAATGTGTCACTCTACCGACACTTTGTAGGTGTATCTCTACCGATGATTTGAAGGTGTCGCTCTTTCGACGCTTTGAAGGCGTCGCTCTTCCGACGCTTTGATAATAAAATTTAAAAAAAAATTTAAACAGCTGCTGATTTATTGCCTAGTTTTGTTTTACAGTGTGCCAAGCTGATTCTAGTCCTTGTAGGTAATGCAATCTTCCAATTTTGATATTTGTATACTGCAATTGCATTTTGTGCTGAGTTGCTTTAACATAAATTTCACGGTCGATTACTTAGAGACAGTTAAATATGAGTAAAGTTTTTTTTTTTTTTAATTCTCCAGTATTTGCAAGAAATGAAGCTAAAGTCATAACAAATTGACTTGATAGTTGTGATGTCAGAAAGTTAGGTGGTTTCATACTGAAATTTCTAACGAAGAATACTGTTACTAAGGTTGACAACTGTTAGAGGCCCTTTGAGTACAATGAAACACTATCTACAATCGATATCATCTGTATATCACATTTCGTTAGAGTTTAAAATGGAAATATAGAATATAACTTTGTCATCCCTATTGTTTAAATTTCATACTTTATAATCTCCTGAAGCAAGCAACTGGACGCAAACCACATGTACAACATATCAACCATGCAATGCACAACCATGGTGGTATTTTTGATTAGCTGTAAACTTGATGACATCTTTTCTGAGATTAATTAGGTCATATTCACTGTCTAGTTGGAAGAGTGCTTTGCAATTTGTTTAATAATGGCTATGTTAGCTGGCCTCTTTAATGCACTAGCTGATGAAAAGGTTTATAAATACTCTACTGTGATAGTTTTGGATATCCTCATATGCTATTTCAGACTCCATATTCACTCTCTGTTGAGCCCTAACTGTCCAACATCAGCTACACTGTATTTCTTTGTCGCAATCTGCAAAAATTAAATGGCTGATGTATGTGGATTCAGCAAATTTCGTTCTTAAGCTTCTGGATCATGTCCACAGTGTTTTTGGACTGGAATGGCTGCCAAACAATTTAAAAAAAAAAAAACATGGGGTATCATCTGTATATCACATTTCGTTAGTGTTTAAAATGGAAATATAGAATATAACATTGTCATCCCTATTGTTTAAATTTCATACTTTATAATCTCTTGAAGCAGGCAACTGGACGCAAACCACATGTACAAGATATCAACCATGAAATACACAACCATGGTGGTATTTTTGATCAGCTGTAAACTTGATGACATCTTTTCTGAGATTCCCTAGGTCATATTCACCGGCTAGTTGGAAGAGTGCTTTGTAATTTGTTTAATAACAGTTATGTTAGCTAGATTCTTTAATGCACTAGCTGATGAAAATGTTTATAAATACTCTACTATCATAGTTGCACTAGCTGATGAAAATGTTTATAAATACTCTACTATCATAGTTTTGGATATCCTCATATGATATTTTAGACTCCATATTCACTCTCTGTTGGGCCCTAACTGTCCAACATCAGCTACACTATATTTCTTCCTCGCAATTTGTAAAACTCAATGGCTGATGTATGTGGATTCAAAAAATTTGGTTCTTAAGCTTCTGGATCATGTCCATAGTGTTTTTGGACTGGAAGGCTGCCAAACAATTTAAAAAAAAAATTAAGCACGGGGTATCATCTGTATATCACATTTTGTTAGTGTTTAAAATGGATCTTGATAGAATGTTAAATGTCTTCCAATTGTTGATTTCACTAGCAAATCCACATCCATTTCAGTTCAATCAACTTGAGAATTTGCACATGAAATTCAGTAATGAAAAAGGCAGAAAATGGCAGGTCAGAGAAAGAGAGAGCTTGCCACAGAAGATGGAAAAAATAATCTATTATTTTACAAGAATGGACTCCAACAAAATGAAAACCAAACTCAGAAAACTACCAAGTATCCATTCGGTTTATACAAAATTCTGATAACTACTATAGGTGATTGAGATGCAAATTAGCACCTTTACAAAGAGCTACACATGGCTAAATTTTCATACCACCCATTGGTTGTTCCCATATCAGCTACAATTCCAGCCCAGGTAGTGGTGATTTATAAAAAATGGTTCCCTTTGAACACTTCTAGCCATAGTAGAAACTCAGAACATATCGCGTAGGATTGAAGCTAGCAAGTACCACTAAACATACGATGCACAAACATATAGTGTTCATGTTAGATCGAAAAAATAACACATAACAAACATTGTATAGTTAGTAGAACAAAAAACTTGAAAGTTCAAAACCAAATTTGAAAAGATTGAAAGAAATATACATTTGCAGGCCTTTGAATAACTTACAGAATGGAAAGAGAATAATAATAAAGCCAATAGGGTAGAGGAAAAATTTTGTCTTATCCAAGAAGGGTAACACTATAGCACATGCACAGAAATATCTGAAGTATTAAATATAAACGTATAGAAACAACTTAAAAAATGGAACCTTAATTCAGTTCAGATCTAATAAATTTTATCAAAAGAAACTTACCATCATAGCCTAGAAAGTTCAGGTAATGGTAGTAAGAGAAGGCTACCATAAAGATAAAATTTGACAGTAAAACAGGAACGAATCCTTGTGCAACCAACATCAATTTTAAGGAAGTTGCGGCACATCTTGCATCAGAAAAATCAACAAAACATAACACTAGAGGTTCTCCACTGGGCTGCAAAGCTCACAAGATCGCCAAAATTTCATTAGACCTCATTAAAATAATTTGAGTTTCTATCTATCAATAAATAAACAAAATATAATCTGCTTCAATAGCAAACAGGCATTTATAAAAACTTGACACATAAATTAAGATCCAAGCTATCATTTTAAGCTTAATTTATCAATAAATACTCAAAATTTAGACTGTGCTTACATGTCTAGGCTCCTTTTGTACCAGTCAAACTTCTTTGAAACCAATGAATGGACGGAAAATTTTTGTTGTTAGGTTAAGAAAAAACACTCTAAAGGACAAGCATACATGCATCACCAGATAAAAATCAAGACACTCGATACAACTGAAAGCCTACCTAAAAGCATAATAGAACAATCATACATAACAGAAAATTGTTTTCAGGTTAAGAAAAAACACAGTACATAATAGACATAAACAAATAACAACGCAAAACATACCAAAAAACACATACCAGAAGCATACATGGCAAACTAAAAAAAAACATATAATACTAGACTACCCAAAACCCACAAGGATACGTGCAGCTTCCCTGCGAGTACAATCAGCTGGAAGACCCTCAACAAAGAGGGTGTTCGATGCATCAGGTGGAAGGTGCTCTTCGGGCCTTCTTAAATTTTCTCTCAATCCCTGCGGCTCTGACCTTTGATAGCCCAATCCTAGGCTCCCTAACTTCCCCCCAAGTCCAGGATCTGCACTTCCAATGCCTGACCTCTGAACCATTAAAACAGAGTCAGGAAGGGATGGACCTGACAATCCTCCATAACCTCCACTTCTTCCCAACCTTGACCCAAGGGAGCCTCCCAACCCACCAATATCACTAGATGTTAAACCCCCACCAGAATATAGAAGCTGTACCCAGAACAAAAAAATAAAATATTATAAAGTATCGAATATATACAACATACAACAGAAGAAAGAAAAACAGACATTGTTAAAAGAATGACTGAGATAATTAAGCAAATACCCCATTTTTGAAAACTCACCTGCTGAATCTTAATCCCTTTGAAAACCCAGTAAATCATCCATGGTCTTCCGAACAGAGGCTGTTTGAACATCCACTTCTCTTCGATTCTGAACATCGACTTCTCTTCGATTCGATTCTGAGAGTTTCGAACAGAGGCTATTTGCCATGCTCAGAGTTCATGAGAAAAAGTTCGAACAAGCTGAGTGGGAAAAAAAATTGAATAGGGCAGAAAGGAATGATAGGGCAGAATGGGAAAGAAGGCATACAGGTCGAACAAGCTAAGCAGGAAAAACAAATTGAATAGGTCGATTAAGAAAATTTGAATAGGTCGAACAAGCTGAGTGGGAAAAAATTGAAACTATGACATGAAATCATATGACAATTTCCCCCTCAAACATTAGTGAATAATTTATTTTATTTAAATTATTTTATATATTTATTGTAAACTGCTGTAATATTTTACAAAACAAACTTATTTTATTTTATTTAAAAACAATTTATCAAAATTTTTGGATGTAAAAATCATTAGTTATAATATTCATTGTAATTATTATTTATAAATAACAAAAAATATTAATAAATATAATATTTTTAGGTAGAATAATTACTTTCATCATACTTTATAGGTTTTTTCAAAATTACTTTCATTATTACCATAATTATTCAACTTCATTAGTTGATTGCCAATATTTTCTTCATTATATGAATCATCCTTAAATAGACCTTATAGTAATTTTCATAATGTTCGTGTATGGAGATAATTCTATGATTCCACAACCATTTTCCATAGAGTTTTTCATTCAAGGGATACCCTTAGAGTACCAAGTTATGAATATTCCAACATCTTCCATATGTTCTAAAATAAGTGGCCTCTTCTTATTGATTTCTTACACTTGTTGTGACACTTCCACTCAACCACCTGAAGTATTTAGCTAGCACTTTTTTTTTGTTCATCTCATTATTCCAAGCTGGTCATAATCACATGAGTTACCATCAATTATCATCATTAGAAATTTTGCAAGTTTTTCCTAAAATTTACTAATTAGTCTACAAACACATGGTAATAATGGCATTACCCACAAACACATGATACCCTCATAACCTAGTATTGTGTGCTAGGAAGGCTTTCCAAAGAAGTTGGCTGGCATCACTATGACACTATTACAGAATTAGAAGGGAAGAGAAAGGCAAAGGCTCAGGTATCATATGAGAGAATGAAGCAATTGGAAAAATTGAGATCAAAAGCAGTGGAGTTAGCCGAAAAGAAGCTTGCCCCAGAGATGGATAAGATAAAACTTGACAACATATTGGTCAATTTCCTTGACCCTTTATTGGTTATTCAGAAGGAGTATGAATACACCACCGTTAATATCAAGGTAACCGGCCCCTAGCAGATCAAGGGCTACAAGTTGTAGTTTTCGTCTGAACATCAACATACCACAACCATGCTTACAACCAGAAGCCTTCTCACATTCATGATCTGATTATATAGTGAATTAGACAGAAGTAAGAAAACAATTACTTCTTCAAAGCTAATTCAAATTTGGAGGGCTTAGCCGGGGATTGGGGGTTAGGGGTTAGGGATTTAGAGGTTTAGGGTTTAGGGGGTTAAATGGGTTAGGGGTTAAGGGGTTATAGGTTTAGGGTTTAGGGGGTTAAATGTGTTAGGGGTTAAGGGGTTATAGGTTTAGGATTTAGGGGGTTAAATGGCTTAGGGGTTTAGAGGTTTATGGTTTAGGGGGTTAAATGGGTTAGGGGTTTAGGGGGTTAAGGGATTTAGTAGTTAAGGATTTTAGGGGTTAGAAGTTAGGGGCTAATGGGGTTAGGTTTTAGGGGTTAAGGGTTTATAGGTTTAGGGTTTAAGGGGTTAGGGTTAAGGGTTTAATGGTTTAGGATTTAAGGGGTTAGGGGTTAAGGGTTTATAGGTTTAGGGTTTAAGGGGTTAAGTGGGTTAGGGGTTAAGGATTTAGGGGTTAGGGGTTAAGGGTTTAGAGATTTATGGTTTAGGGGTTAAATGGGTTAGGGGTTGGGAATCAGTGTTTAAGGGGTTAGGGGTTAAGATGATAGTTTCATTGGTATCTGTTTGTGCACATTTTAACCTTGCCAACAAAGCAGAATTAACCCAATCGTAGGTCCCAATATGTCATGATATAGATTAACTCTAGATATATATGAGAAGGAATAATTATAAAGACATAGATTGATAGAGGTAGTGAGAAAATGGGATTCACAAGGGAGAGATGGAGATAAAATGAAGGAGAGGGGAGAGAAGGAATGGATCAGCTGAGAGAGAGAGAGGGAGAGGAGTGAGAGAGGTAGAGAAGGGTAAGAGAGGGAGATAGTGACACAAAGATGGAAGGGGGGCAGAAAGAAGGATAGAGGGAGGGATATAGATGTGAGAGGATTGGAGGATAGAGGGAGAGAGAGAGATAAAGAGATAGAGAGAGAAGGATATTGGGGAAGAGAGAGGTCATTCCAGATGCTCTAAAAGTGTCAAGGTTTTCACGGTCACAACTTAGTATAACATCGATCCGGTAAAGTCTTCGAACAAAAACGCCCGACCCGAACGTGCCCGGTGACTGCCCTTGCGCCGACCGAAGGATGCTGCGATAAACGACAAACAAAGCCGCCTTAACATGCACAAGGCACCCGAGCACACAATCTCATAAAATCGATACAAAGTGCCTCTGAATTTAAATGGGGCCGACTCAAACACGGTCGGCGACGCGCATAGTGTGACATGGCGCTCTAACCGAACGATGCCACAAGGGAGAAAATGGAAAATGCATCGCCTGAAGGTGCACAAGGCACCCAGGCAGTCACAACTTAGCATGAAAACTGATACAGGTGCCCTCGAACGAAATGGCCCGACCCGAACATGATCGGTTAGGTGACCTCGCACGACGTGACACGACCCGCTTGTTCGAATGATGCCACAAGGGAGCAAATGGCCAATGTCAGCCCAACAGACGCTGACAGACCCTGGCAGCCAGAATTGCATGAAAACCGACACGGCACCACCCTCTTGGGTTGAACTGCCCTGACCGGAACTCACTACCTGGCAACTCAGACCACACGACACTGCCACCCCAGCTGAAATGATGCCGCTGGGAGAACAGTAGACCAACTGCACAAGGCACCCAGAAGTCACAACTTAGCAAAATCGACACGGGCCCTCGAACGAAATGTACCGACTCAAACGTGCCCGCCGAAAGTGGCCACATGGCGTGACGCAACACACCGACCGACCATTATCCCACAATGGAGAAACAAAACGGCCACCCGAACGTGCACAAGTGCACTAGACGACAATTAGCAAACTGACATAGCACCTCCACCAAAAATGATCAACCGAATTGCACAAGGGAGAAAACGACAACAAAGCCGCCCGAACGTGCACAAGGCACTCAGTGGTCACAACTAAGAACCGACACGGCGCCGAACGAAACAACCCGACCAGAATGCGCCCGGTCGGGCGACCTCACACGACGCGACATGACGCGCCCGAATGAACGTCGATGCCAGAAGGGAGCAAACGGAAAACGGGCCACTCGAACGTGCACAAGGCATCCGGGCAGTCACAACTTCGCAAAACTGATACGGGCACCCTCGAACAAAATGACCTGACCCAAACGCGCCCAGTCAGGCGACCTCACACGGCACGACACGGCGCGCCCAACCGAATGATGCCACAAGGGAGAAAATGGAAAACGGGCCACCCGAACATGCATAAGGCACTCGGGCGGTCACAACTTAGCAAATGTGACACGGGCGCCTCGGCACGAAACGCCCCGACCTGTGCGCTGTCGCTGGCACATTTACGTGATGTGTCGCATGGATGGCCGGGCGGGGTAGAAAATGGGTGTTCGCCGCCCGAAAAGTACTCCATTGGCACTCCCAAGGCCACAAGTTAGCAAATTCGACACGGCGCTCGCACGTAACGACCCGACCGGTGCGCCTCTGGTCATATGGCGCGCGGCGCGGGGAGCGCGCGCCCCGCCGCATGGAGGCACAAGGTAGCAAATCCAAAACGACCGTTTCGCAAAACGAACGTGCACATTAAGGCACCCGGGCGGTCACAAGTTAGCAAATCTGACACGAGCGCCCTTGCATGTAATGACCCAACCCGAGCGCCCTTGGTCGTGCGGCGTCACAAGGGGTGACATGGCGTGCCCGACCGCCCGGAGGAATAAGGTGGCAAACGGCAAACAGGCCGCCTGAACATGCACAAGCTGGCACCAGGGTGGTCACAAGTTAGCAAATGTGACACGGGCACTCTCGCACGAAACGGCTAGACCCGGGCGCCCTTGGTTGTGCGGCGTCACACGGAGCGACACAGCGCGCCCGGCCGCATGGAGGCACAAGGTAGCAAACGACAAATGGGCCACCCAAACGTGCACAAGCTGGCACCCGGGCGTTCACAAGTTAGAAAATGTGACACGGGCGCCCTCGCACGAAACGGCCAGACCTGGGCGCCCTTGGTCGTGTGGCGTCACACGGCGCGACACGGCGCGCCCGGTCGCACAGAGGCACAAGGTAGAAAATGGAAAATGGGCCGCCTGAACATGCACAAGTTGGCACCCGGGCGGTGACAAGTTAGAAAATCTAACACAGGCACCCTCGCACGTAACGGCCCAACCCGGACGCCCTTGGTCGCACGGTGTCACACTACGTGACACGACGCACCTGGCCACACGGAGGCACAAGGTAGCAAATGGAAAATGGGCCACCCGAACGTGCACAAGCTAGTACCCGGGCGGTCACAAGTTAGCAAATGTGACACAGGCACCCTCGCACAAAACAGCCAGACCCGGGTGCCCTTAATGGTCATGCGGCGTCACATGGCACGACACAGTGCCCCCGGCCGCACATAGGCACAAGGTAGAAAATGGTAAATGGGCCGCCCGAACATGCACAAGCTGGCACCCGGGTGGTCACAAGTTAGAAAATGTGACACGGGTGCCCTCGCACGAAACGGCCCGACCAAGGTGCCCTTGGTCGTGTGGCGTCACATGACGCGTCACGGCGCGCCCGGCCGCACGGAGGCACAAGGTAGAAAACAACAAATGGGCCGCCCGAACATGTACAAGCTAGCACTCGGGTGGTCACAAGTTAGCAAATGTGACACTGGGGCCGTCGCACGAAATGACCACACCCGGGCTCCCTTGGTCGTGCAGCGTCACACGGTGCAACACGGTGCACCCGGCGGCATGGAGGCACAAGGTAGAAAACGGTAAACGGGCCGCCCAAACGTGCACAAGCTGGCACCCAGGCGGTCACAAGTTAGCAAATGTGACACGGGTGCCCTCGCACGAAACGGACCGACCCAGGCACCCTTGGTCGTGCGGCGTCACACGACGCGACATGGCGCGCCCGGCTGCACGGAGGCACAAGGTAGAAAACGGAACTGCCGTCGAACGTGCACAAGTCGGGCACTTCGGTGGTTCCTGTTAGTAACCACACGAGAACCTTTACGAAACAACCCAACCTAGGCACCCTTGGTCGTGAGGCATCACACGCCACGACACGGCGCGCCCGGCCACCTGGAGGAATAAGGTAAAAAACGGCAAATAGGCCGCCCAAACATGCAAATTAAGACACTTGGGAGGTCACAAGTTAGCAAATCTGACATGGGCGCCCTCGCACGAAACGGCCCAGCCCAGGCGCCCTTGGTCATGCAATGTCACATTGCGTGCCCGGCTACCCGGAGACACAGGGTAGCAAATGGAAAACTAGCCGCCTGAATGTGCACATTAAGGCACTCAGGCGTTCACAAGTTAGAAAATCTGACACAGGCGCCCTCACATGAAATGGCCCGACTCGGCTGCCCTTGGTCATGCGATGTCACACGGCGCGCCTGGCCGCCGATAGACACAAGGTAGCAAACGATAAAGGGGCCGCCCGAACATGCACAAGCTGGCACCCGGCCAGTCACAAGTTAGCAAATGTGACACGGGCACCCTCGCACAAAACAGCTAGACCCGGGTGCCCTTGGTCGTGCGGCGTCACACGGCGCGACATGGCGCGCCCGGACGCACGGGGGCACAAGATAGAAAACGGCAAATGGGTCGCCCGAACATGCACAAGCTAGCACCCGGGCGGTCACAAGTTAGCAACTCTGACACGGGTGCCCTCACACGTAACGCGCGTCGACCCCGGCGCTCGTCATGCGTGTCACGCGACAGACACATGCTCTTGGCCGCATGGAGGCACAAGGTAGCAAAACAAAAACGGGTCACCAAACATGCACAAGTCGGGCACCCCGGCAACACAAGGATAGTAGCGTATTACACCTGTGCCTCCGGCACGAAACGACCGCACCGGCGCTCTGACCCGTCGTGGCGCGCGGCCGTACCTGACGACCAGGCGTCTCACGTACGTAGGCACAAGGTAGCAAACAATAAACGCACCGCCTTCAAATGTGCATAAGTCGGCACCCGCGTCGTTGCCAACCAATGTGTATACACCGCATGCACCTGCCCCCATCTCGGTGTTCTTCGCTTACAAGCATAAGCCACACTAAGACGACACGGCGTGTTTCTGGCCGTACCGAGGCACAAGATAAGGCAACCGCAAAGAGGCCACCCGACTGTGCACAAGTTGCACCAGCAACAATAAGTTAAAGGGGGTCAGACACACCTGGCATGGACACGCGCGCTCGCCGCACGGAGGCACAAGGTAGCAAATGGCAAAACGACCTCGCTCGAACGTGCACAAGTCGGGCACCCGTGTCACAAGTTAGCAAATGCACACGAGTGCCCTCGCACGAAACGACCGTACCCAGCGCTTCTTGTCACACACGCACGCGACACCCGCGCGCCCCGGGCCCGCATATTAAGGGGTCGAAGGTAGTAAATTTCAGATAGGCCGCCCGAACGTGCACACACTGGCACCCGGGCGGTCACAAGTTAGAAAATGTGCTACGGGTGCCCTCGCATGAAACAGCCAGACCCGGGCACCCTTGGTCGTGCGACGTCACACGGCGCGACACGGCGTGCCCGGTCGCACGGAGTCACAAGGTAGCAAACGGAAAACGGGCCGCCTGAACATGCACAAGTTGGCACCCGGGCGGTCACAAGTTAGCAAATCTGACACGGGCGCCCTCGCATGTAATGGCCCAACCCGGGCGCCCTTAGTCGTGTGGCGTCACACTCACATGGCGTGGCACCTGTAATACGCCACATGGAGGCACAAGGTAGCAACCCGCAAACGGCCGCCGAATGTGCAATGTCGGCACCCCGCGTCATTGCCAGGCAATGTGGACGAGCGCCACCACCTAAACAAATAGACTCCTAGAGCCTCACTTGTCGTGTCACACACAGGTCACGTACACTACGTGCTCCTACCATCGAGGTACAAGGTAGCAAATCTGAGAATGGGTCGCCTAAACGTGCAATAAGCCGGCACTCGTGCGTCAAAAGTTAGAAAATGTGGACACGAGTTCCCCGCACGAAACGGCCCGACCCGACGCCTTGGTCGTGCGGCCACACAACACGACATGACACGCGCCCCCGGCCGCACTGAGGCATAAGGTAGAAAACCTTAGGCAATACTCGAATGTGGCACAAGTCGGCACCCGGCCTGGCCACAAGTTAGCAACGGTGACACACAGCGCTCTCGCACGAAACGGCTTTGCACCCGGCGCTTGGTCACGCGCACGCATGATGCGACACGCCCAAGATGCTCCTGGCCGCATCGGGAGGCACAAGGTAGCAAATGGTAAACGGGCCACCCGAACGTGCACAAGCTAGCACCTGAGCGGTCACAAGTTAGCAAATGTGACACGGGTGCCCTCGCACGAAACGGCCCGACCCAGGCGCCCTTGGTCGTGCGGCGTCACACGGCGCGACACGGCACACCCAGCCGCATGGAGGCACAAGGTAGCAAACGGTAAATGGGCCGCTCGAACGTGCACAAGTTGGCACTCGGGTGGTCACAAGTTAGAAAATCTGACACGAGCACCCTTGCATGAAACGGCCCGACCCAGGCACCCTTGGTCGTGAGGCGTCACACGCCGCGACACGACGTGCCTGGCTTCCCTGAGGAACAAAGTAGCAAACGGAAAATGGGCCACCCAAACGTGCAAATTAAGACACTCGGGTGGTCACAAGTTAACAAATCTGACACGGGCGCCCTCGCTGGAAACGGCCCGACCCAAGCGCCCTTGGTCGTGAGACATCACACAACGCGCCCGGCTGCCCAGAGACACAAGGTATCAAACGGAAAACGGGCAGCCTGAATGTGCACATTAAGGCACCCGGGCGGTCACAAGTTAGCAAATCTGACACAAGCGCCCTCATACGAAATAGCCCGACTCGGGCGCCCTTTGTCGTGTGACGTCACACGGCGCGACACGGCGCGCCGAGCCGCCCGGAGACACAAGGTAGCAAACGGAAAAAGGGCCACCTGAACTTGCACATTAAGGCACCTAGGCGGTCACAAGTTAGCAAATGTGACACGGGAACCCTCACACGAAATGGCCCGACTTGAGCACCCTTGGTTGTGCGGCGTCACACGGTGTGACACGACATGCCCGACCGCCCGGAGACACAAGGTAGAAAATGGCAAACGGGCCATGTATGAAGATTTCATAGCTTAAAAATTTCCAGACGAGAAGATAGCCAAAATAACAAGCTGACCATGATTTGAGAAAGAATTCTAGAGCATACATAAACCCTAACTTCCTTAAAGCATATCTCTGAAAATATAACGAACAAAGATCTGACGCTTCATGGACTAGATGTTCAAAAAAAATTATCCTTAACATGGTCGAAGTTTCATGGCCTGCAACCTCACATAAAAATGTTATAGCAATAATGTTGAACTGACCCTAATTAATTCAAATAATATCAAATCATTATTGACATATGTCGAAAGTCAGTTAGGGAGTGAATTAGAATCAACACGTAGCCCAAACCGTCGCAAGAGCGACACTTAGCCCAAATCGTCGCAATAGCGACGTTTCTGCCGAAACAGTCGCAATAGTGACACCTTTGCCTGAACTGTTGCAATAGCGACGATATCCTCAATTGTCGCAATAGTGACACTTTCCCCAAACGTTGCAATAGCGACACTTTCCTCAAACTGTCGCAATAGCGACGATATCCTCAAACTGTCGCAATAGTGACGTTATTGCCGAAACTGTCGCAATTTCGACGGATTCCTCCAAATGTCGCAATTGCGACATTTTGTCTAAGTGTCAGTATTGTGACACTTGTCTCTGAACGTCGATATAGCAACAGTTTCGGGTGGGATTTGAAAAAGTTGGAAAAATTTAGGGAAATTTCCGACATTTGGTCAAAAGTATCGAAACCAAGTGTCGGAATTTCCGCCAAATGTACTAGTGACATGTATAGTTCTACCCAGAACGTACCTCAACCCAATTTTCAAAGTCATCATATGCCTCAAAATTTTTTTACCAATAGGGCGCAAGCATATCACCATGGAGGACCCTATCCTCTGGCTCAGGGGACCTAGTACGCATAAATAAATATTGATGGAAGAGCTGCCCCCAAGCCACCATACACCAACCAGGGATCGGGGAACCTAGTTGCCTCATCCTCTTGAGTTTTAAGGTGCATCGATTACTGCAAATGGTTTGATCGGGTCTTTGACCCAAGGTCACCTAGGCTGCAGTAATTCGTATTCAGTGAGTGACCAGGAAGGTTGATTCTGCAGACAGTTGATACGGGTCTTTGACTCAAGGTCACCTAGGCAACAGTATCACCCATGATACTTAGAGAGTGACCAAGTAGGTTGATTCTGCAGACGGTTGATACATGTCTTTGACCCAAGGTCACCTAGGTAGCAGTAACACCCATGATACTCAAAGAGTGACCAGGTAGGTTGATTCTGCAGACGATTGATACGGGTCTTTGACACAAGGTCACCTTGGCAACAGTAACACCCATGATACTCAGAGAGTGACTAGGAAGGTTCATTCTACATACGGTTTGATATGGGTCTTTAACCCAAGATCTCCTAGGCAGATATAAAACCCATGATACTAAGGGAGTTACCAAGTTGGTAGATTTTTTAGACTGCTTGATCAGGTCTTTGACCTAAGATCACCTAGGCAGCGGTAGTATCGTGCGCATTGATTCTGCAGACGGTTTGATCGAGTCTTTTTCCCAAGATCACCTAGGCAGCAGTAGTACCATACACGTCGATTCTACAGATGGTTCAATTGGGTCTTTAGCCCAAGGACACCTCGGCAACAGTAATCAATACCCTAGATACTCATACAATTCTACTCAAAATGTATCACAACCTAGCTATCATGAAAGTCACCCCAGCACTCATATACCAACCAAGGACAAGGGAACCGATATCCCCCATTCCTCGCACAGAATGAACCACTGGCACAACGTAATGCACCGGTCAATATAGTGCAACCCTTCCTAGGCTCATCAGCAACCATACAACTAGGAGAATTATGAAAATCCTCCAAATGCTAGAAAAAGAAGCCGAGGAACAAACAAAAGGGATATCCTAGACAGGGAACAGTAACCGGCAACGCCCCCTGTGATCTCAGTCTAGGGGCAACCCTAACTGAAATCAAAACTAGGAGCCAAGTAACAACTCCCAAGGGAAAAATGTAGCTTAGAGTATCTGATCACTAAACCAAAAGCAACACTATGATCATCACTCCATAATGCCCAAAGGCGATGCCACACATTTTCACCACCGAAAAAATAAATTTTCAAGCACCAACAGGTATGCCCTCTCTAATCTTTTTTTTTTAGCACATGTCTTTCAATAATATTTGATAAAGAAGATGCTTTCACTTGAGGTAACTTTTTTTGTAGGAAAACTCGCAAACCATCCACAACTCCGTCCATGGAAAGTTCTACAGCAGGTATCTTTCTACCCCCAGCATGATAGAGTCCCAAAAAAATCTGCATATCCTGACATCATTTCTCCATTAGAAATAAACCATAGGTTCCACATATCCAACCATGTATATCATCACCTCACCCTGCACATTATAAACATCCTCGTTGGTTGGTAGAGCCTCCCCTCCATGGCGCTCATCACCCACAGTAGACCATATATCACAAAAAAAGTGACACCATGGCCATACCACTTTAGTCCGGGAAGCACCTCATGCCCATCCATCCGCCATGCATAAAGGTCAAGTTTTACCATACAAAATAAAACCCCATTCCTAGATGACCAGGTTGTATAAGCAGATCAAAAGCGCACTGTCGCACCTGGCATTTGGCCTGCCATACCTCCACTAGCATAATCCCATTCGTGATACTTTTTCATCCACTTCATTAAACCCACACATGATACCAACCAATGGGACCCCTACCCTCGGCAAAAAACCTTCCTCACAACATCAATGAGTGAACACGTTTTGGGGCACCCGTCTCTATGTTTTGTACAAACCAAACCTCATTATTTTATTCTTTTGGTAAGTGTACAAAGACCGCAAATGGTGCACTACGTCCCCCACCCACTCATTCATATTTCTACCATGGAAGCAGTACTTAAACACCCTCGGTCTGAGTATCACACCTCCACGCACAAGCCACCATGACATTCATAGCCAAGTCTTAACCACCCTATAAGTCCTACCCACTCTAGGGATTTCCCCATCAGAAATAACTATGACTGCTTCCAATCTGCTTAGTACACTCCGACCTTGGGCCACTGAATCCCCATCATCATTTTTCAATCACCCGTCGCCAACATGCCTATGTTAAACCCATCACATCCAGGTCCCTCACCCTTCATGTCACCGACCCCTTGTTCGGTTGAGGCTTCCTTTTTGTTGACTTCAACACCTATTTTCCAAAAAGGAAGAGGTAACTTGGATTACCCCTCTCTATAAAAGGGGCATCCTCGAGTGGCACTGTGGGACACATCATTGCCCACAGATATCATCGATCCTCCTGAAATTCGACTACAACAAAAACTTTCATGTCAATATGGTATCATACCTTACAACCATTGCACTTTGATCAAATTCATCGAGCACCCGTGCCTTCAAAAGCGTCTATTTAAGCAATCCTTAAACAGGAATTTCCCAGCCAACACCTATGCGTACAATGTGCAGTTATATTCCATACCAAGTTTATGCATATGGGTACCACATTCCACCTATTGTCAAAGAAAAATGCCCTGGAGGGCATTAGTAGTCGTTGTCACCAACCACCAGATCACTACCATATTAGTGACATAGACAAAACATGTATTTGTCAAATATATTTTCTTAACTACCCATAGCATCACGAGCATGGGACATGCCCGCCTCGTAGGAAATTTGTATATATATTGTATTATATTTTCTTACAGGGTCCCATAGGACATGGTCATTATTTGAACCGGTGCAGGGTGTTTCCAATTCCGAGCTTCACGCAAGTCTCTCTATCTCTTACACACAATATACATAAAAGAAATTATAATGTATTTCGGCTATACAGTTCTTCCTAGACCTCACACATTAGGGGGAAACTGCTAACACTGGAAAATAGTACAAGCAGTAGACGACATTATTTAATGCCAAGCAGAAGGATTTACAGGGCTGAAAGACATTAGAGAATCTGGAAAGTATTTAAAAATCTCTAAGGTTTGAGGAAAAATCAAATTTGAGCAAGTCATAAATGCTTTTCCGCACATAAGCCTTCTTGAAGAGCGCATTGGCATGCCTTTGATCCGAAATGCGCGCAATCCTAGGAGTGGCGAAAGTCACTTTCCGGGACCACAAAAAAGCACACTCCAGGATAGTGATTCCTCACTTGAAGCTACCTAGGCACAACTACTAAAGCCTCCTTACACATCAAGGGAGCACACGATGGAATATGTGTGGCACACAAAGGAATCATCTCCCTCTCTTGGGTCACCATCCACAATGTACCAAGATAAGGAAGGAGGATTTGAATTGTCCTATATAAGTGTTGGAAATACTGAGAGGGGGGGTAAATTAGTATTCCTTTCAATTAGAGCATTAGTTAATATTCAATTATTATCAGTGTTTGTACAATGATAGTAGTAAACAAAAGGAACACAAATGCACACATTTTTTAAGGTGGAAACCCACTCCGGGAAAAAAACCACTTAATGCTTTTCTAATAATTTTTTAATATTCAACTCCAATTGAAAGTAAAGCTCCAACTTCCTAGAATCTAGAAAATTATTCTTCTCCAGCTCCCATTGGATGCACGCTCCAACACCTGAGATTCTTCAGTAGTCAACTGAACGGATGCCCCAACACCGAATGAGCTACAACTCACCCTAACACCACCCTACCACCCTATAGAAGAATAAAACAAGAATGGACTCCCATATCAAGGAAAATGGTCCACTTTACAAAGATATCGAATGATGTAGAAGAAGAAGAAATACTAGAACATAACCTCAACTATGAAAAAACCACCTAATGATTATCCTAGACCTCCAGACAATGCCTCTTCAACTCTTGGTAGATAGACACTTGTACAATTTTTACAATGATGCATTTACAATGACTTAGTACAATGATACCTTTACAATGACTGTATGCAGTGCTGCCCACTTGAAGACTTCATCTGGTGAACTTCTTACTGCTGTTCTGCAATTTGGCTACTGCTCTTGTCATGCTACCCTCTACTGCACCTTTCTTTTCTTTTCTTCCCTAGAAAGTTTGGTCCTTTGCAGCCCTTGACAACACATGATCTAGCTTTTTCTTGCCTTCTAGGAGTTCGATATTGAATCTGATGTATCTTTGTTATTTCAAATCCACAATATGTGATTTTTTGCCCTGCATTAGTACTCTGAGTCTTCTTTCCAATGCGATAGGTCAAACCTAATTTGGATTCTTCAAGAGAAAGTTATGCCCAATCTCTCACAATGCCCTAATTATGGAATGTTGCATTAGAGCGAACTTGTACAGCGTGCCACGTGTTATTGTTTCTTCATTAGGCTTTGAAATTGATACAACAAAAACTACAGGCCATGCAGTATCTGTCACTTTTTACAGAATTCCAATCCAATACACCGAGAGAGAGAGAGAGTTATGATGATTTTCCCAAGGTCACTTCTTTGAGATGAATTTCAGGAGCCTACAAAAACAATGATTTCCAAATATCATATCTCCGAAAATATTGTGCACAGTGATATGAAATTTTTACAGGAGCTTCCTCAAGATTTCAGCTTCGCCTCATAAAATTTTTATCTTCTGAACCTTAGTATAAAAAATGTTAAAGAAAAAATTTCACGATGACCTGTTTCAGATGGCGAAATCCCTGCATAAGGAGGATATGAGGATGACAATTTATATAAATGCTTAGGTTGAGAGGGGCTTCAACAAGTGAACATGGGAGGGATTTTAGGAGCTTAAAAATGATTAATTATTTACTTTTAAATGACCCATGCCACAACCCCATGGGGTTTTAGCCCACTAACTGGGGTTACAAACTTTAAACATGAATATCTCTCAAACCGTGAAGAATTATGTGGCGTGCCATATATCAACGGAAACATCTCGACAATTAGAAACCATCAAAAGAATTATTGACCCGGAATATAGTAATTTGGTAGGTAAAAATTCCAATGAAATATTGGGGTAGCCCCTGGTTCTGCTTGGGTTGAAATTAATGACAACCGTTGATCAACAATCTCCCCCTTTGGCATTGATGGCAACACAAGTACTCTCCCTACGATCATGACACCTCTTCCTACAACATTCTCTCCCCCTTTGACATTAATGGCAAAGGGTAAATCCCCCTGACACAAAACCATCCCGTGGACCTATAATCTAATGAGAACTTGGGTGAATCCCAAGCCTCTAGAAAATATATCCAAATGCTTCATGAGGAAAAGGTTTAGTGAAGATATCAGTGATTTTTTCTTTTGTACCAACATAATCAAGTTTGATATTCTTTTCAACGACTTGTTCTCTAACGAAATGATGTTTGATTGGAATGTGTTTTGTTTTTTAATGCATGACAAGATTCTTGGAGATGCTGATGGCACTGGTGTTGTCACAGAATATGGGAATAGGCTCACTAAATTTTACTTGAATATCTTTCAAAGTTTGTTTCATCCAAAGGAATTGAGTACAACATGTTGTCGCTGCAATTTATTCTTCTTCCGCTGTAGATAACGATATTGAGGTTTTCTTTTTTCTCAACCATGATAAGAGATAACCACCTAGATATAATGTTGCTCCACTAGTACTCTTACGATCATCAACACTTATTTCCCAATCTTTATCTGTAAAGGCTTGAATAATGAGATTTTTACCCTTGGGATACCACAAGCCATATTATTTTGTGCTCTTTAGATATCGAAGAATTCTTTTGACATCAATAATATGTGATTATTTTGGTGCTGCTTGGAATCTTGCTACTTGTCCAACTGCTTGCATAACATCTAGTCGAGAAGCTGTTACATATAGAGGACTACCAATCATAGATCTGCACAACCTTTGTTCCACATCCTTATATGAGTCGTCTATGCTCAATTTGCAACCTGTTACCATCGGAGTAAGGACGGGTTTGCAATCTTCCATTTTGAATTTCTTGAGCATTTCCTTGATGTACTTAGCTTGAAAAATAAATATTCCTTTCTCTTGCTGAGATATTTGAAGCCCTAAGAAGTATGTCAGCTCACCAAGTAAAGACATATTGAACTCACTTTGCATATTTGTAGAAAATTTCTTACTTAGTTGATCAGCATTGCTACCAAATATTATATCATCCACATATACCTCAACAATTGTTAAATTATCTTTATCTATTTGTACATAAATATTTCTATCAACAGTACCTTTATTGAACCCTTGTTGACATAGATATCCATCAAGAGAAGCATAACATGTTCTGGGAGCCTGCTTGAGACCATATAGAGCCTTCTTTAACCTGCAAACATAGTCTTCTTTTTCTAATAGTAGAAAACCTTCAGGTTGTTTAATGTAAACTTATTCTAATTCTCCATTCAGAAATGCTGACTTAACATGCATAGGCGAGAAACATTTGGATGGATTCCATTCTCGAAACTGGCTCAAATGTTTCATCGAAATCAATTCCTTCCACTTGTGCATAGCCTTTGCAAACCAATCTTGCTTGGTTACTGGTAACTTGTCCATATTCATTCAATTTGTTCCTGAACACCCATTTAGTCCCAATGACATTTTTATCTTTTGGTCATGGAACTAATTCCCAAGTGTTATTCTTCTCGATTTGATCCAATTCTTCATTCATTGCTGCTACCCAATGTTCATTCTGGTTGGCTTCCTCAAAAATACTAGGCTCAAAGGTTGCTAGAAAAGAAATGTGAGCTTGTTGTGATGAACGAAGCTGTCGACCTTCATTTATGTCACCAATGATTTTATTTTATGGATGGTTCTTTTGAATCCATTCTTTTGTTCTCTTTGGAGGAGCTTCTTGTTGTTGTTCTGGTGTATCTTAATGATCATTATTTACTTCTTCCTGGTTGATAGTTGCTTCTTGTTCTAGAATTTTATTTGTGTATTTTTCAGCCTCTGTCTCAAGTTTCAAAGATTTTATATCCTCATCATTATTCGTTAGAACACCATCTTCGTCAAATGTAACATTTATGCTCTCCACTATCTGTTTTCTTCTTAGATCATAAATTTTATAGGCCTTTCTTTTGCATTAGTAACCAACAAATATACCTTCACCAACACGTGATTCAAACTTACCCAAATTTTGATCTTCTCTTTTGATATAACATTTTCTTCCGAAGATTCTGAAATATTTTACATTAGCTGGTTTTACTTTCCATTATTCATATGGGGTCTTGTTGCGATTATTTCTGAGAAGACTTCTGTTGATAATGAAGACTACCGTATCAATTGCTTGAACCCAGAATTTTTTATCCAATTTTGAGTCCTTCAACATTGTTCTACCCATTTCCTGTATGGTTCTGTTCTTTCTTTCAGCAACTCTATTTTGCTGAGGTGTTTGTGTTGCTGAAAATTGTCTTTTTATTCCATTTTCATCACATTATTGCTGAAATAATTTGGAAGTGAATTCTCCTCCATTATCTAATCTTAGACACTTTATTTTCAAATCAATTTCATTTTCAACCAACTCCTTGTAGATCTTAAAGCACTCAAATGCTTCAGATTTTTTCTTCAGGAAACTGATGGTTGTCATCCTAGTATAGTCATCTATCATTAACATGAAATATAATTCTCCATCTAAGCCTTTTGTTCTCACAGGACCACATATATCAGTATGTATAAATTCCAATGGATGTGATGCAAAGTGTTATTTTGTTTTAAATTGGACTTTTGTTTTCTTGCCGTGCCGACAGGCCTCACATAGTGTGTTGGAAGGTTTTGAGATTTTCGGAATTTCTCGTACTGCTTCCATTTTGCTTATCCTGACAAGATTTTCAAAGTTTATGTGACCCATTCATTTTTTCCATAACCAAGTTTCATCTTCTTTAGCTAGTAGACATGCTTTAGTTGCTGCATCGAGAACATATATGTTGTTTGGAGCTCGACTTGCTATAGCCACAATTTTACCATACCCGCCTTTCCTGATTTCACATTTTGTGAAGTTGAATAGCATTGTGTTTCCTTGATCACACATTTGTCCAACACTGAGCAGATTGTGATTCATGTTTTCAACCAATAGAACATTCTTGGCTATAACATCTTTTCTTCCGAGAGTGACAGTACCTGATCCTATAACATTTGAAGATCCATCATTTCCAAAGGATATGGTTACATCCTTCTTCTCTTTCAGAGATATAAATTTCATTCTATCTCCAGTCATATGTGTTGAGCAACCACTATCAACATACCACACATATTTATTGTTTTGAGCCTTAAGAGCGAGAGCACAATTATCAGTCTTCTTCTTCTTCCATGTTCGTTCATTCTGTGGCTTCGAGGATTCTTCTGGAGGATTTTCAAGTCTGCAGTCTCTGGCTATGTGTCCAAAGTTCTGACATTTGTAACATTCCATATTATTTCTTAAATGTTCAAAACTATTGATGTTTCGTTGAGCCTTGGGAGGTTCATATTTGAAGGATCTTTTGGAATTGTATTGGTTCCTAGGGTACGTTTGACATTCTACAACTTTATGACCAAGTTTTCCACATGAATAACAATAGCCATGAAAAATATGTTGGTACCTGGATGGAAAAATTCATCGAGGAATCGTCTTCCAAGGATGTTCTTGTGAATCTCCAATGAAGTCTACATGCATGTCAAATCTCATAGGTTCATTGTATTTTGTTGTAGAAGGTCTTGCTTCTTCTTCTTTGTAACTGAGGCCAATTCTGTTGTTGTAAGATAGTTGATTGTTGATGAGTTCTTCCAATGCCCTTGAGCTGTTGGCATAGTTTTGGACAGTTTTTCCCTTCTTCACTTCCTTATGCAGCGAGACTGCTTCGGCTTCTAATGCTTCCATTTCTTGCTTGCTTTCTTCCAACTTCTTTTGAAGTGAATCTTCAATACATTTGTGTTCTTCAACTTCAATTTTGAGACCTTGAACTTGTTCTTCAAGAGTATTGGGAAGAATTTTCTCAGCTTTGAGCTCTTTAATAAGCCTGATTGCCTCCTTAGAAAATTCTTCTATGGTCAACCCTTCTTCTTTTTTGTTTGATACCTCTTGTTTATTGTGCTTGGCCATAAACAATACTCTCTCATTGGCTTCTTCTTCACTATCACTGTGTTCATTGGATGATGAGCTATCTTCTTTAGAAAGAAAGTTCCTTTTGGATCCTTTCCTTTTTTCTTACTTGTTGAATTTCTTAAAGCCTTTCTTTCATTTCGAGTTGCCATCACTTCTGTTCGGACATTTTGCTACGAAATGCCCAACCTCACCACAGTCAAAACTTCTCAATGGAATTTTACCTTCGAATTTTCCCTTACCAATTTTTAGTTTTCTCGCAAAGTAAGCATATTCTTCATCTGAAAGACCTTCTTCATAATCTCCCTTTTCTTCACACTTGCAGGTGCATGTCTTTTCAATTAAAGGTTTTTTGTCCTTATTGGTTTCTTAGATGCAATGAACATAGTTTGTAGATGTGAAGTACCCTATTCTCAATCAAGTCTCATTTCATATGCTATGAGAACTCCATGTAATTCCTCTTTGTTGAGTTTGTCCAGATTTGCACTGTATTCTAAGACCGATGCCTTTGGGTTGTTCTAAGAATCTTTCGTATAATATTCTTCTCATTAATTGGCTCTCCCAATCCTTCTAGAGTATTGGTTATTTCATCAACGTATTGGAAGTGTGCAACAATATTGCCATCTTCTTTCATTATTATTTGCTCAAATTTTTCTCTATAGATTTGAAGCTTTTCTTCTTTGACATTTGAGTCACTTGCATATATATTCTCAAGCTTGTCCCATACATTTTTCGTTGTTTTAGAACCCAACACCTTATGATAAGCAGATTCAATAAGTCCACTGATAATAATATTCTTTGCTTTTGCATCATTTACCAAATTCTTCTTACCTTGTTCATCTGCGGTTGATGTAAATCCATTTTGAACAGTGTCCCATACTTCGTAACCTTGCGCCAAGAGATAGACCTCCATTCTTCCTTTCCAGAGTGCATAATTATTTTCATTGAACATAGGTACACCTTTCTTGGTATGCTCCATGACCTCCTTCCAGCTATTAAACTACTATTGAAGGAACCAAGCTCCGATACCAATTGTTGGAAATACTGAGAGGGGGGGTGAATCAGTATTCCTTTCAATTAGAGCATTAGTTAATCTTCAATTATTATCAGTTTTTTTACAATGATATAAGTAAACAAAAGGAACAAAAATGCACACAATTTTTAAGGTGGAAACCCACTCCGGGACAAAAACCACCTAATGCTTTTCTAATAATTCTTTAATATTCAACTCCAATTGAAAATAAAGCTCCAACTTCCTGGAATCTAGAAAAAAATTCTTCTCCAGCTCCCACTGGATGGATGCTCCAACCCCAAATATTCTTCAGTAGTCAACTAAATAGATGCCCCAACACCCAATGAGCTACAACTCACCCTAGAATCACCCTACCACCCTATAGAAGAATAAAACAAGAATGGACTCCCGTACCAAGGAAAATGGTCCACTTTACAATCATATATATAATGATGTATAAGAAGAAGAAAGACTAGAGCATAACCCCAACTATGATAAAACCACCTAATGATGATCCTAGACCTCCCAACACTACCTCTTCAACTCTTGGTAGATAGACACTTGTACAATTTTTACAATGATGCATTTACAATGACTTAGTACAATGATACCTTTACAATGATTGTATGTAGTGCTACCCACTTGAAGACTTCATGTGGTGAACTTCTTGTTGCTATTCTACACTTTGGTTATTTCTCTTGTCATGCTACCCTCTGCTGCACCTTTATTTGCTTTTCTGCCCTAGAAAGTCTGGTCCTTTGCAGCCATTGACAACACATGATCTAGCTTTTTCTTGCCTTCTAGGAGCTTGTTATTGAATCTGATGTATATCTATTATTTTAGATCCCAAATATTTGATTTTCGGCCCCATATTATTCCTCTGAGTCTTATTTCCAATGCCATAGGTCTGACACAATTTGGATTCTTCAAGAGAGAGTTATACCCAATCTCTCACAATGCACTAATTATGGACTGTTTCGGTAGAGCGAAATTGTACGGCTTGCCACGTGTCATTGTTTCCTCATTAGGCTCTAAAATTGATACACCAAAAACTACAGACCATGCACTATCTACCACATTTTACATAATTCCAATCCGATACTCAAAGAGAGAGTTATGATGATTTTCCCAAGGCCACTTCTTTGAGATGAATTTCAGGAGCCTGCAAAAACACTGACTTCCACAGATCATATCTCTGAAAATATTGCGCACCTTGATCTGAAATTTTTACACAATCTTCCTCAGGATTTTTGATTTTCCTAATAAACATTTCAGCTTCTGAACCTTCGTAGAAAAAAATTTAGAGCGAAAATTCCACGATGACCTATTTCAGATGGCGAAATCCCTACATAAGGAGGATATGAGGATCACAATTTATATAAATGCTTAGGTTGAGAGGGGATTCAACAAGTGAACGTGGGAGGGATTTTAGGAGCTTAAAATTGATTAATTATATACTTTCCAATGACCCATGACACAACCCCATGGGGTTTTAGCCCGCTAACTAGGGTTACAAACTTCAAACATGAATATCTCTCAAATCGTGAAGAATTACGTGGTGTGCCATATATCAACGAAAACATCTCGACCAGTAGAAACCACAAAAATATTTCTTGACCCATAATATAGTAATTTGGTAGGTTAAAATTCCCATGAAATATTCGGGTAGCCCCTGGTGCTGCTTGGGTTGACATCAATGACAACCGCAAATCAACAATAAGGCCACCATGAGATGAAGAACTTGAGAACACATTGTTATGCTGGCCAGAATTTACCAAGAAGTACCAAGAGTGTGTGATTCAGTGCTGAAGATAGAGGGGACTAAATTGTTGGCCATCCAACAAGTTCATTCCGCCACAGTAGAGAGAGGGAGACTTTGCACCAAGGCAAGCTTCTATGTAAAAACATCCTTGCATCAAGACTTAGAACCCATGTTCTAAGGGCCCTTTGGCAAGAGGTTAAAGTTTCATCTTCATTTCCTACCAGCACTCAATAAGAGGGGACGAAGAGCCACCATTTGGATTATTGCAGTTGTGTGACTCTATTCAAAGCTTTTCTTTATTTTTTTTAGTTTTAGTTTAGTTTTTAGTTTATATATGCATGCTATTTCTAGTATGTTTATGATTCTAGCTTGTTCCACTAACTTGCTTGACTCCACTTCTTTTTCTGCATGTGACCAATAACTTAAGTGGGTAAACCACACCCCTTAAGTTGGTTGGATTTTGTACATGCGTGCACAAAACACACTAACACAACAACCATGGCGGAAAATACCCTAACCTCACAAAATTCCTCACATATTCTCATTATTAAAAGAATCTAATAATACAATTAAATAGATGAGGAGGTTGTCGCAATATAGTGCGTCTATCTTGGACAACTTGGTTGAGATATTCTCTCAACCACACACACTAATCTAGGAGCTACCTAAACTAACTCCTAACTTAGAGGAACAACCCAATCTAGAGAGTTAGGCAATAGCTTCAACTTTGTTCTAGTGAGCTAAAAAATCAGAGAGATTAAAAGTAAAGTTTTCAAGAAGGTTACCTTCTCCTTGATGAGAAGAGGATGAGCCAATAGTTGGGTTTTAAGACAAATGAAAATACTCTTGTTGTGGGATAAAAGAGGATTAATATTCTAGATGAGTTTGAAGAAAACTTAGAATCGTTTTAATCACTTATTCAGATAAAATAGCCCTATCTAGGAAAGGTGCAGTTTCCAATACTTTTTCTAATTTCCATTCTGTCAACACAAAGGCTTTTGACTTTTGGTTTTCTTCACGAGCACCTAAAGCTTCTGATTTTTCTTCCTTTACTGGAATAATACTTGTTTCTAATTTAATAAATGATGACTCAGAGATACTTTCAGCTGAATCTAGGCTAACATCATCTACTTTGCCTTTTATGGAAGCAGTTTCAACTTGAAATATTTCAGTAGATCCTTTTGAAACTGAAACTTCTTTAGGTTCTGAGATAGATGATGGTACCTTTTCTTTTGGAATGTACTTGAAATTCACCTTTTTCACCGAATGTGATGTAGCTTCAGCTGATTTCTATTTCCCTCTTAAATCCTTTATGATCTTCTCTAGGTCAGAAACTGGAATCACCAAAGGTGATCTCCGATTTCTTCTTATGGTAGGTGGTCTTGAATCCCCTCGTCCTCTTTGTGGAGTCTCCAGGTGAATCAATTACAATCATAAAAATGACTAGTTTTTATTCACCTTTAAAAACTAGTACTAGACATTCATGCAAAAACATTCGTGAGAATATTGAGTTCAGAATCTTTGTCTCCCAGTAGACACACCAAAAGATGTTAGTGTTGGAATCAACAATTGGATTGTGACAAGCGCCTGACCAGACACATCTTAAGCTCAAGAGATTTCTTATAATTTGATTGAGTTTTTCAGAAAGTGGTTGAAACTCACATACACTAAAAGGGGTTTTGAACAAATAAGAATCTCTCACAGATATGCGGGCACTGGTGCATAATGTTGTAGCAAGGTTGGGTTTTTAGCTTTATGGTTAGAAGAATAGAAGATAAACACTGGATATGTAAAACAGAAGCCCACTGCTAAGAGGAAAGAGTGACATAAACTATAGACCTGAAATGTATAATGAAATAATGCTTTAAAAGACTTACAAGAATCTCACTCTACATTTAAGAATCCCATTACAAAGAATGCTTTCAACTAACATGACCTCATGAATCATGAATGCTTGATGAATGAAGAATGACAAAGACATATTATCATGCATGCTAGACCAAAAGACTTATAAAAACATGAAATAGGACTTAATTAAATCTCAAGGAATGCTTATGAACTATCTTCAACTCATACTGAATCAGTAAAGATTTAAACAAGACTTACAAAAATAGATAAATATGTCTTTGAGATTCATAATACTGATAAAAACATGAGATAGAACTATGTAGATCATAATCTAGAAAGAAATAGTAAATTATGGAAACACATAAAGAGATAAAAAATACACAATCCATACAATTTGTAAGTCCTCAAGAGTTCCTTTGGATATATTATATGTTCAAAATGGAAAACACAGTATGCAATGAAATATAAAACCCACGAACCCTTTCTTCCTTGATTTACATAGTATATATACAAAAAGGAGTTATGTTCAAGTCTCCATAAAAAGTTCAATTATGTTTTAGAGAATTTATTACAATCCTCTACATATAGTAGAGCTTATCTTAAGCATAACAAAAAATAGACTGAAATACAACTGAAGACAGAACATGAAAGTATGGAGCTCAAAATATCTGAGTTGAGGTGGATGAGTGCTCCTCGTTTCCTGGAAAAACTGCCTCCACAAAAAGTACAACTTCCAACTGAAAAGGACGCCTGGACCCTTATATGCAAAAGTGTAGGAGTAACCAACTGAAATGACATATGGAAGATAGTTTGATTGGATGACACTTGGAAAAATACCATTACCATTGAGGCTGCATTCACTTTATCATCATTTAGTGTCATTATTTTGAAACCATAACCAAAAGGCAGCCTTTTCTCCTTCTTATACAAAATCCGAAAATAATAGCTACTTTTCTTAAAAGGGTAGCTATTTCTAAAAATAATGTGTATAAGCCAAAAATGACATGATTCTTTATATTTTCTTGGTTTTGTACATTCAATCATCAAAGATCTAGTATAAAAGAAAAAATCCTAATAGCTTTTGTTTTGGTGACCCTCTTTTTTGGCCTTCTCTTCTGTACTTGATTTTTCTTCTGAGTCTTCTTCTTCCTTGGTTCATTTTTTGGGCTTTCATCTATGTTTATTATTTCATCCCTGAGGGCAGGGTTGACTATGATTTTACTAGTTAGTCTAAGTTTGTTCTTTGGTTTGGTGTGAGGCCTTTAAATGTATGGATTTGGAATTTATGAAGGCCTCCTTCTCCCATGTATAACTTTTCTTGAGCATCCTTCTTCAAACTCTGACTCACTGAACCCTGTTTCCCTGTTATCCTCCTCAAAAGATGAATATGAGTGGATTATAGATTTCTTCTTCCCTTTGGTTGAAGAATTGATAGATGAGTAAAGCTAAGCTATAGTAGGTTCTTCTACTGTAGTGGTCTCTGAAACCTTTCTTTTCCCTTTTTTGAGTGAGGAAAAGACTTGTGCAAGTATAGGCTCCTCTAGTTTTGGAGTGGAATTGTTTTCTTGATTCTCCTGTCTAGCCTCTATAACAAGGCTTGGTGCCAAGGTTTCAGGTCTAAATTCCGCTGAAGGTCCCTCTGTCAAAATATTTTTTCTCCTGTGTTTACCCTTTGAAGAGGAAGCTACCTCTTCCTTGCTATTACACATAGTATTTTTGTTAGGCAAGGTAGCTTTTTGTTTGAGTTTGCTTGCATGCTCCTACCTGAAATACCCCAAGGTGTGTGGCTCCTTAGGTGATCTTCTAGTGTAAACTTCCTTGGTTGGTTGCACTGTAGGTATAGGAGTGATGGTTGGTGTAGGAAAGTTGGTTTGAACTCTAGCTCTCCTAGTTAAGTTCCTTGTCTGTCTGCTAGATGGTGTAGAAGGTGGACCAGATTGTGAAGGGGTCAATGTAGGTGTAGGGTTTGACTGTTGTTCTTAGGTATTTTTCCTTTTAGGCCTTCCTACCCTTCTCCTTGAGTTAATACTGCTAAATCCTTCATCTGCTAGTTTTTTTTCCATGTGGTTCTCTTCTTTCTCAGATTATAAACCACAAGAATTTTGATCAAACCAATGTGATAGATTTTGTGAAGAGAATAGTCTGGGGTTCTATATATTTTTCGGGACATTGACAACATAAATTTATGAAGGAAAACTGGTATATTCATAGGTTTAGAGCCTGAGATGTGAGATAGAAACCTAATATGGTATTTATGCATAGTAGAAAATCTACCCTCACAGGTTATATAATGTTGCACACTGGTAATAACATCTTTTGACTCACGTCTAAAATACGAAATATGAATAGTAGGGGTCCAACCAATATTTTCATGTTCAGGATTTAGATATGGATTCGAATCAGCTTTAAGCATATTTTTGTTCTTGTACCAATATTCACTTGTAGCTGATGTTTGGGTAGCCCTTGCAACGATAGTCTCTGTGATCCTGAAGGTCCAATACCCCAACTTGACATGTTCTCCATCGAATGTCTCAGTAAATTCCTGAGCCACTGCCACATTTTCACCTAAAAATTTCTTTAACAACTGATACCACCCTAATGCTTGGAGCTAAGGTTTAGCATGATGGTCAACAAAACAAGTATTGGACAGTTCTGAACGGTTCACCTTACCACCCTTACCCATATTGTTAACAATTAAAGGAACCACTAATGGACACCTGTAAGACAAGCAACAACAAGCCTCAACGAAGCCCTAACTACCCTAGCTTTCATGAGGGTAAACTGGAACAGAGCTTTGCATGCCCTAAATCAAGGTGAGAGGGAATGAAAAGAAACCAAAATTACTTAAATTATGCCGCCAACTCATTCCACCAAACCTTTCACTCCATCACATTATTAACTAATAGCTACTCGTACTTCAACCTTTATACATTTCACTTTATGAGTAGCATTAGATTTTAACTACCCTTAGCAAATAAAATAACTAACCTCCTTTTGATGAATCCTCCAATTAGAAATAGCCATATTTTAGAGTAATACCTCTTGTTTTAGTAGACCTTCAATATTCAAAGAGAAATGTTTGCTTCACATAAGTAATGCTTCTTTTATCTCGTACAAATTTTTCAGGAAATAGCTACCTTTTTAAAAAGGCAGTTATTTCTTTGTTTCATGTAAAACCAGATTTTCTGAAGAAAATAGCTGCCTTTCTAGGAAATGTAGCTATTCCTGTGTTATTCCTAACACAAATGATGAATCTGAAATTTTGTCTTTAACCTTGGATAGAAATATCATGGTGAATGAATGATTCTTCTCAAGCTAAACCCATGACCTTAACTACTCAAAGCAGTTAAAAGACTTATTAAAAGAAAATTTACCCTAATACCTCTATGACACAAACAAACTATTGGACTCAAAACTCTCGGATTTTGGTTAAAAAATGATAAAAAATAATACATTTTAACCCTTCGAGACCTTCAACCATAGGTTAGGAGACAAGGGAGGATCAAAGACACAACTTAAAATGATGACCATACTTTGAAAATTATTGAAAAATTGCAGTGATAGCAATGTACATCAATGTATTTCATATAAACAATCAGAGAATGGAGGATTTTTGAGAAAATTCTAATGATGCCAACAAGATTTTTCTATTTATTTATTTACATTCTTATATACAGGATATATAGATGTATACATTTTTCTATAAAACCTTGCATTAAAGATTAGTACACCTTATTGATGTTGTTTGGGCTCGTGAAGAAGATGACTGGAAATCATACTTCTATGATGCCTTTGTTCTTGCTCCTTCAAATTCTCGCCAAATCAGATTCTTCTTGTTTCTCTTCTTTACTTCTTCTTGTTTCTATAGTCTCCCCCATAGCTGGTGCATGCAACAAGCTACAACTGCTATGTATTCTGCTATGTATTTTACTTCCGTCGTAGATAGAGAAACTAATGTATGTTTCTTTCTTAGCCATGCAACCAAGGACTCTCCCAGGTAGAATTCACCATTGCTTGTACTTTTTCTTTCATCCACATAACTAGCCCAATCTGCAGCTGTGTATGCTATCAATGTAAATTCCTTACCTTTCAGATACCATAGGCTATAGTTGGTAGTCCCTTTCAAGTACCTGAATATCCTCTTTGTTGCTAACATATGACTTTGTTTGGGTGTTGATTGACATCTTGCTACTAATCCAACTGGAAACATTATATCTCGTCTAGAAAATGTTAGGTATAACATACTTCCTATCATAGATCTGCAAAGTTTTTTATCCATTTCAAGCGACTCATCATCTGTACATACCTTGCATTGAGTACTCATGGGGGTTGAGATAGGTTTACATTCTTCCATTTGGAACTTTTTCAGCATATCTCTTAGGTATTTCTCCTGAGAAATGAATATGCCTCTAGCATTTTGTACGATTTGAAGTCCTAAGTTGAAGGTAATCTCTCCAATCATTGACATCTCAAACTCATAATTCATCTCTTCAAAAAACCCTTTTACTAGAAGATATTTATTGCTTCCAAACATGATATCATCCACATATACAACCACAATTAATAATTTATCTCCATTGACCTTTATGTACATATTACTATCAACTCCTCCTCTCTTGAAGCCCTGTTTCTGAAGGCACTTGTCCAATCTAGAGTAACACACTCATGGTGCTTGTTTAAGATCATACAATGGTTTATTTAACCTGCAAACATAGTTAGGCTTATTTTTTAAAGAAAAACCTTTAGGTTTTTCCATATAGACTTATTCTTGAATATCACCATTTAGGAAGATAGACTTCATGTCCATTTGGTACACCTTGAAATCGTTGTAGCACACAAAGCCCAAAAACATCTCGATTTTATGCATTATTGCGACTCGTGAAAAAGTCTCTTCATAATCAAGACCTTCCACTTTTCAATAACCCTTACACACTAATATGGATTTTTTTTCTAACAACTTGACCTTGTTCATTCATCTTATTTTTGAATACCCATTTTGTGCCAATGATATTCTTTCCAACAGGTCTTGGTGTTAATTCCCAAGTCTTGTCTCAATTTGGTCTAACTCTTCATTCATAACATCTATCTAATTTTTTTCTTTACTTGCCCCATCAAATTTATTTGGTTCTATTTGTGACAACATAGCTATATGAACTTGCACATATTTTTCTTCTAGTTGCCTCCTTGTTTAAACTCCTGCACTTTTATCTCCAATAATTTGATTTTGAGGATGATTCTTTTGAGTGTGTCTATGTATCTTATAATGTTTCATATTGCTCTTCATTCTCTTTAAGTTCATGATGGTGATGATCTGGGGATTAATAAAACCTGTAATTTTGTTCTTATCAAGTAGCTCTTCATCAAACCTTACATCTATGCATTCCAAACTATTGTGCAACCTCTTATTAAACACCTATATCCCTTACTTTTTTATGAATATCCCAAAAATATTCCTTCATAAGAACAAGCATCAAACTTTCCTAGATTTTCATCATTATTTTTTATATATAATTTAATCCAAATACTTTAAAATGCTTAATTGATGTCAGCTTTCCATGCCACAGTTCATATGTTGTCTTATCATAGTTTGGTCTTAGATGTGCCTTATTGAGAATATGTATTGTTGTATGCACCGCTTCTTCCCAATAGATTTGACAAATGTTTATTTCTTACATCATGGCTCTGGCTATTTGCTGAACATACATGTTTTTGTCTCTCTACAACTCCATTATGTTCCAATGTATCTGCAATAGTATATTGTTGTTTTATCCCAAATTCATTACATAGGTCTGCAAACTCATATGATGTAAATTCACCTACTATTTCTAACCTTATGCACTTTATCTTAAACCCTGTTTGGTTTTCTTCTAGTTCCTTGAATATTCTGAACTTGTTGACACCTAATCCTAAGGGATTGGGAGAAATTGTATATTAGTGTAAATTAGGAAATACAGAATTCTAAGAGACATTGGGAAATGAAACCCGACAGTCTCACTTCCATGTATATATTCATGAGCACCCTCTATCAAATTCACCATTCAATTTGTGGAGTTACCTCCTGGTCTCACATGGTATCAGAGCCAACTCCTTTTTTAGCTTTCCTGCCCTTGTAAATCTCTCCATTATGCAAATATGAACTATCTTTGTTCTGAATTTTTTTTTGTAGATTGCCAACTCTGTCATATTTCTGCAATACTATTTGAAATTTTGTGCATTCAATTTTTTTTATGAGCTCACTCCTACTTTGCATTTGATTTTTTTAGGGGCTCACTGCTACTCTACATTCAATTTTTATTTTTATTTTTATGGGGATCAGGTATCAGAGCACATTTCTCCTCACCACCACCTTCGCATCTCCCCACAGTGCAAAAATCTATGAGCTTCTCATCGTAGCTTGTTTTCTCCCGCAGATGTCACACCTCCTGTCGCAGCCTCTCCGCTGCCTCCTACTCCCCAAAACCACTGCAGCTCCCACTTCCCCTCCTCACTCCCTTCTTCATCCCCCTCTCTTCTCCCCCTCCACCCTTCCCTCCTCTCGCTCCCCGCAGTTGTAGCTGCTCTTGCTTACCCTCCCCTCTCCCTTCTATGTTCCCCTCCGCCCTCACCTCCCCCTAATCCACCTCCCCAGGTCAAAATCCCCCAGGTACAACCATCCCCCACGTCCAAACTTCCCTATGTCCCACCTCCCCTAGGTCAACCTTCCCCAGGTCCAACCTCCCTTGTACACAAAAAAAAAACATTTTTTTTTCCAGAACCGAGTTTTTACAACAGAGTATATATTTTGTACCATAATTGAAATTTTACAACATAGTGCAATTTTCACTCTAGAATTTATTTTTTACAATAAAGTACATTTTTACACCAAAATTAAGTTTTTGCAACATAATACATTTTACATTGGAATTGAGTATTTTCCCAACAAACTCATTTTTTCAAAAGTTCACAATGCATTCTCTAATATTTATTGTGGGAGTTGTTCTCTCTCGTAAGGAGAAATATCCTAAGTGGTCTCAAAAAATCAAGTACACTCTCATTTTTAATGAGTTGTGGAGATGAATTTGTGAAGGAGAAGGAGAAAATCCACCAACAAAGGCCACCTCAGACAAGGAGATCGTCATTTGGGAAAACCGGAATTGCAAGGCCTATGCCTTGATTGCAGCTTCTGTAAATGAAGAGGTGAGTTGCCATCTTACCCCATTTTCAAATGCCTATCAGAAGCCTTGAGAAAATTAAAATAACTCTATGACTCACATTCAAAACTTGAAATTGTTCAATTAATGATTAATATGTTCAACCTTGAATTGAAAAATGATGACCCTCTTGCTTTAGCCTCAGAAGTAATATCTATCATGCATGACATTAAAAATACTAGTGTAGAAGTTGACATACCTCTCATAGCTTATGTTAAGGAATTTTGTCCCACTTAATCACATTACCTTGAGTCATTGCAAGCAAGTGGAAACCACATGAAGATTACCTTTGATTCCCTTTAGAAAAATTTTGCAGAAAGAGAGAAGTGTTTTCGAAAGAAGAACACCCCTCTGTCTTCTGAAGAAGTTGTATGTTTTGCACATAGATAGAAGAATCATGCTCAAGATACTTCTAGAGGAAGAGGTGGCCGATGAGGAAGAGGAAGAATAAATTTCAGAGGAAGGGGGGGCAGACAAGCTCAAATTGAAAAATGTGATCTTCATTGCATACGCTGCAATAAACATTGGCATGATGCATATACATGTAAGTTGCCTTGGGATAGAATTAAGCAGCAAAGAAATAAATGAAAAGGTAAAACTCATGACAGAGACAAAGGTAAAGCACCTGAATCTTCTCATTATGTTGTAGCATATTGTAACATTGGATTAACTGAAGACTTGTTTGATGTTTCACTTACTTGGAAAAATGATTGGTTTCTAGATTCATGAGCAACATGTTACGTGACTTAGAAAATATTTTTTTGAAGAATTTACTGACAAGGTTGATGGAGCAGTATAATTTTCAGACAAATTTAAACTCAATCCATCATGGCTTGGCACAATCAAACCATATTCTACATGAGGTTCTATACCTCCCTGAGTTGAGGAGAAAATTGTTGTCCTTGGTCCACATCCACCATTAAGGACACTCCATTCACATGTTTGATGGCAAGGTTGAGGTCATAAAAGCATAATATCCCTCACTTGCCATGAAGGGAATAGAAGAAGGAAAAATCCTAAAGTTGCAAGGTACCTCTGCTCATGCACAAAAATTTGCATTCAGTTCTCATCATGATGAAGGTAAATTCCCATCAAGTATTTTATGGCGTGATATATTTGGACACTTAAAATATGACAAACTTAAATTTTTGAAGAAAAATGGTGTTACTAGATTGGCTACAATTCCTAGGAAACATAAGCAATGTGATGTTTGTATTCTAGGAAAGCATAGCAAACAATGCTTTCGTGACTCACATTCTAGAGAACATAGAAAACTTGATCTGATTCATTCATATTTATGTGGCCCCATGTGTGTTGCTTCTACAAAGGGAAATAAATATATGATGACATTTATTGATGATCACACCAGAATGTGTTGGGTTTACTTATTGAAGAACAAAACTGATGCTTTTCAAACATTCGAGAATTTTCATGCATGGATTGAAAATTATGCACAAACTCATATTAGCTCTTTGAACACTAATAATGGAAAATAATACACTTCAATAGAATTTGAAAACTATCTTTGTCAGCATGGGATCAAACATCAAGCAACCGTGCCTTATAAACCCCAACAGAATGGTGTAGTTGAAATAATGAACAAGAAAATTTTAAATATGGTTCGCTCCATCATGTTTTTTAAGAATGTAAAATTGATGTTTTGGGCTGATGTATTTCTATGTGCTGTGTACATAAAGAATAGGTGTCCTTAAAATAAAATTAGGAACAAAACTCCTTGTGAAAATTGGCATGGCCATATTCCTTCGGTAAAGCATTTCAGGGTATTTGGTTCCACCTATTATGATTTGATACCTAAGGTGAAAATAAATAAAATTGGTGCTAGAAGTTGAAAATGTATCTTCTTGGGGTATTCCAATACCTCCAAATGATATCATCTCTATGATGAAGTCAATAAGAAGTTTCTAGTATATAGAGATGTCATATTCCTTGAATCTTCCAATACTGACGATGTTTTTGAGCGAGAACTTGATTGCTTGGATACATTGACACATCCAAAGTCATTTCAAGGATTTGATAATCAAATTCCACATCTTGAAGGGGGGATTCATATACTGAATCAATCTTTGGAATCGTATTCCGAAGCACTCTCTCTACCACATGAAGAAACAACCATGGATGACACCTTGAATGATGTGATTGACAAAATTGGGAGATTGAATCTTGATTCAATCTCAACTTAGTCCAATGAGCAGCCTGGGCCTTCTCAGAAAGGTCCCCTAAAATGGCTGACAAAGAATTGAAATTTTTTTTTCCCCATGAGGTTGGAAAGACAGGAACATGAAGTTCCACCAGGAAAAATGGAGGTGATGTAGATAATCGAATTCACCTATTGATATGGATATTTCTTATAATTGTGAATTGAATTTGTCTACAGATATTGAACCAACTTCCTTCAAAGAAGCTACTTCTCATGATGAATAGAATGACGTGATGAAAAAGGAGTACGATGCCTTGATAAATAATGGCACTTGGAAGTTGGTCGATCCTCCATTGGGAAATAGATCAGTTGGCTGAAAGTGGACCTACAAGAACAAGTACAAAGAGGATGGCTCACTTGAAAGCACAAAGGAAGGCTTATGGAAAAATTTTGTGCACAGAGATAAGGGGTTTATTATGAGGAAACATTTTCCCTCCCCCACACCAAAATGGGGCACCATCTGAAAAATATTTGCCTTGGCAGATCAGAAGGGTTGGAAAGTCCATCATATGGATGTAAAAACCATCATTTTGAATGGAGATCTAAAGGATAAGGTCTTTATGTTTGATCTAGAAGGATTTGTTGTGAAGCGACAAGAACACAAAGTATGCAAGATTATAAAATCCTTGCATGGCCTCAAGAAAGCACCACGAGCGTGGTATGAGAAATTAACTGAGCATCTTCTGAAACTTAACTTCAAACATTTTGATCTCGATGATGCAACTTTGTTTGTTAATAAAGTTGGGAAAAACATTGTACATCTTGTGGTTTATGTAGATGATATTTTTATGATAGGGAACAATGAGACTTATATTTATCCATAAATAAGGAATTGAAGAAATGTTTTGAAATGAATGATTTGGGGTATGTTCACTACTCTCTTGGTATTGAAGTAACTCAAAAACCTAAATTTATATTCCTTTCTCAAAAGAAGTAAATTGGAGATATTTTGAACAAGTTTGGCATGGATGAATGCAATCCTTTGATGACTCCAATGGAACAAAACTTGAAGCTCACATCCATTGAAAGGAAGGAATTTGAGGATGCAATGAGGTATAGACAGCTTGTAGGAATTCTCATCTACCTGACTACTACCAGACCAAACATCTCATTTGTTGTTGGAATCCTCTCTAGCTTATGAAAAAGCCTTGTAAAGGACATTGGTCTCCTGCAAAAAGAGTTCTAAAGTACTTCAAAGGGACTCAAATATACACAGGTGGGAGACTTCATCTTGATCGGATACTCTGATTCATACTATGATGGAGACAAATAAACTGGGGTATCTACTTCAGGTTATACTATGAGTCTTAGATCAGGAGTTGTGTCCTGGAGATCACACAAACAATCAGTTCTAGCAGATTCCACAACTGAGGCAGAATATGTGGCAACACCTAAAGAAGAAAAGGAAATTGCATGGCTCAAGGAAATCCTAGAAGATTTGTAAATGAAACAAATGCATTCAACTCCACTCATGATCGACAACACTTCTGCAATAAAGTTGTCCATGAACCCAAGGTTCCATGATCAAACGAAGCACATCAATACAAAATACCATCTAATTCGAAATCATGTTGAGGCCAAAATGATCCATCTACGTCATTGTTCCAAAAATGAGCAGACTACAGACATATTCACCAAAGTGCTTGGAAGAGAAAAGTTTGAAAATTCCAAAATGATTCTTGGACACACCAACATCCCTTCCAGCACAAGTGGGGATTTTGAGCTTTTCATTCAATCCTAAGGGATTGGGAGAAATTGTATATTAGTGTAAATTAGGAAATAAGGAAGTCTAAGAGACATTGGGAAATGAATCCTAACAGTCTGACTTCCAAGTATATATTCATGATCAACCTCTATCAAATTCACCCTTCAATTTGTGGAGTTACCTCCTGGTCTCATAGAACTTTTCAAATCATTCTGACTTGATTATGAGAAATTTCACCCATGTCAATCTCGAATAGTCATCAATTATCAACATGAAATATTTTTCTTCTCATCGTCCATCTGTTATGGAAGGTCCACACAGATCCATGTGAACTAGCTGCAAAGGCTTGCTACTTAGTGTTTTAGCTTTGAATTTGAATGATTTTCATGTTTTTTTACCCATTTGGCATGAATTAAATATAGCGTTTTGAGGCTTCATTATTGGTGGTAGTTCTCTAACTTCTCTCTCCTTGCTGAGTTTGATAATGAGATCAAAGTTGAGATGCCCAAAACTCCTATGCCATAGCCAGGATTCATCATGTTTACTGATGTATAATTCATCACTCTCTTCCTTCAATATATATACATTATTATCTGTTTGAACTCCTTTAACCAGAGTCTTTTCTGTAGACATTAACCTTATTTCACAGTATTTAGCTCTAAAGAGAATCTCACAACCTTTATCACACATCTGAATTACTCTCAACAAATTATGTTTCATCAATCTAAACTATTGATTTTCCTTTTAATTCCTCTCTAATATGTTTTTTTTATGTCAGCCCTCAAGGGCATCTTCATTAAAACTCTGGTATATTAACCAATCTCCATTTGTCTCGATGGTGCTGATGGTGTAGTTGATGATATACATTTGCTAGTTGTTTGACTAGCAAAAGGCAAAAGGTCATGAGACGCAATTAATGTCTCTCAAGTGATGTTATTTTCCTCAGGATAGTGCTATACAATAATTTTGATGAGGGCATGGTGAAAGATACTTCCTTGGAGGTAAATTTTTCTATGATGCACCTTCCCTGCCATCTTAGCCAAGCTCTTGTGGAGATAATATGATATGTTAAGAGGTTTTATACCTACGAAGTGCATGAGAAATATGACATGATACTTCTAAAATATATTAAATCTACCCTCGCATTTAAATTACCTCATAATGGCCCTCATCAATGGAGAAAACCTGTCAAGAAGCCGATCAAAAGGAAAAACTTTCTTGATGCCATCTTTGTAATGAACTTCGATGTAAGGTCTATAATTTTTCATATCCAAATCTAGGTTTTTGAACGAATTTTCACCACTTTTTGGTATCCTTATTGCTATAGCTATGGCTTCAATTGTGATTATGAAGCTGACCTCTGCAATTGTGACTTTATTTCCTTTAAAGTGAGTGGAAAACAAACTAGTGAGCTTGGCATGGTATTCAACCCTTTAAATTTTCTCATAAAACTTCATGCACTAAACATTTTAAAAGCATTTTTTGTCAAGTGGAGAAGACATTATTTCATTTATGTTGAGTGGTTCATACCTAGACATGTGGCCTCCTTTTTTATAGGGCTTCTTCTCCTCGATCTTGATAGTTTTCAAGGGGAAAACCCTAGTGAGAAAAAATAGGGGAAGTGAGTAAGGGGATAGTGTTAAGGGGTAAGGGAAGGGAAATGGGAGTAGGAAAATTTAGGGAAGTGGATAGGGGTCTTAGGGAACTGTAGGAAGTGTACTGAGATGAAATGGGCATGGGAATTAGGCTAGGGAATTTTTAACACAGTCCTAGCAGCAAACTGCCAAAAACACAACGTTAGGCTAGGGTTTAGGGTTTGGAGCTTAGGAATCAGAGAGTGAGGGGGTGTGAAGGCTATGAGTGTTGCTTTGGGTGTGAGGGAGGATAAAAGGTCTATGGGATAGGTGTGTTTACCTTGAAAACTGGAAAATAAGGGTCACCCACCAAAATGCAGCTTGGAGACAAATGGAGGATTTGCATTATAGAAACAAGAAAAATGAGTAGATAAGAGGGGTCAAGGACCTACAACTTACTTGTAGAATGATGATGGACTCTTGGATCACCTTTGAGAACCCTTGAAAACTTTTTTGAGTCCTCTGGAATGAAAACATATCGTGTAGAGGAAAATGCAATGTGAAGGTTAGAAAACATAGCATGGCTGCTTGGCATCAATTTTTGGTGTATTTTGACCTTGAAATTACTGGAGAAGCATTTTATGATGAGTGAGGGCTCTTTATCAATGGGGTGAATGAGATAAATGAGTTCAAATGGTCATTTATATCTTGTGGTAGTCAATTTTCTTCATAGTAGTGGGATGGCCCACTACATGTTTTTCACTTTTTCTTTGAACACTATGTAGCTTTGGAACTTTATATGAAGCTTTGGAAATTTTAGAACTTTTTACATCATGTTTAATAAAAATTCCACTTGAAACAAAGTTTATTGAGAAATTTACCTATTACTACTTCATTTGCCAAATATATGCATGAAATGACTGCTTTTGATGATTGAAACCCTAATGACCTAATGAAGACACTGAGTTGAATGAAGACCATGATGGCATGACTGAAATGAATATGGATACCTTGAAATGACGACTCATCCAGCTGAGAGATGGTAATGACTAGCATGTCAATTTTTTTGGAAGGAAAAGTAATAGTCCTAGACATCACTAGCCAGTGACCAAATTTTTATTTGAAGACCTACTGAAACCATACAAATTTCAATCGACACCCTAATAAAAAAATTGAGAGCCCATTTGATCACTGGTGATAGTTAGAACTCACTGACACTAACACTGTGGTTAGAAAATTCTAAAAAATTACTCCTAGACTCCTCAAGATAATCTAGAAAAAACCCAAAAATGGTTTGGAAAAATAATGATCCTCCAAATTTGACCACAATAAGTGCTACGCTCTTCCAGTATCTATTGAATATGCTATCTACAGAATTATCAGCGAAATACTCAAAAACCCTCCAAATTTGGAACAATTAATCCCTCCTACACTTCCTTTATCTCCCTCAGCAGAAAAAAGTTCAAATGGTTGAGACCTTCCTCCACCACTAGGATTAGATCTCCTCATCTTCATTGGCCTAGATATTGCCACACTGCTCCAGAAATATAATGTGAATCTCAGCCCTTCAAGGTTTGCTAATATCTGAGAAGCTAATGAACCTAGGTTCACCTATATCTCTCGTGAGCTAATGAGCCTTGCAACCAACAACAAACACAAGAACCCACTGGTGTCCTCCTAGACTATGAGTGCATCCTCCAGAAATTTGCACTATTGGGGAAACCAAATCCAGAAAACGATATAATGGTGAAGTTGTCTCGAATGAAATGGAAAACCAAACTAGGGTGGCACTCGAAGTCCCCCAAAGAATGGGTGAGTTCTCCGCTTGGAAAAATCTTGCTAAACAACAAGTGACCCAGTTAAACAACTTTAGCAACTAAGATCAAAATAAATAATCCAATCATGCCTAAAAATAATAAACCATCGATCTTCCTCAAAAATTGATCTGCAGTAAAACCATTGAACTTGGTTTTTCTGGTAATTTAGCAAGTAAACACTCAGGCTAGCAATATCACCAACTCTGATACCACTGTAATGTCCCTTTAGGAATATTTTGTAGGTTTTGATGTTAATTGATTGAACTATAAAATCACCAGAATATTTCCATACCTTCAAAAATTTAAGTCCTTAACATTATAAACAATTTGCATACGTCAACCATAATATTTACGGGAAAAGAGAAATAGAATCTGCAGCTAAAAAATAGACAATATAATCATGCAGTAGATCTCAACCTTATTTTATTAAGATAAAAATTGTTGCTACAAAACTGGAGATGGCTAAAGTAATGGCCCAAATATATCTACATTATTACTACAACTAGCCTCCAAAAAAAAAACAGGAAATAAACACTAGTAAAAAATGATGAAATTAATGACTAGGTGACTAAAAATGTTAGTCACCACAATTATTTGAAGTGAATTACTAATAAACTTGAGCAATTTTAAGTAACCAAACTAAAAATGACTAAATTAAATGACTAATTTAGTCTGGGGATAAAATATATGATTAGATAATAACTGAATAAACTAAAAATGACTAACTTAAATGACTAATTTAGTCTAGGGATAAAATATATGACTCGATAATAAGTGACTAAACTAAAAGCGACTAACTTAAATGACTAATTTAGTCTAGGATTAAAATATATGACTAGATAATATGTGACAAAATTAATAATGACCCATGGTCTCCTACAACATTTGCCAAACCTTTTCCCACATATATATATTGGACCAATGTTGACCCATGGTCTCCTCAACATATTCCAAATGACATATGCACTCAGTACCTTAAGGTATCCATGGGTACCCTAATAGTGTGTGAGGCACACATAACGTTGACTGCACATAGAAATCTGGATTAATTCCTACACATGTTATCCTTACAAGGCTCACTAAAATTAGGGAAGATTATCATATAACCAATTGGTAATGTGATTATTATTACATGGGAGATGTCTAAAGTTAAAATCCACCCCCCCCCCCCCCCCCCTCCATGTTTTTTAGACATTGAAATGATTACTACGGCTAAGGCCATAATTAGATGGTGTTAGAAATATTATGGCCACATCCCTGGGCCATAAATTTATTCTATCTAAGACTCCCATCCAATCTTTAACACAAGTAGACAAGAGCATGCAATTTAGGATTGAGACTTGAAACAAGGTCATCATTAAGATAATAACTCCAACTTATATGTAGACCACAACTCATTGCTTCCAAATTCATTGCTCTTGCAAGTGAGAGGTGATTCAAGGTTCAAATTTACCCCCCCTTCCCATGTTTTCTCTTCACTAAAATGGTCATTGCAACTAAGCCACGATGAAAAAATCCTTTGTATCCATGCATTGTCAATTTATTTTAGGAATTACACCTACTGTTGAATATGTTGACATATGAGAAAAAATTTTCAAGTTGTGATTTAAACCCGAGTAATCATTATAATAAGTTTTCCATCTTGCTACCAAACCATAACATGAAAAACCTCTCCCCTCAATGTTAAAGCGAGTTTTTGTATTGTAGTTGTTAGTGTTAGTCTTTTAAGCCTTCCTCCAGTGATCAAACATGCTCTTACAGAGTTATTTTAAGGTGTCAAGGACAAATTTTGTCATTTCAGTGAGTCTTCAAGTAAAATTTGGTCACTAGGTATTAGGTCTAGGGTTTGCTTTTACTCCTGTCAAAGTTGTCCAAATGTCGGTCCATGTCATCATTAAGCTAAGTGTACCATCATTTAGAGGGTTTTCATCATCATGCCAGATTCCAAAGGGTCATTTTACACCTTTTTCATGCTTCAGTTGTGCCTAGGTAAGGTTCATTTCCCTCTCCTAGGGTTTTGGAGGTAATTTCTCTTGGATGGTCAAATCATCAACAAAACTTGTATCCTGATGTTCATACACCTTCTCCTATCCTTAATTTACCTTATTAAACACTTCCCATCACTGAGATCCCCCAAATTCCTCATTTTCACACAAACCCTAGTTTCTTGCTACAACTTGACAATTTTCTAGGCTAGGCTTGTGTTTTTCCCTTTTTGATCCCCTCCCCTCACTCAATATTTGAAATTCCACTTTACCATAATTCCTAACATCCCTCCCTACTTTCAAAAATTTTCTCAAGAATTTAGAAGCCCCTTATCCCCTTCATTTCTCTTCATTTCGACAAATCCCCGGTTCCACACATCGGGATAGGTTTTACTTCAATGATGTTTCTGAGCAAGAAAAGATGGATTTGGGAAAATGGAGAGAGGTTTTTGTCCAAAATAGGCCGAGGAAGAAAAAAATCCTTCAAGTTTTACACAGGTGTCATGGTTTTAGAGAAATTTCAAAAATACAGTTTCCTCATGAGAATTGATGCACCTCTGAAGTGACCTTGGGAAAATCAAGATTTCTCCTAGCTTTGTTGGCCAAATGACTTGCGTGATGAGTCAAATGATAACTAGACACAAATATACTTCCTATGAGCTATCATGAGCTCAATTTGGAGTTGTGGAAGACCTTAAAAAGTTGACTGCAATAGCACTCTGCCTTGAGGCAGCCTCATTTTGCACATTTTGACCAGTCTTGGGAGATTTGATTTTTGATAGGGAAAATGAACTCCAAATTGCAAAATTCAAGTTTGGTTGGCAAGTAGAGTCAATAATATTTCCAACAAGATATCCTATGCCAAATTTGTACACTGGGAAGGCCTCCAAAATCAGCTTCAAACAGGCGCGACGCATAGGGAAATCAGGCGCGGCGCATAGGAGGATTTTACTCATTTTTGGTCAAAAACTTTGTTTTTCGCCTAGTTTTTTTTACAGTTTGAATTTTTCCTTCTAGTTGTCAAACTCATGATGTAATTAAATATAACATGATGGATTTTGATGTAATTTTTCTAAATTTTCACTCATAGAGGTAGATTCATCCATCAAAAGGTAATTTGCAACTGAATGAATCAGTTTCCTAGTTTTTAGAGGCAAGCTGTTCCACTGCCTACTTTCTAGTTCTCAGTTTAGATTTTGTTGGAATAGCTCCTAAAATTATGAGCTCGACCCCTAGAGGCTGGGATGAGTTAGTTTTTGTCTATATCTTGTTTTTTTTCAGTCATTAGCATGGTTGGACATTTAGGATTTCTTTGAGCATCATTGTACATCATTTCTGCAGTTTGGAAAAGGAATAGACCAGGGTTTGCAGCACTCTATGGGATTCATGTGGTACTTTTCTTTGATAATGTGTTTCTCTCTGCAAATGTAAGTCTACTGATGTTTTATGTATACCATTTTCCATCTTATTTCTTCTTAAGTTAAACAAATAAGGATAAAGGTAGAATTCATTAAAATTTACAGTGCTCTACCTAGGATTTGTTTAATTTTCAATGTTTTCAACTATTTGAAGAGGATCCCTGAAGGTTTCTTGCCCTATTCAACTCCTCAACTGTCTAAGCTCTCCATTTCATTCAAAATTTGAAGTGTCAAATCAATTTCCTACCTTGCCCCATTCAGCTCTCTGCAAAACTGAGCCTCATTCCCCAGACCCAAAATCTGCCTTTCCATTTGAGCCAAAAAAAACCCTTAAAATCAATAGAATTGTTTTGCATATATACCTAGCCTAAATTCAGTCTTCATTCAAGTCATCTCAAACCTCATTGATCTTATTTTGCGAGATTAACAAGGAGAGAGCCCTCTCCCGATCTGGTAGGGCTAGCTACCAGGTTAAGCATGGTTTGATGTTACCCTAGACTCTGCCTTCTTCAGCCTGAGGTAGATTTAGGCCCTAACATAGTGGCAACCATACTGGGGAAGAAATTTTTTTTGTTTTATTTATAAACTACAGACGAAGCCTGAAGTTAGCCAGGTAGCCTTCGAAACGCTCTTGCTTTGCATTAGCAAAAGTAGATGAATGCTTCTTCAGTCAATCTCCGATCTAGTTTATGAACTGAACATCTGGTTTCCTCAGTAAGATCTAATCAAGTTCAGATCTTATTGTTGATGGTGGACAACGATCAGACATCGCAAGGCTGAAATCATTCACCTGGCGACTCTAAATCAGTTTCGAGATTAGACCCAAGGACTCCACTGGAGGATGAACCTGACCAGCAGAGACATGAAAGGACAATATGGAAAGATTAGGTATTCAAGTTTGAATTTCATCCAAGACATTTTATTCTTTGTCATAAATCATTTCTTCTCTTTTCCTGAGAATGTAAAGAAGGCTTTGCAAAGTATATTGTATTTGAGAAAAGATCCTCGGCCTGCATTTAATTCCTTCCCTTTGAAGATTGTGAATACAAAAGATTTGCATGCCTTTGAGCTTGATCAAGACCATTTTTCTGAATCTTTTGATGACCATCTTCAAACTGATGAACCTCAAGAGACCAAGACTGATTCTGCAGCATCTGTACATACCCCTATACCTTGTAAAATTCCAGATCAATACAAGCCTCTGATTTTACCTCCTATATCCCATGCTTTCCCTAAAAATCATGACCTATATCTACCAAGATTTGATGGTGAACGCGAAAATATCACTGCTGAGAGACATGTTCTGAATTTTGAGTATTTTCTTTACCTTTTTGAAGTTGATGAAGAGGATTTCAGTATTAGGCTTTTTGCTCTTTCTTTGTAAGGCAAAGTCAAGAGTTGGTTCAAAACCCTGCCTGATGCAAGCATCTCAGATTTCCAGCAGTTCGTCAAAGTTTTCCTCGATAGGTGGGTGGTCAGACAGAACCCTTTCTTGATTATAGAAGAGTATAACCAGCTGAAAAGACTGCCAGGGGAGACAGTACAACAGTTTTCTTCCATATTTAACCAAGTTTATTATTCGATGCCAGTTAATATAAGACCTCCTCTTGGATCCGCTCTCTTAAATTACCTGGGTGTTTTTGATCCAGAAATGGAGTTTTAGCTGAGAGAAAAGAATCTTGCAACACTTGAAGAGATGCAGAATAGTGCAGTAGATGTAGAGGCTCAATTGTTGATCCGAAGGGCAAAGTTGAAGGAATAAGAGATGAAAAACATAGATCCGGAGGAATCAACATCTCTAGAGGTAAAGCTTGACATTTTGGTAAGTGCAGTTGAAGAGATGATGCAAAGGATCATCACAAGGAATGAGTATAATGTTCAAGCCCATCGCTCGCTGATTGAAAAAGAACAAGTTTTTGATCCAAAACATCTTCTTTCTTATCCCAGTCGTCATAGATCTGATAACGATTGTTTTGTAGATCATCTTGGAGAAGAGAGATCTGTTGATTTGACATGTATGCTTGATGATGTGTTTTATACTAATGATTTTCCTCACTTTGACCAGTATGATGACGATTATGTTCTCCAAACAGAAGCTAATCTTGCAGACAAATCAGTAGCTAGTTTGTGGAAGGAGGAAGTTCACTTTCAACATCTTGAATACATTGATCAACCGATGCATATCAGCTACGGAAATGGTGAGGAAAGTGCGGAAAATTTTGAAGTAAGTGAAGGATCTTTTCCTTTTTGTTTTGATTTGTTTCAGTTCATGAGAGAAAACTTCCATGCAATCAGAAATCAACTGTCGACAAGTCTTGATTTGGACCATCTTGAGGGCAATGAAAACCTTGTTCAAGACTTCTCATATCCAAATTTGCAGCCCTGGAATGCCATTGATTTTCAAGTTGCAGATAAGGACTTGGAAGCTGGAACATACGATCAAATGATGCAAGATGACTCCGTACCATTTTGTTTTGAATCATTTCAATTTTTCAAGGGTAAACTGCATAGTATATCTTCAAATGAGCAGCCTGTAGGAAATCATGTAATCTCATCGGAACCAATAGAAAATGGGTTGCAACAGTCTTTCCAAGTTTTTCATGATCCAATAGCTGATGTGTTGGATGATGTCTGCAGTCAAAGTCTTTCTCCATTGACTACATGTGAGCTTGAAATGTGTACTGATACAAACTTGATCCGGCAACTGATCTCTTTATCATTTTTAGCAAGCGTCTCATCACAAAGCTCAAAACAAAGTTTACATTCACGGTATGAGGTGAAGAGAAGTAATCCATTGGATGAGCTAAGTCCCAGAGTGCATGAACTTCAATATCCTTATGCAATGTTTTTGGAGGCAGATAGAGAATCCATAGTATTCAACGGATATATTCACAAGTTTTCATGGGAGTTGCCTTTTAGTAGTTCTCTCTTGTTGTTCATAAGCAAGCACTTGCGGAGAATTCAAACAATAGCCAGAATACTTACTTGGTTGCATTGGTTGTTTCATTTCACTTGATCAGGTGATGAATGGAACAACTAGAGTAGGTTGTATTGAATAAGCTTCATATTGAGCATATTTTCTAGTTTTTCGATTGTGTTCAAGTATCGAGTCAGTTTTTAGTTTAGTGAGAGTCAGTCTGTGTCGTCAAGTCGTTAGTTTTCAGTCATGCATTTTAGCTTGAGTTTTTGGCTCCATTGCCTAATGGATGAAGGCACCTGTCTGCTTTCCAAAGATTTGTAGTTCTTGGCATCTCCAAGGAGCTACCATCCCCATTGGAGCCAATGTTAGTTTTAGTCTTTTCATCCTTCCTCCAGTGATCAAACATGCTCTTACAAAGTTATTTTAAGGTTTCAAGGTCAAATTTTTTCATTTCAGTGAGTCTTCAAGTAAAATTTGGTCACTAGGTATTAGGTCTAGGGTTTGCTTTTACTCCTGTCAAAGTTTTCCAAATGTCAGTCCATGTCATCGTTCAGATGAGTGTACCATCATTTAGACGTTTTTCATCATCATTCCAGATTCCAAAGGGTCATTTTACACCTTGTTCATGCTTCAATTGTGCCTAGGTAAGGTTCATTTCCCTCCCCTAGGGTTTTGGAGGTAATTTCTCTTGGATGGTAAAATAATCAACAAAAATTGTATCCTGATGTTCATTAACCTTCTCCTATCCCTAATTTACCTTATTAAACACTTCCCATCACTGAGATCCCCCAAATTCCTCATTTTCGCACAAACCCTAGTTTCTTGCTACAACTTGACAATTTTCTAGGCTAGGCCTGTGTTTTTCCCTTTTTGACCCCTTCCCCTCACTCAATCTTTGAAATTAAACTTTCCCCTACTTCCTAACGTCCCTCCCTACTTTCCAAAATTTTCTCAAGAATTTAGAAGCCCCTTATCCCCTTCATTTCGCTTCATTTCGACAAATCCCCGGTTCCACACATCGGGATAGGTTTTACTTCAATGATGTTTCTAAGCAAGAAAAGATGAATTTGAGACAAATGAGAGAGTTTTTTGTCCAAAATAGGCCAAGGAAGAAAAACCTCCTTCACTTTTTACACAGGTGTCATGGTTTTAGAGAAATGTCAAAAATACAGTTGCCTCAGGAGAATTGATGCACCTCTAAAGTGACCTTGGGAAAATCAAGCTTTATCCTATCTTGGTTAGCAAAATGACTTGCTTGATGCATCAAATTATAACTAGACACAAATATATTTCCAATGAGATATCATGAGCTCAATTTGGGGTTGAGGAAGACCTTCAAAAGTTGACTGCAACAACACTCTGCCTTGAGGCAGCCTCATTTTGCACATTTTGACCAGTATTGGGAGATTTGATTTTTGACAGGACAAATGAACTCCAAATTGCAAAATTCCTGTTGTGTTGGAAATTAGACTCAATAATATTTCCAACGAGCTATCCTGTGCCCAATTTTTACACCGGTAAGGCCTCCAAAATCAGCTGCAAACAGGCGCGATGCATAGGGAAATCAGGTGCGGCGCATTGGAGGATTTTACTCATTTTTGGTCAAAAACTCTGTTTTTCACCTAATTTTTTTTACAGTTTGACTTTTTCCTTATAGTTTTCAAACTCATAATGTAATTAAATATAACATGATGGATTTTGATGTAATTTTTCTAAATTTTTACTCATAGAGGTAGATTCATCCATCAAAAGGTAATTTGCAACTGAATGAATCAGTTTCCTAGTTTTTAGAGGCAAGCTGTTCCACTGCCTACTTTCTAGTTCTCAATTTAGATTTTGTTGGAATAGATCCTAAGATTATGAGCTCGACCCCTAGAGGCTAGGATGAGTTATTTTTTGTCTATATCTTGTGGTTTTTCAGTCATTAGCATGGTTGGACATTTGGGATTGCTTTAAGCATCATTGTACATCATTTCTGCAGTTTGGCAAAGGAATAGACCAGGGTTTGCAACACTCTATGGGATTCATGTGGTACTTTGCTTTGATAATGTGTTTCTCTCTACAAATGTAAGTCTACTGATGTTTTATGTATACCATTTTCCCTCTTATTTCTTCTTAAGTTAAACAAATAAGGATAAAGGTAGAATTCATTAAAATTTACAGTGCTCTACCTAGGATTTGTTTAATTTTCAATGTTTTCAACTGTTTGAAGATGATACCTAAAGGTTTCTTGCCATCTTCAACTCCTCACCTATCTAAGATCTCCATTTCATTCAAAATTTGAAGTGTCAAATCAGTTTCCTACCTTGCCCCATTCAGCTCTCTGCAAAACTGAGCCTCATTCCCCAGACCCAAAATTTGCCTTTCCATTTGATCCAACAAAACACCCTTAAAATCAATCAAACTCTTTTGAATATATACCTAGCCTAAAATCAGTCTTCATTCAAGTCATCTCAAACCTCATTGATCTTATTTTGCGAGATCGACAAGGAGAGAGCCCTCTCCCGATCTGGTAGGGCTAGCTACCAGGTTAAGCGTGGTTTGATGTTACCCTAGACTCTGCCTTCTTCAGCCTGAGGTAGATTTAGGCCATAACAGTAGTAATGTAGATTAATATTCTAATTACCTTATTAGAGATCAAACCAACATAATGAACAAAAAAAAAAATATTAGTTAATATCTATCAAACTTTGAACTCTAGCCATTTATGGCATATGTTAAATAACACACAAAATGTAACGATTTATAGACATCATTTAGAATGGAATTCATTGATGGTTATTCATTGCATTTGGATCATAGTTTTTCTAATGACGTTACAATGCTTAAAAGTGTTTAAGGATCTTTGATTAGATTTAAAACCTCGGAAAAACACAAACATTGTTAGATTAATTAAATCCTTAAAATTTATTTTTCCCAACGTAATTGGATTAAAATATGTGCATTTTATCTTATTAGATAAACAAAATTGTGATTTATTTTTCAATTATTATTTTGATAACCTAACTTTGTAGTTGATCTTCAACCTATGGACTAATATTAACTTATATTAGCTTTAAAAGGTCATATGTTTGAATCTTAAAAAGACAAAATAAAGCACTACTAAACTAAAATAGAAGTGACCCATCATTTTAATAAAATTTTTAACCTCAATACATATTAACATCATGAATATTCTTGTATTATATATATATATATATATATATATATATATATATATATATATATATATATATATATATTTCTTCACTATCATCATAAAGACATTTTTATCCTTTTTCACCCTAATTTAGTTCTTCACAATGAATATATGAGTATACATAGAATGAAAAGAAGTTTGTATAAATGGTCCTTTTTAGCTAATTTGGTGTTGGTTAAGAAGTAAGAAAAATGTTCTTATTTTCCAACTCTATTTTTACCTGTTTTTTTTATATTTCCCTCCAAGAGTTTGGAAGGTTGTTTCCACTATTGTTTTTTCAATTTTTTATTAATTTGGTCGCAACTTTAACATTTAAGAGTTTTTCGAAGGTTGTTTGACTATTATTGTTTTACCTCGGAGAACAAGTAGCCATCTAGATTCTATATTCACAAAGGTAATTTATCATCCCAAATGTTAAAAACTTACTACATTTGCTAGATTTTGATTATAGGGTATTTATTTTGAATGTGGAGACAATCTTCATATAGCGTAATCAATTTGATTTTCTGTGTTCAAATCATTGATTATCTACAGATATAAGCGTTCAATTCAATCAATTAGCTATAGATATAAACCTATAAGCCTAGTTTATTGGTTTTATCACCCTAGTAATTCTCAGGTTGTGGGATGGGGATTTTTGTAGTTAAGAACACCAGGGGTAACCAAGAACCGCTTTGGGATTTCAGGATCTAGCCTTCCTGAGCTCCAGAGAGGGATCTCTCCTTATGATTTTATATTTTTTATATTTTTTATGAAATATGTGAATACAACTTGCAGAAGGAAAAGTATGTACAGATTCACAAGATTATCAACAGTCAAGTCAAAATTATGACCCCTATATTATAGGTTGCTAACATCGGCTTCACTTGGGGATGGCTTTTCCTTGTGAAATGCCAAGAACTCTGAGATCAGTAGCCTTTATATTTGACCTTTGATGATCTTAGTAAGTGTCTTCTGTCTTCTGCAAACTGAATTACTATCTGAAACTAAAACAAAACATAACAATTTTCAAACCAACTTATAGATCTTTAACATCTTTATAACCTCATCCTTGGCTTTAAATCTTAATGAAAAACTAGCTGAAAATTAAAAACTAAAAAAATATGCTCAAAATTATGAGCTTATTAGCACTCATCTACCTACTCTAATCTACTAAAATCTTATTGAATCAGGTAATACAAAAATGCCAATGAAGCCAATCAAGTAGCTGTAAAAATAAATGGATAACTTGATTTCTTGTGACCAAAATTGGAAGTATATTATGATCATGTGCCTTTATAATAAATGATATGATGTGTAAAGGCCACTTTTGATGTATTTGATCTTTATAGAGAAAACATGTTTGTAGATTTCGACTAAAAATATTCTCCATATAATCTAATATAGGATCAATAAAAGCATGATGTATGTTATTTACTTCTAGGCCTTCAATGACTAATTGTTTAGTTGAATTATGAATATTAGACCATGAAACTATTTCTTCAATCTTGTGTTTGAAAGAATAATCATCTTCAATATGCAAGTCAAAAGATATTATAATTTATTCTTGCTTTGGAGAAGGAATATTTTCAAAGAATTCTTTAGGATTTCGGAAATTGTATGACTGAATTTGAGAATGCAAAAGTTTGATTTCATTTTCATAATTTTCAGAAATTATCTTGAGAACACATATTTTCAGTTTAGGAGAATATTTTATTGATTTCAAAAGAAGAAAAAAAGCTCTTAGAAAATCCTCATCAAGCTGAAGTTCTAATATCTCATCCCTCAAAATAGCTAGTGATAGTTCTGGGAAATTATCTTGAATTGGGAGAACATAATTATCATCATACTGATCATATTTAGGAAAATCTTCAAAAGAAGGAATGTCATCAATTATAAACAATGGATCAGCAGATTTTTCTTCCAACAATCCTAATATATCTTGATTAGATTGCTTGCATTCTGTTTGAAAATCATTTTTTTGTTCAATAGGCGTGATATCAAGCAATGGGCCTTTTTGGGAAGGTAGAATAACATGAGCATCAACTTGTTCTTCTGTACCTTCATGGATAAAAACTTTTGTACATTCATCAACATTAGAAGAAGTAGAAACAATTTCTTCATTATGTAAATATTTTGATGATGGTTGCATGTTTAGAAGCAAATTGATTTCTTCTTCGGTGAGGGGGGGTGGGAATCTCTGAATTCTTAGATTTGAATAACAATTGTTTTTTCTCTTATCTAAAAATTGATCATGAGGTTGAATATTTTCTTTAACTCCATTCAAAACATTAAATGAAACATCATTTGTTAATACAGAGGGGTTTTGTGGATGTTGATTCATCTCCTGATCTATTTCATCTTTGTTTAACTCCTCTTGATTATTATGACATTTAACTTGAGAATGAAAGTTCTGGATTTCTTCTAATAAATCTTCAGGAAAAAAATTTCCAAAATCTTCATCAATATTTTTAAGGTAATGTATAAGATCTTCAGCTTCATCACAACAATTTTCAGCTAATGATAAAGATGGAAAATCTTCTTTGTAATGCTCATAAAATACCTTATGAAAATCTTTTAAAGAAAATAAATTAGCATGTTTGAGAGCTTCATACCATTCCCTTGATTTTCCTTTTAACGTTACCATATATATTTTCATGAGGCAATCCTCATGCCAATCACCCTTCAATCTTGATGAGTGTATATGAAATTTAATGAGATGTATTAAAGGATCATCAATGTTCTCATCTTGAAACATAGGCAAATTTTCACTCCAATTTACCTTTGGTAGTTTGTGTGGAAATCCAGGTATGTGATCTCAACTCATGGGAGCATATCTTCGTTTTATTCTTGGATCATCTTGAAAATCAGCCATAATGAAAGGCCACGGTATCTGTACAACCAAGTTAGAACCTTATATAAAATACAATACATATTGAAAAACGTTCTTAACGAGAAAGAACATAATGTCGTGGATTAAGATCCAAGTTGAAAGCCTGATCTTTCCATATTGTTCTTCCAAGTTCATTCCTCCAGTGGAGTCTTGATTGTGAAATGGATTTGGAGTCGCCAGGTGGATGATTTTAACCTTTGTGTGTCTGATCACTGTCCACCATCATAGATCAGATCTGAAACTGTAAAATATTTCTGAAGAAAAAGGTTAGTCTTCCCCAGCAGAGTCGCCAAGATGTTATCACTCTAGTAAATTTTATATCAAAAATATTTAAAACTTTGTAACTTACTAGAGGTAACCAAGAACCACTTTTAGAATTCAAGATCTAGCCTTCCTGAGTTCCGGAGAGGGATCTCTCCATATGATTTAGCTTTGTTTAGGTAACAGATATTAGGCTAGCTATGATTGTGCAGTTGGGTTTGATTTTTTTAAAAGGTTGGTGGGAATAAAGGACTACAAGGGAAACCATAGAAAGATCTACCTAACCATTGGGCAATGCAGTCAACTCTCTAGGCAGGCAGAACTAAGAAATAAGGCTTAGAGATGCAAATGTGCTAAGGGTAAGATAGGTGGCCTTCTAAGGCTTTGTATAGGCTTGATTTGATGGAGTGGGTGGAATCTGAGCAAAAGGGCACTTAAGAATCCTTAAGCTACAGATAAGAATATTGAAGGAGGGGATCAAACTGGGACCTAGAGCAATTAAGAATTCTATGGTCCAGTTATCAAGCAAAAAACATCAAAATGCCAACAAGTTTAAAATAGGGAGTTTATTATCACTAATCCTGTTTAATTTCTCCTTAATTGATCATTATAGAATAGAAACACATAATATGAATGAATGTAAACTTTAAAATAAATACACTGAAAACAAGAAAAAACGAGACTTATCTTGTCACCACAAGAATCCTTAGCTATGATGTCTCTAATCTGGTTTCCAGTATGCTGCTTCGCTAATTGACTCACAAACTTCAATATGTCCAACAAAAAAGGCTATAGTTGTCTTGAGAAATTTTATTCCACACCAAAAAATACTTCCAAGAGTGAATTATTTATACAAATTATAAACTAAAATATCTTGAAAAAATATCAAGATTAGTTCACAAATCTCTCCAACTGTTTTACATAAATAGAACTTAAGTAAAGGAAACTCAAACTAATGCATCTATTTGGCACTATTTTTTATGGATAGGTGATGAAAAAGAGGAGAATTCAAATTTTATCCAACACTTAGTTGATGATGAGGCATCCAAGTCACTAACTGCTTCCTTTCTTTGTGCATTCTGCTCCAACAATTCTGCAAACTTGGGGTCCAATGATATCTTTGTATTTCTCAATATGTAATAGATATGTAAAAAGTGAAAGAGGTTATTGTGGATTAATATGCTGGTGAGCTCAAACTCTTTCCATTTCCTACAATTCCTCTCCAACTATGCACAAAGGCTCTGCAAAAATATGTGTAAAACCGAGTTTTACAGAGTCTGAAAAATAGCCTGTAAAGATGTGCATGTATCTCTGATTATGAAATCACTGTGAAAAAAGAGAGATAGGTTTTTGTAGATGGGTCTCTTAGGAACAAAAATCTCCTTCAGTTTTGTATTTTTCATTTCAGATTGGCCACAATATTCTCTGTAAAATGATGACTTAACTGGAATTTTCTGCAAAAAGTGCTTTCCAACATTGTTTAATATTTCCAAAACCATAATAGCTGTTAGAAAAGTGAGAGATTTTTTTGTAGATGGTCCTCTTAAGAACAAAAACCTCCTTCAATTTTGAAAAATTCATCTTGGATTGATCACAATAGTTTCTGCAAAACAATGACTAAAACATGAAATTTCTAAAAAAATGTTCCTTCTTGTTGTGTTTTTCATCTTTCACTTTTTTGTTCTTTTGACTCTTTTAATTTCACTTTAGACAAATTTCAATGTTGGTGAAATTATTTTCATTTCTTTTTACCATTTTACTGCCTCTGTATTTACTTTCACTGTTTACCTTTGACTGCTCTGTAACTTCATTTTAACTTTCACTCTAACTTTTACCTGATACACTTTAACCACTGATACTCTTTAAATATTATGATTTTACTATCCCTGTAAATTCTCATTTCTCTTTTACCATTCACTGTGCACATTTCATCATTCTAATCTCTTTCTGACTTTGTATACAAACTGTTTTTTGAATGAAGATATTGAGTTAAAATCTGAAATTTGGAGCAAACAATTTTGTCAACTAGTATTGAAACTGTTGGTCCAAATCCATATTCTGATAGTAACCTGAAAAAATCAAACAATTTGTTAATGAAATCCAGGTCTGCAGGGAGGTGATTGTAGGTTTTTTGAAATACCTGTGGAATGAGATCAGTCTGTGAAGGTTTAACTCTATTTTTTAGGAATTTTGGGGAACCACTGCAAGATTAGATTGTTTGCAGGAGTTATTCACTTTAACAGAGATGAAACTGAGTAATGTAGGCAAAGGATGGATTTATTTTTGGCATTTTTTGCTCAATTAGGTTTTTAGAATTGGTTTGATGGAAAACAGGGAATATCAAGGTAATTCAGAGGTTTTAGTTGTTCAGATCCTTGATTTTAATCTCTAAACTGTGAAAATTGAGGAAATTGGATTTAAAAAGGTTCACAGTCGAAGACAGGGATTTTTGGTCTGTAACAGTCTTCAATTCAGTTGTATTCAGTTGGAAAAATTCGTGGAGATTCTCTGAGGACAAATTTTAGAGGAAATGGCTCTTAAAACGGCAACTGGCTCGAAAATGGCATTGTTAGGTTTGAAAATGGTGAAAAGGGATCTGCACAGGCTCTTAGGGTGTAATGGCGCACAATGGTGAAAATCAGACAAAAATAGGCTCTATGAAGGTTTCAGAAGTTTAAGGCGCGAATAGGTGAAAAATTATTAAAACATTAGACTTTAATGTATTAAACCATAGTATAAACTATAGTTAAGTTACATTAAACAAAGGCTAAGCGGGAGTGGTTTTGGAATACCGGCGGTGGTATTCGCATGGCTCAACGGTGGTAAGAAGTAATACGCTTTTCAAATGCGATGCAATATAATCGTGACACATCAACGTGGGGTGGTTTGGATAAACCACCCATTTTGCACGACTTTTACAAAACATCCATCGATTACTTTGTGAGCGCGAAAATGCATAATCGCCGTCAGATCTGGCTTTGGGGAGCGAACGATCGGGATTAAAAGGGAAAGTGTGGGGAAAATTCAATTATTGGGTTCAATATAGGCTGTAGATTTTGGGAGTAAAAGAAAATCTGACAGTTAAAAATAGCGCAATGGGGGGGAGTAAAAATGTATTGATCAGTCGCTTTGATTTTCATTCGTTGGATCAAAATGGATTTTGGGATCAAAGGGTCTAGATTGAATCCCGATGGGAACAGGGCTTTTGATGGGATTTATATATAAAAGTGGCTTTTTCCAATGGAAAGGGTGATCGGGAAGGTTAATCAAGATTTTAACCAAGGTTAGGGGGTCGAGGAAGGGAAATATACAAGGGAATGGGTTTAGAAGTTTAGTTTAAATTAACTTCGATATTTTTTTGTTTAAAACATATAGAACATATGTTTAAAGGTTTTTCATATCTTTTTTATTATATGGTTAATTAAATCGAGATGACTTAACTACCATAGGGGGCGGGATATTTACATATATAGAATACTTAGCCAAAGGGGTTATAAGGGGGGTTTTTATTTAAACATGTGGGAATAAATAACTTTGGCTTAAGTTATATTAAGTGGGTTTTTGGGTTTATTATATAAAAAGGAGTTATAAAATAGGAAAAGGTTATTTGTATAGGGAGTTAATATATAAGTTAAAGTTAATATGAAAACAGGACATGGTATACTCAAAACACATATTTATAACAAGTAAAGTGAGGTTTTAAAGATAATTTGCATTGATCTTATCACTTAACTTATGATGTAATGTTATTTTGAGGGCTTAATGTGTTTAAATGATGTAGGAAGTTAGCCAAATAGGAATTGCAAATGCCTTTAAGTAAAAATGGAGTTTTACTTAGGATTATTCAAGGGAATGAGTGCATGAATGTTAAATGATGTGATTAAGGGATTAATATAAACATTTCACACTTTCAACTGATTAGTCATAGAGCCTTGGGTCCTATCCCAACAAAATTCAAGGAAATCCCTTGAGCCTTTTTTACTAATAGTCTAGAATGTTTCATGACTATGGGAAGGGGAAATTAGTTATTTTGCAGCCCATGATGAATGATATTTACATTGAGACTTTTCACCTTCTTCTACCTACCCATATTACCATGCTAACATTTTTTTTCTTCCTTTGTAGTAGGTGCATTTAAGCTAGCAACCTTCACAGCATTTATTCTTTCTGAAAGCAAGTAAAACTATCTAACTCTACACTTATTTCATCCATGAATCTAGATTAAATTGTTGGATTCACTTTATTTCTCTACATAACTACTGAATTGTCATGACTAAACTGTATGACAACTCATTATTCTCTATCTATAACAAGGAAAATTGAAAAATGACAAGTTAAGATTAAACTGTTTAACTCATCGTGGACTATGACATTTATTGACACTCTGCCACAACCAAAAAGTAAAAAGTAGTGGCATGTATGCTTGCAAACTTTCATTTTTTTCTTTTGGGGTCTTTTATTTTTTCTAAGTCCTTTGATTATTCTTTTAGTACTTTTTACCCTCTTTTTGATTTTTTGATTTTTTTTTTCTTTTTTACAAAATATGTGAATAAAACTTGCAGAAGGCAAAGTATGTACAAATTTACAAAATTACCAATAGTCAAGTCAAAATTATGACCCCTATATTATAGGTTGCTAACATCGGCTCCACTTGGAGATGGCTTTTCCTGGTGAAATGCCAAGAACTTTGAGATTAGTAGTCTTATCCATTGACCTTGGTGAATCTGTAAATGTCTTCTGTGTTCTGAAACAATCATATTTATGATATGTTATACTGCAAAGCTTAGGGCCTTCTCTTCGGGCTTCAACTTTGTAGATAATATATCCAATCCAATCTTACACTCTGAATATAAATATTTACAATGATGAAGTAAATAGATCTAAATGTTAAATGACTTGTGAGGGATAGTAATGTTTCAACATCCTTCCATTTACTGGTCCTTCTTGAAGCTCTGTACCATCCGAATTTCTGATAAAAAATGAATTTTTTCCTCTGTAACCATAAATGACATAGGGTCCCTGCCACAGAAATTAAAACTTCCCATGTTTACCTTTATCTTCTCTTCTTGCATCCCATCTTAAAACTTGATCTCCTATGAAAAAATCATCTTCTTTGACTCTTTTGTCAAAAATATTTTTGATCTTGTCTTGTAAAACTTGTGATTTTTGATAAACTTCATCTCTGGTTTGTTGAAGGTGTATGGTATCATTGATTCCTCTTTGAATTTCATTAGTTTCCACCTATGATTCCTGAATGATCTTCATGACTGGGACACCCAAGGAAGAAGGAAAAACTGCATCTGTACCATAAACAATTTGATATGGTGAAGTTCCTATGGACTTTTTTGTAGTAAGCCTGTCAGCCCAAAGGGCATATATCAGCTTCTTGTTCCATGTATTTTTATTATCTTGGAGTAGTTTTTTGGTGATGCTGACTAAAATTTTATTCGAGGATTCAGCTAGACCATTACCTTGGGGGTAATATGATGTGGAATGACCTAAGGTAATATGGTATTTATGGCGAAAAGCAATCATCTTTTTAGATTTGAAAGCGGCAGCATTGTCTGTGATAATTTTGTGTGGGCATCCAAATCTAGACAAAATATTACTTTCAATGAATGAGATAATAATTGAGTCTGTATCTTGCCTAGTGGGAATTGCTTCAATCCATTTAGTAAAGTAATCAGTAGCAGTTAGAATCCATTTGTGTTGACCTGAGGATGGAGGATGAATTTCACCTATGAATTATAAACCCCATAACTGAAATGGTTTTTCTATGGATATTGGTTTCAGAGGTAATGGTAAAAGTTTCTTTTTACCTTAAAAAATCTGACACTTATGACAAGAGGTAACAAAATTTTTAACATCTGAAAATAAGGATGGCCAATAAAAACCAGCTCTAAGTATTTTATTAGCCGTGATCTTCCAGTATAAATGTCCACCACAGTCACCTGCATGAAACTCTTCAAGGATTTTTTCAGCTTCAGATTTCAATAAACAATTAAGTAAAATTCCAGTACTTTCTCTCCAATATAGTGCATTATTTAAGATACAGAATTTCATTTCTTTTTGCTTGATAAATCTTGCCTTGGTTTTGGTAAGTCCAGGAGGAGCTCGTAAGTTTGTAAGTACAAATATTATGTCAGAGTACCAGGGTGAGTCTTGATAGGCTTCACTGATCGATGGAGTCACCATCTCCTCCTGTTCATCTACTTATGCAATGAAATTAATATCTAAGGCATTGCAATTAGATTCAGCCATCAGTCTGGCTAAACCCTGTACTTTGATGAGTTTAGTTGGTTTAATTTCCAGATCATATTCAAGGATTGTGGCTATCCACTTTCCTCTTCTGCTGTCTAGTCCATCTTGAGTCAAAACGTGTTTAACTACTGCATTGGGGACATAAGCAATTATATGTGAATGAAGTATATACACTCTAAAATATTTTATAGCTTTAACCAGAGCCAAAGCCTGTTTTTCTATTATGTTGTATTTCAGTCGTGCATATCTGAGAGCTTTACTGAAAAATGCAATGGGTTTTTCAAAGCCTTGATCATTTTTCTGCAGAAGAACTGCAGCTATGCTGTGTTCAAATGCAAAGGAAAAGATTATAAAATATTTTGTGTAATCTGGACTGATAAGGACTGGTGCTTTAGTTAAGGCCTGTTTGATAGATTCAAAAGATTGTTTGGCCGTTACTGTCCATTTTGTTGAGGAGTCCTTTTTAAGCATGTTATTAAGATCTTTTATAATCTCAGCCAGATTTGATATGAATCTTCTTAGAAAATTGATTTTTCCCAAGAATTCTTGGAGTTGTTTAATGTTCCTAGGTGGTTGAATGTTTAGGATTGCTTCGATTCTTGTAGGGTATATTCTAATACCTTCTTTTGAAATGATATGACCTAGCAGTTTACCTTCTCTAGTCCAAAATATACTTTTTCGGATTAAGAGATATACCATATTTTCTGCATTTAATAAATAATTGTCTCAGATGATCCAAGTGATCATTATTTGTCTTAGAAAACATAGTAATATCATCCAAATAAATGACTAAAAATTCATGGATTTCCTTGGCAAAGGCAATATCCATGGCCCTTTGAAACATAGCCCCTGCATTTTTTAACCCAAAAGGCATTTTCACATACATGAAAGTGCCCCATGGAGTAGTAAAAGCAATTTTGGTTTGGTCATCTTTGTGAACTAGGATCTGATTGTAACCAAAGAAACCATCTAATAAAGAGATTCTTGAAGAACCTGCTACCCTCTTTAAACTATGGTCCATTTTTGGCGAGGGGTAGTTATCCTTCAAGGACGCTTTATTAAGATTCCTAAAGTCTATGCATAATCTGATTTCTCCTGACTTTTTTCTGGTTGGCACTATATTAGATACCCAGTCAGAAAATCTGTCTGGTGCAATTATCTTAGCATCAAACATTCTTTTGATTTCTTTTTCAACTAGTGGCAACAAAACCAGATTAATCCTTCTGAGTTTTTGTTGAAAAGGTTTTTGATTTTCTTTTAAAGGAATTTTATGTTGAATAATGTCTGTGTTATAAGTTTTTAAGTCCTCATAGCTCCATGCAAAGACATCTTGAAATTCTTTAAAAGTTCAATGTATTTATCCTTTTCATCTGATGGTAAGGATTTGGATAGTTTGATTATTCTTGGTTTATCATCTGTCCCTAGGTTATATTCTTCTATGTTAGATTTAACTGGCTCCATTTTTGGCCTTATGGGCACATCATTAGAGTCAAATAAATCTTCTAGAGGAGTTAAACCTATGGGTAAAATGTTATTCTTTAAATCAATCAAATCTATTTCATCTTCAATCAATTCATCTATTTCTATTTTTTCCATTTCATCAATGTCACTTTGAGTAAAAATAGTAGGCTTTTCAAAATTATGTACATCTAAATTATATAATTCATCTATTTGACAGAAATTTAAATCTATATCACAAGGTGGATCTATATTACATTTTCTATCGATTTGACAGTTTTGAAATTCACATTCATTATTCAAAAAATGATAAATTTGCTCATCCTCTGAAAAATTTTGCCAATATGTTACATTATCGGGAACAATAGGCCTATAATTAATCTCAGCAGCATATTTTTGCAATGGTGAAAAAGGAATTTTACAACTGCTAGCAAAAGTAGCCAAGCAATGGGCCTGTATGTTTTGATCTCGAGGGATGACAACAAAATTACCTTCTAACAATTATTCACGCAGTTCCAATACTATTTCTATGTATCTTGCAAGTCTAGGTTTATGAGCTGAATATTCAGCGTTGATTTGTTTTATAACTAGTTCAAAATCACCCAAAACCATTATTCTTTTTCCTCCCTTTTTTCTTATAATTTGCAGGCCTAAGATTAAAGCTTCATATTCAGCCATGTTATTGGTGCATTTGAAGTTTAATCTAAAAGCATGTCCTTCAGATTGACTTGTTTCAACGTTTGTGATCCAAACATCAGCTCCAGCTCCAAATTTGTTAATAGATCCATCAAAATCTAGATGCCACAAAGCTTCATGACCAATATAATCATCCATATTTTTTAAGTATTTTATCAGTGAGTTTAGTTGGATTTTCATTTTGATCAGAGTTACTAAGAATAAAAGAATCAAGATCAGTGGGGGTGGAATAAATTAGATAATTTGTAGGTCTGTCTGCACTACTGATCATGTACTTCATTAAAGTTTCTCTATAAAGTTTATTAGGCTTCCCAAATACAGAAATAGTAGCATAACTCATATCCAGTTGTAGAGATCCTTGCAACTTTGCTCCCCATGAGCGAGAAAGAAGAATGCCATACTTTGGCGGGATGTCAGCTACTACAACGTCCATGATCATACTCTTACCAGTATACTGGACTAGGTTAATACACAGATAATTAATTAAACCAATACATTGTACTTTGGATGAATCAAATGAGAACAAGTCCTTATAAGGTCTAGTTATGTCTAGATTAAGAGTTTCCATTATAGCTTTAGGAATTAAATTGTGGGAAGCTCCAGTATCTAGCATAGCGTTATGTAATATTTGGTCATGTATAGTAAGACTTAAATAAAATGGGGGTACTGACCCATCTGAATGCTTTCCATCAACATTGGGACCAAAAATTAGTTCAGGCCTATCTTCATTCATGTTAATTGTATCTTCATTCTCGTTGACATTCAACATATCAGAAATCATTGATCTATATAAATCATTTTTAGCTAGTTCTGTTAAGGGAACAACTATATTCAATTTAGATATTTCAGACTGTATATTAAATGTTGGCTGAGATCTAATGGTTTGAATAATTTCTTCCTTGGGAACTGTTGTTTGTGAGTACTTTTCTTGAGTTTCTACATTTTTACCTTTGTTCTGCGCTCTTCTCTTGTCTTCTGTCTGAGTTTCTTGATTCCTGCTATCCTTAGTCATTTTTTCAAGAATGATTTGAGGATTAACAAGAGTTTTATCAAATTTAGGATTCTCAATAGAAGTTTTAGGATCTGATATTTTAAAGTCAGTAGGTTTCTTTCTTGGCTCAATGACTGTTGTTGAATTGGTGGCTTTGGGAGAATTATCTTTAGAAACATCTTTGGAAGATTGTGCCACCTCGTCAGTAATATCTACAATTTTTGGGCCTTGTTGCTTTTTAGGACTGGTTGGATTTGAACTCTGTTTTCCATCTCTGGGAAGAATTTTCTAGAATTTTGATTTAGAAGTATCAAACTTTTTTTTGTTTTGTTCTTGTTGGTTTGGAGCATTACTCTTTGTAGCAAGATCAATGTTTTTCTTGCTCCTAAGGTTGTATTGACTATGAATCTCATTTATTGCAAAATCATAACCTTGTTTATAATCATAGGATTCTCCAGATTCTACTTTGAGCTGTTGAAGTTCAAAGAGTTCCTGGTCCTCCTGGGTGAGGAAAATGGTATTGTTCTCATCGATCCCCATAACAATGTTTATGTCTTCCTCCTCATCAACACTGTTTTGTGAACTTTCTGCAAAGTTTTCTTGAAATGGGGTTCTTATATTCTGATCAGGGGAAGGTTCCTTACCTTTCCTAGGGTTGGTGTTTTTTCTGTAGTTTGGATTCTAGATCTGGGATTGATTGTCCCATTGTGGTTTCCTTTCAATTTGATCCAGTCTGTCAACTACTTTTTCTAGTGCTTTAGTAATGAAATCAAATTTACTATCCAAGTGAGATGCTTCCACTTTAATGGTAACTCTTCTTTCATTTCTCATTCTGGCCTTCTTTGCAAGTATGTTGATTTCTACACCTACAACATTTTGTTGCATTTTCTGTAAAGTATTTGCGTCCCTTTCCCTAAGTTGGTAAACCATGTCTACGTCAAAACATTCAGGGAATTTTAGTAGCACGGAATATGGGGTAGGTTTAAGGTCTGCAGGAATGGCATTGTATACGTTGTTATATCTTGTGCAGAAGTCTTGGATAGTTTCATTTGGGGCTCTTTTGATAGCATCAAATTCAAATAGTATTTGCATAGGATTCTTCTTTTTCTCCCATTTATTAAGGAAGGCTCTATGGAATGCAGCTAGATCTGCTATGCTACCAGGTGCTAAAGATTTAAACCAGATTTTCACCTCTCCAATTAGGCTCTAAGCAAATAATCTCATTTGAACATCAAACTCATCAATATCATAGACTTCCCAGAAATCATTCATTCTAGTAATGTGCTGTTGTGCAGTAATCTGTGAGAGATTATTAAACAGAGGAATATCTTTTTGATAATTCTGGGGCATGTCATGGAGGTTCTGAGGTAAGACCAAGGGAGCATATCGGGCTGCCATGGCTTGAATTTTAGCTTGGCTAGGAGGTACAGTTGTGGTAGAAGGGATAGTACTGGTTACTGCAATGGATGTGCTTGAAGAGCTTGGTAATGGGGATGAAACAGAAGTAGTATGGCTAATGGTATTTGTAATGGGTTGTGTAAATGGTGGATATACTACTTTGGGCTACAAAGGTAGCTCAGGGATGAATGGATCGGTTGATGAACTTGTAGTGGATTGTGGATATGATGAGTATATGATTCGCTGGGGCAGAGGCAACTCAGGGCTTATGGGCTCTTGAGGTAAATTGACAGTAGAATCAGTAAATGATGTGGCAGCATACAGAGTTGAATTTGATGCTGGAAAGACTGTTGTGTATAGTTCAGAGACTAGCGGTTTAAATTTAGACTAAAATTTAGCTAACTTAACAACTCTTCAATGTCTTTGATTTTTGTGACACTTACCCTTTTAATTGGACTTTTACTTTCAGTTTGATCTGATTTAATAGGAACAAAAATAATTTTATGTTTTTCACTTACATAAGAAGCAAAAACTGGATCTAAAACAATTTCTTTTAAATCCGATTCAGATTTTGTTCTAAATAAATATTTCTCATACTTTAAGTCAAAATCAATGTCTGATAAGCTTACCAATTCTTTAGGTAAAGAATCAGCTCTTGTCAGAGATATTTCAGTTTCAGAACTATTACTTTGTTTTTTCTTTTTTTTTACTATCTGGTCAGGATTATCTACTATATCTGGAGGATTAGGATCGGGATTGGATCTAGTGTAGTAGACTTTCTTGGGAGCCAGATTTTTTATTGGGTAAAATACCCACAACCTTTAAACTCAATATTGAAGTAGAAAAGATATAATTAAAGATCTTCCTTCAAGATTAAACTTAAAACTGGAGAATGGTTAGTTCCCCAGTATGGTCGCCAGTATGTTATCACCCTAGTAATTCTTAGGTTGTGGGATGGGGATTTTTGTAGTTAAGAACACCAGGGGTAACCAAGAACCGCTTTGGGATTTCAGGATCTAGCCTTCTTGAGCTCCGGAGAGGGATCTCTCCTTTAAGATTTAGCTTTGTTTTGGTAATGGATATTAGGCTAGCTATGAGTGAAAAATTTAGTTTTTTTTTAAAAAGATTGGTGGGAATAAAGAGATTTCAAGGTAAACTAGAAGGATCTAGCAAAATATTGGGCAATGGAGTCAACTCTCTAGCCGGGTAGAACTAAGAAATAAGGCTCGGAGATGCAATTGTGCTAAGGGCAAGATAGGTGACCTTCTAAGGCTATGTATAAGCTTAATTTGATGGAGTGGGTGGAATCTAAGCAAAAGGGCACTTAAGAATCCTTTAGCTACGAGATAAGAATATTGAAGAAGGGGATCAAACTAGGACCTAGAGCAATTAAGAATTCTATGGTCCGGTTATCAAGTAGAAAACATCAAAATGCCAACAAGTTTCAAAACAAGGGATCTTATTATCACTAATCATGTTTAATTTTTCCTTAATTGATCATTACGGACTAGAAACACATAATATGAATGAATGTAAACTTTAAAGAAATACAGTGAATACAAGGAAATTACGAGACTTATCTTGTCACCATGATAATCCTTAGCTATGATGTCTTTCGATCTCTTTCCAAATCTGTTGCTTTCGCTAATTGACTCACCAACTTCAAATATGTCCATCAAATAACATTATATCTTGTCTTGAGAAATTTTATTCACCACAAAATACTACCAAGAGTGAAGTATTTATACAAATTCTAAACTAAAATATCTTGAAAAAAATATCAAGATTAGTTCGGAAATCTCTCCAACTCGTTTTACATAAATAGAACTTAAGTAAAGGACACTCAAACTAATGCATCTATTTCACACTATTTTTTATTGATAGGTGATGACAAAGAGGAGAATTCGAATTTGATCCAACTCTTAGTTGATGATGAGGCATCCAAGTCATTAACTCGCTTCCTTTCTTTGTGCATTTTGCTCCAACAATTCTACAAACTTTGGGGTCCAATGATATCTTTTTATTTCTCAATCCGTAATATATATGTAAAAAAGTGAAAGAGATTATTGTGTATTGATATTTTGGTGAGATAAACCTCTTTCAATTTCCTAACATTCCTCTCTAGCTATGCACAATAGGCTCTACTGAAATATGTGTAAAACAGAGTTTTCTAGAGTTTGAAAAATAGCACTGTAACGATGTGCATGTATCTTTGATTCTGAAATCATCGTGAAAAAAGTGAGATACATTTTTGTAGATAGGTCTCTTAGGAACAAAAATTTCCTTCAGTTTTTGTATGATGTATTTTGGATTGGCCACAATATTCTCTCGCAAAATGATGACTTAAGCTGGAATTTTTCTGCAAAAAAGTGCTTTCCAACATTGTTTAATATTTCTAAAACCATAATAGCTATTAGAAACGTGAGAGAGGTTGTTGTAGATGGTCCTCTTAAGAACATAAAACTCCTTCAGTTTTGAAAAAATTCATCTCCGATTGATCACAATTGTTTCGCAAAACAATGACTAAAACATGAAATTTACGAAAAAAATGTTCCTTCTTGTTGTGTTTTTCATCTTTTCACTTTTTTTGTTCTTTTGACTATTTTACTTTCACTTTAGACAAACTTCAATTTTGGTGAAAGTATTTTCATTTCTTTTTACCATTTCTACTGCCTCTGTATTTACTTTTACTATTTACCTTTGACTACTTTGTAACTTCATTTTAACTTTCACTACGACTTTTACCCGATACACTTTAACCACTCGATACTCTTTAACCGTTATGCTTTTACTATCCCTCGTAAATTCTCATTTCACTTTTACCATTCATCGTGCACATTTCATCATTCTAATCTCTTTCTCGACTTTGTATACAAACTATTTTTTTGAATGAAGATATTGAGTTAAAATACGAGAATTTGGAGCAAACAATTTTGTCAACTAGTATTGAAACCGTTGGTCCAAATCCATATTCCGATAGTAACTCTGCAAAAATAAAAAAATTTGTCAATGAAATCGAGGTCTGCAGGGAAGTGATTGTAGGCTTTTTGAAATATTTGTGGAATGAGATTAGTACGCTGAAGGTTTAACTCTATTTTTTAGGCATTTTGGGGAACTACTGCAAGACTAGATTGTTTGCAGGAGTTATTCACTTTAACAGAGATGAAATCGAGTAATGTAGGCAAACGATGGCTTTATTTTTAGCATTTTTTTGCTCAATTAGGTTTTTCCGAATTGGTTTTGATTGAAAACAGGGAATATTGAGGTAATTCAGAAGTTTTAGTTGTTCGGATCCTTGATTTTAATCTCTAAACTGTGAAAATTGAGGAAATTGGCTTTTAAAAAGGTTCGAGTCGAAGACATGGATTTTTGGTATGCAATAGTATTCAATTTAGTTGTATTCGGTTGGAAAAAAGTCGTGGAGATTCTTTGAGGATGAATTTAAGAGGAAATGGCTCTTAAAATGTCAACTGGCTTGAAAATGGCGTCGTTAGGTTTGAAAATGGTGAAAAGGGCTTTGCACAGGCTCTTAGGGGTGTAATGGCGCACAATGGTGAAAATTAGACGAAAATAGGCTTTGCGAAGGTTTCACAAGTTTAAAGCACGAATAGGTGAGAAATTATTAAAACATTTAGACTTTAACGTATTAATCCATAGTATAAACTATAGTTAAGTTACATTAAACAAAGGTTAAGCGGGAGTGGTTTTGGAATAATGGTGGTGGTATTTGCGTGGTTCATTGGTGGTAAGCGAGTAATGCCCTTTTCAAATGAGACGCAATATAATCATGACACGTCGATGCGAGGTGGTTTGGATAAACCACCCATTTCGCGTGACTTTTACAAAACATCCATCGATTACTTTGTGAACACAAAAATGCATTATCATCGTCGGATCCGACTTGGGTAATGAACGATTGGGATTAAAAGGGAAGGTGCGGGGGAAGATTGGTTGTCGGGTTCATTATAGGCCAGAGATCTTGGGAGTAAAAGAAAAATATGACTGGGTTAAAAAATAGCGTGATAGGGGGGAGTAAAAATGTATTGATCAATCACTTTGATTTTCATTCATTGGATCAAAATGGATTTGGGGATCGAAGGGTCTAGATTGAATCTCGATGGGAACAGGCCTTTTGATGAGATTTATATATAAAAGTGGCTTTTTCCAATGGAAAGGGTGATCGGGAAGGTTAATCAAGATTTTAGCCAAGGTTAGGGGGGTCGGGGAAGGGAAATATACAAGGGAATGGGTTTAGAAGTTTAGTTTAAATTAAACTTTGATATTTTTTTTGTTTAAAACATATAGAACATATGTTTAAAGGTTTTTCATATATTTTTTATTATATGGTTAATTAAATCGAGATGACTAAATTACCATAGGGGGGCAGGGAAATTTATATATATAGAATTCTTAGCCAAAGGGGTTATAAGGGGGGGGTTTTTATTTAAACATGTGGGAATAAATAAATTTGGCTTAAGTTATATTAAGTGGGTTTTTGGGTTTATTATATAAAAAGGAGTTATAAAATAGGAAAAGGTTATTTGTATAGGGAGTTAGTATATAAGTTAAAGTTAATATGAAAATATGACATGGCATACTTAAAACACATATTTATAACAAGTAAAGTGAGTTTTTAAAGATAATTTGCATTGATCTTATCACTTAACTTATGATGTAATGTTATTTTGAGGGCTTAATGTGTTTAAATGATGTAGGAAGTTAGCTAAATAGGAATTACAAATGCCTTTAAGTAAAAATGGAGTTTTACTTAGAACTATTCAAGGGAATGAGTGTATGAATGGTAAATGATGTGATTAAGGGATTAATATAGACATTTCACACTTTCAACTGATCAATCATAGAGCCTTGGGTCCAGTCCCAACAAAAGTCAAGGAAATGCCTTGAGCCTTTCTGACTGATAGTCTAGAATGTTTCATGACTATGGGAAGGGGAAGTGAGTTATTTTGCAGTCCATGACGAATGATATTTACATTGAGACTTTTCACTTTCTTCTACCTACCCATCTTACCATGCTAACATTTTTTTCTTCCTTTGTAGTAGGTGCATTTAATCTAGCAACCTTCACAGCATTTATTCTTTCTGAAAGCAAGTAAAACTATCTAATTCTACACTTATTTCATCCATGAATCCAGATTAAACTATTGGATTCAATTCATTTTTCTACCTAACGACTGAATTGTCATGATTAAACTGTATGACAACTCATTATTCTCTATCTACAACAAGTGAAATTGAAAAATGATAAGTTAAGATTAAATTGTTTAACTCATCACGGACTATGGCATTTATTGACACTCTGCCACAGTCAAAAAGTAAAAATTAGTGGCATGTATGCTTGCAGACTTTCATTTTTTCTTTTGGGGTCTTTTATTTTTTCTAAGTCCTTTGATTATTCTTTTAGGAATTTTTACCCTATTTTTGGTTTTTTTGATTTTTTACGAAATATGTGAATACAACTTGCAGAAGGAAAAGTATGTACAGATTTACAAGATTATCAATAGTCAAGTCAAAAGTATGACCCCTATATTATATGTTGCTAACATAAGGCAACCCCTCTCTTTGTACGAGGGTATTATATTGCGGCTGTGTATTACATGTGTATTCTCTGAGCGGGAAATAGATAGGGAGACTATGAGAGATAACGAAGGATATTATAGTGGATCTGCTGTAAATTTTTTCTCTTCATTTTGCTGGATAATAGAAAGGAAGTACTGGTTGTTCGGGGTGGACATAGCCCAAACTGGGAGAACCACTTATATCTGCGTCTCTCTGGTTTTATGTGTTTTGTGTGCTTGTATTTTCCGCATATTTTATGTGTTACATTGCTCCGTAATATATAATTTTCTAACAGTGAGATTTCTAGAACTCATAATGTTTCTGCAATATTATTTCTAGAAATCTGGGATTGCAAACTTAGTCATCTTTGGATAAAATAAAAAATTATGGATGACTAACAGAGTCAGTAATTGGAATTTAATTATGAAAATAAAGGAAAATAGGAGAAAAGGGAGATTAAGAGACATAATTTTGCATGAAATATAAATTACAGGAAAAATGAAGGAAAATAAAGAAAATAGAGACATCAATGATAAAAGGGCATCAAATAAATATTTCACAACTTTTGTCAATTCAGTTTTTTCTCTCTCCTATCATTCTCATTTTCTCATACTCTTGTATACATAGAGCATACTTGCAGTGCACTCTAGCAGTCACATCAATTTGAAGAATGAAAGTAAAGGGGAATACAACAAAACTAAGGAAGTGCATGGAGACAATTGGATCATCTGCTACAGTTCGATTATTTTTAAGGTAAGATGTTACATATCTGATTTCCTTATTAATTTATGGATGAATGATGTTGTCATGTGATTCTCTAGTTATGTGTTTTCATTGGCTTGGAGATTTTCCTTTATTGACAATTCTTTCAGTTGTGCCTTTCCATTTTTTAGATAGTTAGGGTGTTTTGGGTTTTCCAATTTTTTTTCTAATTGGCTATCAAGTTCCATATGGATGTGGGTTGGGAAAAAAGCTTTAGATCCTTATAGTAGCTTTGGTTGAGTTAGTAGTTCCTCGAGCCTGCAAGTTGGGACAAATGATTTGGAGCATTGTTGGTTGAGTTCGTGTGTTGGGAAAACTGATCTAGAGCCATAATATAGTTGTGGGTTGAGTTACTAGTTCCTCGAGCCATGGATATCTTAAGTAGAGACCAATATAGTTGTTGTTAGTGATTTCTCGACCCGTGAGGTGAAATCACTAGGGTTGAGGGTTGAGGTGGTTTCGCCTGTGGAAGCCCTAGCTATTATTGGTTTGGTTTAAGTTGTATCCTCCCCTATTCATGTTTGGATTATGGCATGGGGGTGATTGGCTCAAAGATAGACTTGGTTCACCTAAATCTATGGTCGAGTGGTACGTGGAAATAGCTCACTTGGTTGGGATTTTCATATATTGGTTATCATGTGAGCATTATGGATGATTTTTTATGGTATCTATTTAGGTTATATGTTTGTTATATACATGGTTATATGGTGTGCTTTGTTCATGTATCTTGTGAGATTTCGATAAGTTAATAATTGGTACATGTATGCATGGACTACCAAATGTTGTTGCATTTGTCTTGATAGGGTGTTAGGCCTTACTAGTGCTTCTGAGATGGTGATTATCAATTTGGGAACATATATGCATTCATGACGTGTATCTTTCATTTTTACCATATGTTTGACAAAATGTATATCATGGACTAAGCATGTCAACATCAATTCCTTTCTTGAGTTTTTATTTTTTATCAGCGTTATCATCATTTTCATGCTTCTAAAAAGTTATAGGAAGTTTTGGGCAGTGGTCTCAAGGCTAGCCTAAAAGGTCACTCATATCTCAGAAAAGAAAGCACAAAACTAGAGGATTTAGGTCATAATCGCAGGGAGGTGATAAAATAAATGTTGTTATATCCTTCCACCCACATGGATGTAGTGTCAATGGTGAAGTTATAAGGATAGAAGAGTGAAACATATTTCTAACTCAGGGATTAGTCACCTAGGGTGGCTATTTGGCTCTTGAGTGGTATGTGGTCCATAAGGGAAGTTAGAAAGGTTTTAGTTGGTAGGACCCACTTCCATAGTTGGAGCTTGGAGGTCAAGTCATATCGTACTAACACTTGTGTAATGTTTACTCTCTCAAGTTATGAAATTGGATAAATGTGGGTTGGGGGGTTACACATCGTGTGAGATTTGAGTTCCCATTTTCGAGTTGAAGCCATCACCACTTAAATTTTCCCATTCCATACATATTGAGAGAGGGAACTACATATATAAATAAAGCATAGGGTATCAAAGGATCGATCTCACAGAGGGGAATTTGTTGATCCAAGTCTACATATTCTGCTTAGGAGGTGTAAACACTTTTAATAATAAAATTCAATTTATCATATCTCCATTGGGTTTTTCATATAATATTTGGAGCTATATGATCTTCTAAATTTCCACCCTATATTTTTTGCAGGTCTTCTAAATAACATTTTTCTATCTGAAGCAATTTAGAAACCACTTTTTGTTGTTAGGGTTATTTTTCACGAGTGGCTTAAGTGAAGGATTTTGTTACACTTTGTAGAAAATTGATATTAACAAGATTCTTTGTAAATGTTTCTTGAAGAGGCCCTTGAGTGACATGGTAGAATTATGTGACCAATGACATGGTGTTGACTAGGCCAAGAGGATGATGTGGAATCATGCACAAGTGACATGTGGAAGGGAATATTTGATGTCTTTGGGTGAAAATGAGTGTCAAATCTATGTCAAAGGATTCCATATAGAAGGGTGATTTTATCATGATGAAATGGGTGTCACCATCTCATGATGTGGCATAGTTTAGAGTGTTGTGTTGAGTGCTGATGTTTGGAAATGACTTCCTATGTCATCAAATTTTCAAAATTTTATTAAAGTTGTGATAGTGGAGATTAACCATATTATTTTCAAGGATCTTAGATGTTTGAGGATTTTTTCTTGAGTTTAACCACGTGAAAGGGCTAAACCAAAGTAGTTAAGCGCATCCTCTATAAAGGTTCTTGGACACAACCATGATTGTATGGAGAAGGATCTTAGTTTCTATAGGTGCTTAGAAATTATAATCAAGATCTAAAGACAAGTTACAAATTAAAATATTTTCTTTTGTTGTTTGTGTTAGGGTCCTATAAAAATAGGGTTCATAAATTTTGAATTGACTTTGATAGTCTTGTAAATATGTACATACCTTGCTTTCTGCAAGTTGTTTTCCCATATTTTGAAAAATGAAAAATAATAAAAAATTCAAAAGAGGGTTAAAAGTCCTAAAAGAAAGATCAAAGGACTTAGAAAAATATATACCCCAAAAGAAAAAGAAAAAAGAAAATAAGACCTAAAAGTGAGCAAGTCCAACTGCCACTACATTTAATTTTCTACAAGAATAATTATTGTGTGCAGAGTGTTAATAAATGCCATAATCCATGATCAGTTAAATAGTTTAATCCTAACTTTTCATGTTTTCAATTTCATGTTTTAGATAGTGAATAAAGATTTTTCAAACAATTTAAACTTGACAAATCAGTAGATAGGTAGAGAATAATGAGGAGCTCAACAGTTTAACCTAAGCCCTCAGATGAAATAAGGTAGACTTAGATAGTTTTATGCTTTGAAAGAAAAATGTTTTAAAGGTTGTAATCCTAAATGCACCTACAAAATGAAGAAAAAATGTTAGAAATAAAGTTGGGTAGGTAGAAAACAGTTGGGAAATCATGTAATAAAGCATCATAGGGAAAAAATCACTAATTTCCCCTCTCCTACAAGTATTCAGTATTCTAAAACTATCAGTCAAAAATGCTTAGATCATTTCTCTAACTTTTGTTGAGACCAGACCCAAAGCTCAATGACTGGTTAGTTAAAAATATTGAGTTCTTATCTTAAACCCACATTTATCATCATTTACCCTTCATTCATACATTAAAACCCCCTTTTCCTAAGTAAAGACACATTCTTACTTAGTAAAATTGTAACCCTAAAATAATTAACTTCATCCCTTCAAAAGGATTCATAAAACCCCAAAAGTACATTTTGTCCTAAGTTAAAGTGTAAAATATTAAAAAAGGAAACAATGCTTTGCTTTGTCTATCATATACACTTCACTTAGAAGTAACATGTGTTTTATTTACATTTCACTACCCTTTTCATATTAACTTTTAACCTATTTTTATTAAATCCCTAAGACTACACCTACGCATAGATATTAATTCCCCTATATCTAAATAACCTCAAAAACCCATTACTATAAAGTTTAGACCATAGTTTAAATATCCCAGGTGAATAAAACAAATATCCTACCTATAAACCCTTTGGTCTAAACTTATCATTAATTAAATACCCCTCCCCTATAGTTTTTAAACCATTCAAATGGTTAAAAACTATATAATATAATAAACCGCACCTACATATTTTTTATTGAAACAATTTTATAAATGTTTTAAATAGAAAAACATTACATTACTCCCTCGTCTATATTTTTATAACCCAATGCTTTTGAATTAAATTAGGGTCTATTGATAAAGTTCAAAACCCTTCTGCACATAATACACCTTGGTCCCACCCCTAATCCAGTGCAACTCTCAAATTAATCTCAATCGTTCGCATTCAACTCTCAGGTCCAACGGTTAACATCCCAAATCATGTGGAAAAGTTACACGTTAACCCAACCACAAAACCTGCGTGAAACGAATGGCTTCACAATTCTCTCTTTCCTCCATGTGCCCTCCTTGTATTGGATCTCGTGGCTTAGGCTCAAAACTTCTTACCACCAAATCACCACGTGATACCACCAGTCTTTATTAAGTTGAATCTCTGAAACCGCTCCTCCCGCCCCATGCGACCTACATTCAATACCGATTAATGCTGCCAATATGTTTGATAGACCTTTGAGATACATACATTTATCCATCATTCTTATGCGCTTAACCCTGTGCAAAGTTTCGCTGACTACAAAAAAAACCCTGTTAAAGCCTTGTTCTAACATTTTTACACCTGAAGCCTGCATACAATTTCCCGGAAACCTGTTAAGACTACCAAGGAGCTGCGCATTGCTCCAAACAAGCTTCTAAATCCTTCAACTCAGCAAAGAACCTCAGGAACCCTTCCAGAAAACGATACCTGCATTAAAACATGTATTTTTCTAGAATTTGAACCTGCAATCAAGTTGGAAAACATTTTAAGAGAGAGAAAACACATTTAAATTAAGAAATTGATTAATTAAACTACCAAAAAGTCCCAAAACAGGCCAAAATCTGGAAATTTTTTCCTAGATACCCGATTTCTCTGTTGCACACTATTTCAAGGAAATTTATGAGTTTTTCACAGTTTAATAGTCCATTTCAAGCTTTGAAAAGGGCCAGAAAACATCTGCAGGTACCCTGAACCCTCTGTAACCCTTTTGAAAATAGTTTTTCAGCCCAAATTTCCATTAAGAGACTCAGAAAACCCTTGTTTTCTATTTTAAACCAGTTTTTAAACCTCAAAACTTCTTTGATAAGCCTAATTGAACACAAAATCCAAAAAGAGACTATACTTTTCCAAATTTTCCCAATTAAGCCTCTACAAATGGTCTAAACTTGCAGAAGCAGATAAAAATGCCTAAAAAACAAGGTGCAAGAAAACCTTAAGGTTTTAAAGCACCTAAACCTACTCCTTCCATGACTTCAAACACTGCTATTTTTTTCAATCCATTACAACCCCTAGTTGTTGA